>JBBGZY010001280.1:0-462500 GCA_037952925.1 Lithobates clamitans | reverse complement strand
CAAACAGGCATGTATGGAAACCCGGATCTCAGGTCATGATCTCCAATAGTTGAAAAGGTATTCCCAGCAATGAAATAAACAGGTGAACCGGAAGCAGGAAAACGACCACAATCTCCTGACCTATATGATATCTTTAAGGATTTCCTCCAAGGCTTCCACATGGCGTAGATCAAACAACGTATGGATTTAATGATTTATAAAAAAGTACAAACATCCTTCAAGATGTGTGCATTTAAAATGTGATCACGAAAAATTGATAAAACAGGCGCAGTGTGCAGAGCTTAGCAGGCAAGAAACCAACATGTTTCGTCCTATGGTACTTCAACTAGGGTATGATAAGGCCTAATGTACACGGGACACTGAGGCAACCTCTTCTGAACGATTTTTTTGACCGTTTCAAACTGGCGTTTAATAACGCTGTTAAGCCATGTTTGCATGCCGCGTTCGCGTCTAGAATCGTTTATTTAAGATAACCTCATAAGGCCCTCCCAAAGCACAAAAAACAGTATTATTTAACTATTTCAGCCATTCTGTGAGACTAGAGTGCGTAGCAGCAGCTGAGAGAGCAGCAGTGTACTTGTATCTACCTTAATTTCGGTGCTTTTACTATGGATCCCATAATGAGCATATGTGAGGAAATGCTCCTGACGTTGCTGTTGATGAGGCTGGAAAGACGTTGGAAATTGTGTGCGAGGACCAGAGTTTGTTGCTACTGGACTCATTCATTGATTGTGCAGTGCATGTCTGTAGGATGTACAGCTAGTGTTGTATTGGATTGGATTGGATTATGGGCTCATTAGGGGTATATAAATGGTCTATGAAGCATTGCAAGCAATTACAAGTTTAAAAAAAAAAAAATTAGTGGTTTTTCATCATTTGCTATCGTTTTTAAGTTTTGTAATGTAAAAAAGAAAACGTTTTCAGCAGACAGCCAGCTGAAGTCCGCTCTCTGCTGATGTCACAGAGTCGGTCCAGGCACAGTGATATCACGACCAGGGAGTTGGGATCGCCTACATCCCTGGTCCGACACCCGGCTCTGCCTCTCAGGGAGCCACTGAGAGTCTGAGACGGCCGCTCCCACCCCCTCCACAGGCCATCGCTCTAGTGAGTGAGGAGGGAGCAGAGCACAGAGCTATGACTGACAACCGAGTGACCGGCGGTGTTCGATCGCTCGGTTCTCAGTGTAGAGGCGTCGGGGGACAGATGCAGCATCGGAGCGATGCTGTATCCACATAGGTACTTATGAATAAAAATAAAAAAATATACTGTACAGTACTCTACAGCAGACACTACAGTGTACAAAAACTGCCACGATTTTTCCTCTTCTGTATTGTGCCCTGCAAACACTGCAACACTTCACATGACATCAACATCTCTGCAAACAAAAAAGTCAAACAACAGACACGGATAGGCAGAGATAGATTAAATAATGTACAGTTCACTGAAGCAATAAGGCTTAAATACACACAGGCAGACCAATACCAGGAATGTCATTTCAGAGTGTCTTCCTGTATGTAATCTGTGGCAGAGCAGAACATCATATAGTCCCTGTCTGTGGTTGAGGGGTGTTCATATACAGGAGCGTTTTTACCTACCAAAGGATATGTAATTTTGTCAGTTTTAGGACTTACACAGCCCTGTCTGACAGCATAGTCCGGTTGGTGACCTAAGTTTTCTCTACTGAAGTTAAATACAGTGTGAGTGTGCAGCACAGCAGTGTTAATTTCGTGATTTCCATGAAAAACACTATTTTTGGTCGACTAAAATAGGATTAAAACTAAAATGGCATTTTAGTCAAAAGACTATGACTAAAAACGTAATTTAAATTTTACGTCAAAATTAACACTGCACTGCCACATAAGAATAAGTAGGGGGCATCTACTAAGCTGCAGAAAGAAGAAAACATTAAGAAAAAGGCTTTACTTATTTTTTTATAATATTTTATCTTGGTAATATGTGCAATGGCATAACAGCCAATCAAATTTAAAGGTTTTTTAATTTTTTTTTTAACATATATATTAAAGTTGCACTTCTGTTGGTCAAAAAATCAATATTTTTGTTTATGAAGCTTAGTTTTACTTATAAAGACGTTATATATCACAACGGCTAAGCCCTCATTCACACCGGTGCAGCTTTGAAATCACGCTGCTTCAGCGTGATTTCAAAGACATTTGACATCAAAATTAACACTGCAACACAGAAGTGTTAATAGGACCAAAAACAAACCTGTTATGAAAGAAATATGGAAGCCGCCATTGCTGAGTTCCTTTTGGAAATTCTTGCTGTTCAGATGTCATGTCTCTGGATTCAACACTTTCTCAGCCAATAGCCCAGAACTAAAAACTTCATCCTGACTTTACTTGCTTCCTGCTTGCTCATGGTTAGGGACTCCAAGAGCACTAGAGCAAGAACAAAATGCAGACCTGGACTCAGGAAACCTTATGCATTACACAGTGTAAGCCAGGTCATGTACCATTGATGCATTACTCCTGATAGGTTACTGTGAGGTTACAGGAACATGAGGGGGGGGGGGGGGGATTTACTAAAACTGGAGCACTTAGAATCTGGTGCAGCTCTGCATGGTAACCAATCAGCTTTTAATCTCAGCTTGTTCAATTAAGCTTTGACAATAAAACCTGGAAGATGATTGGTTACTATGCAGAAGTGAGCCTGATTTTGCACTCTCCGACTTTATCAAGTAAACCCCATAGTGTACCTAGAGACAGTCATTAGTGCTCTGCTGCCTTTAATCAGGAATTCTGAACTAAAAGAACATCTTGTTACGGACTTGCTTTATCCAATTAAATTGTGCAAATCAATCCATGATAGACAGCCACATTTTAGATTTTGAGTATAATTTGGCTCTAACATGCCAGCCAGGCAACTAGAATTTTCAGAATTAAGCCCCCCGTACACACGGGCCGAATGTTGGTAAACATCGGCAGGTTTAAAATAAAAAACGTCCGGCATTCGGCCTGTGCGTATGCCACTCTGTCCAACAGAAGCCGACCTGGCTTTGGCCGGTCTCTGTTGGACGAGCATGCTGGAAAACCAGCAGCCAACTGACTCCCAATCAGCTTTACAAAGTTAGTACAATGGCTTCAACCGGAGCTGACAGTTTTTTTCATTCAACCTGCTGGGTTGAACTAAATAAAACTCATAGTGTGTACCAGGCTTTAGGCTCTAACTGCTACCAAATCAGTGACCTTAGCAGGCTTTAGCAGAGAAACCGAGGAAAACCGGAAGCCGCACACCGGCCTGATGATAAGTGCTTTTATTAATAAAAAGCTGGATCATAGAAGAATACAAAACGCTACAGCAGAAGTGTACAGGGATCAGCTGACGCGTTTCGCACTCATGACAAGTGCTTACTCATAGCAGGCTTTACCTATCTCCTTGTTAGCTGGTATCTCTAAGGATCTCTTTTTGAATCCTGATTCCCCCAGCTAGTAAGTTAAAGTAGCTGTAAACCCTTACAGCTACTTTAGCTTATGTGAATCCTCCTACATAAGTTGTACCTGTTTGTCTGCAGCACTCTACACCCTACATTTGTTTAAAGTGCTGAATTATAAAGCTTGTCTGATTTAAAAAAAAAAAAAAAAGGGGCGAAGCTGAAGTTACACTCTGCAGAGCTCAGTGAGTGCAAAGTAATTTATGAGGATAGCAGAGGAACTAGGCAGCACACAAAAATGACACTTAAAGCGAAGTTACACCCATCTAAAGGTCAGCAGCTACTGACTTTTAATAATCTGACACTCACATGTCCTATGGTCCAGCGATGCGGATGCAGGAAGCCTCGCTTCTCTCTGCGGCGCTGGCATTCTAACTGTGGGCGCCCGGCTGTGGCTTCACAGCTGGGCACGCACTGCGCGCTGTGAATGGCCGGGCAATCTTCTGGGACCTGTGACGTGTCCCAGAAGATTGCAGGGAGGGAGTGGGGAGAGGTGAACTTCTTTCCGGTGCCAGGGGAGGAAGTGGGGGCTGGGTGCCTGTAAAAACGGGGTACGCGCGCCTCCCCCAAAAAAATGACATGTTAGGGGGTCACCTGCACTTAAGGCAGAAGTTCAATTTTTTGGTGGAACTCCGCTTTAATGCTCTAGATTCAGACAAGTACACACTATAGAGGGATGTGCTTTGTTCATATTTTATGTCTGAGGTTTACAAAACAAACACGCCTATACTTACCTGCTCTGTGTAATGGTTTTGCATAGAGCAGCCCCGATCCTCTTCTTCTGGGGTCCCCCACTGGCGCTCCAGCCCTCTTCTTCATTGGGTGCTGCGGGGGTGGGTCTGAGTCCCGCTGTCTGTGTCAACAGACACAGCAGCGGGCCTCGGGAGCTGGCATGCATGGGTGCCCCCAGGCCTCTCTCCTCATTGGACAGATTGGTAGCAGTGCTGCCAATCAAATCCAGTGATGCGGGGGTCATCGGGACGCATACAATGATGCGAAACGCGTAGAGGCTGCTGGGTAATTTTCGGACCAGGTGATCGGAAACGTCCGTAGCGGGCGGAAACACGAACGGGAGTGAGGGGTGAAGCGCAAGCCGAACGCGGAGGTCACACAACTACACACAGGTGGACCACGGAACCGTTCAACACCCGTCCTTATCTGCTGGATTAGCTTAGTGCCGGCTTGAAGGCACTTTTAAATGTGAGTGTACATTCTTTTTGGTTTTTATCTAATAAAAGTTTTAAACGCACTGCGCAATGATCGTTTATCCATATACCTTACATGAGGAAAACTAAAGCATAGTCGATAAGAAGTGATACTAAGGTGGAGTGATACTAAGGTGGAGTGGTTATCCCATGAATGAACCAAAGGCGCATCATTTAACAAGTATCTGGTGAGTGGCCAATCTATAAGGTGGTGGTGTGTCACAAAGTCACATATGAATAGAAGAGACACAGGAGCACGATAAGAACACAGTCACATCAATTAATAGAAGATTTTGGATTCTCATTTTTGGGACTTTGAAATGTATAATGCACATGCTAGTTAATTTGATTTATGGTTTTGTTTTTTTTGTAGTTTTTTTGTGCCTTTTACACAGAAGATGGCTATTGGAATATTTAGGGGATATTGTCGCATGATGTAAAATATTTTTTATGACACAATATTAGAAATAGGAATATAACATTGTGAGTGGTGTAGATATACGAATAGCGCATTCACACGCATTTACTATCACATTTAGCCCATTCTAATGAATGGTTCTTTTTGAATGCAGCAATTCTGTTAAGGTGTATAGAGGTAACTGAGTGAACAGAGGTTTTGCGCCGGTGACACATACACATTAATGCTAAAATACATGTGCAGAATGTCTAGTTTTTTCTTGTGAAGGACAATGTCAGAAAATGATTGTACTGTGGCTTTGTAGTTACAACATTTTAGGATTACCGTAGGCAATTGTAGGTTTACAGCTGCATTTATATGGAAAAAGTAAGCAATTTTAGGCCACTTATAGTTCTAACAAATACAGCTGAATTTCGCTGGAAAGAAAGGCGGCTGACCTACTAGCCTATGGGATGAAAATGCTCTGTACACAATACATTTATCTATTGAAAACAAAGACTTGTAGCTAAAATAGAACCATGGCAGGAGCCAAACAACGCCTACAGGCGTAGAAGAAAAACGCCAAACTTCATTTGGCTTCTAATCTTGCAATCAATAAACAATACAAGGAAATTTCCCCGAGCCTGGGACATGGAAGTGTATTTTTATATGAACAAAAACTGGAAACCTAAACCACCGTCCGGCCCAAGAGAAGACTGGTCAAAACACTAAGCTGCTTGTTATATACAATTATAGACACTGCGGTGGTTAAACATACTACTGCAGATCATTTAAAAACAAATCAGCATTAAAGTGAACCTGTACTTTAACCATTCACAGGTAAGTAACAGGTTCACTTGATAGCCGAGCCCCTGCCCTGCTGCTAGTTACCTTCCTACTACCCTATTTGCCTTCTGGAGCCCTGAGTGAAGCCCAGTGGAATATCTGGTTCAAGGATTACATGGGGTTAAGAACTCTACACCTGTTCTGACATGACAGCAGTTAGTCCAAGTAAATGCCAGCCAGACTTTGAGCATTGCATTCTGGGAGAATGATGAGAAAGTTACATCTCCCCTATACTTGGAATCCCTATACTTATCAAGCATGCCTGCTATTTTACACTGAATGGGAAATGTAGAGAGAGGCCCACTGTAAACAAAGGCTGATCATTATGCAATTACACTTTTCACAGTTGAAGGCTTTACTAAGGTGTAAGGGTTGTTTATATGGTGTTACTTTTTTTATTCTACATACAGTAGTTACCAAAATGTAAAAAAAAAATCCCAGAGGCACTTTTTTTCCTAACTGTATCCAGCAAACTGTTGCAGGTGGAGAATATACTTTAAATTAGGGGTGGGGCATACATTTTAAAATGGGTGTGGTTTTACAAGAGGCATATCATTACTGAATGCCATACTTTACCTAAACACATCAAATATAAGGCTCGGTTCACACTGCAGGGATGCGGGAACCCTGCAAATCCACTGGGGTTCCCACATCGCAGTTCTCCCGGCGGCAGTTCCCACTGCCCTATGCGAACTGCTGGGAGTGTCAATTGAAAGTTAATGACACCCCCAAAACAGTTTGCATATCGCAGTGCGATCTGCAAATTCAGACAGGAATCCGATTGCATGGATGTGAACACCCAATGGATCCGATTCTGCTGCGGACCAAAAAAAGGGTCCTGTGCAAGTTTTGTCCGCATGCGATGCAAATTCAGCCATGCTATCTCTATGGCTGAAATCGCATCACACAGAGATCGCATGTGATTTGCACTGCAGTGTAGTGCGAATCACATCCGATGTCGGACATCGCACCAGTGGGAACCGGCCCTAAGAGAAAAGTGGTTGGGGCCAAAGATGAACAAAAAGTAAACCAAAGAACAAAAATTGACAGTAACAGTAAACATATAAACACTGATCCCAAAAGCTGGCCATAAGGCTACTTTCACACTGGGGCGGGCAGGCGCCGGTGGTAAAGCGGCGTTATTTTTGGCGCCGCTTTACCGTCATTTTAGCGGCCTATTCAGCCGTTAGCGGGGCAGTTTTAACCCCCACTAGCGGCCTGAAAAAGGGTTAAAACCGCCCGCAAAGCCCCACTGAGGCGGCGCTTTGCCAGCGGGTTTGCGGCGCTGCCCCATTGTTTTCTGATAAGAAATATATAAAGAATTACAAGTGATATCAACATTTGCCTTGTTCCTTATATGCTTTTTTCTAGCTAAAATGGCGCTGACTTATTGTTTATGCAATCTGCTTAGTTCCGACCAACACCTACAACAATATTTAAAGAACTAGCAAAAGTTTACCATATTAGGTAATATTGTGTAAAGACATGCTGGATTTGACAATAAAGCTGACAATGCACCATGAGTCACCAGGGGGCCTTAGCCAATGGCAGCTTGCCAAATACTGCTATAAAATGACATGTGTAAAAGGGTTCCTGTGTGACTCTGCTGGAACTCCTTGCTGTGTACAGAGCTCACCCTTATGTATCGATACATTTGTAATAAATCTGTCTTCTAATCAACATGACCGGAGTTGACTGATCAGTGAGAGAATGGAATTTTACCGACATTTTCAATAGGAAGGGGAGCTTTAGGAGCGGTGAATACACTGCTCCTATAGCGCTGCTAAGATGCGGCTTGCAGGACTTTTTCGACTGTCCTGCAAGCGCACCGATCCAGTGTGAAAGCCCTCGGGCTTTCACATTGGAGTGAATTGAGCGGCTCTTTCAGGGCGCTTTGCAGGCGTTATTTTTAGCGCTATAGCGCCTGCAAAGCGCCTCAGTGTGAAAGTAGCCTAAAACAGGCCACAGATTCCTCCATCCACACAAGTGAGGTGTATGAAGGGATCCCCCTGCCGGCATATTGTATTCTGACAGGAGGACTCTCCGTTGTCAGAATACACGGACCAGCGGCTGCAGCCAACATCAAATTCTAACGATCAATGCCTGTTGAACAGTGACGGCTACACATGGATTGAAATTCAAATATTCAAATGATCCCTGCTGAACCAGCCAAATTGTGATCCATCTATGGCCAGCTAGTTGGACAGTGATTTGGATTGTTTTTCCTGCATAATTTACTGCTTGCTATGTTTTATATTCCTTCATTAACCACTTGCAGACAGGCAGCCCCATGCAGGAAAAGCAAAAGACCCGTATTTTCCTACCAGCCTCCAGGTTTAGGGCACACCCCTGCTGACACCCACTATGCTTATACACAGCAGGGGTCTGTCAGAAAGTTCCGACCATTGATTCATGGCCGGGACATGCTGATCGGCTGTGTCCAATCAAAACCCAGAGCCCTGTGTTGACAATCAACACAGGGCTCTGTACAGGGGGAATGATCTCTCTGTTTCTTATCTCTGCTAAGAAACAAAGAGATCTGTTCATAAAATCAGCACATATTACACATTGTTAGGCACATATTTAACCTCTTAATCGCCCTAGATGTTAACCCCTTCCAGCCAGTGTCTTTAGTACAGCGAGTGTATATTATTATCACTGATCACTGTATTAGTGTCACTGGTGATGTCAGTGGCAGCCAGGGCCGGACTGGGAGTAAAAACCAGCCCTGGAAAAAATGTCATACCAGCCCCATAGCAATATTATACCAGCCCAACATCATAACGTCATTATTTTCTTGTTTTTAGACCCCCCCCCCCAGACTGGCCTGGCGGCACTGTCACTGAACTCCTCTCAGGTGCACCATGCAGGGCTCAGTCAGTCGGCTCCAGCTTGCTGGCTCTGGTTTTATACTATAGTCCCCTCTCCACAGTCCAGTCTGACTTATCCCATGACCCGCATCCTGGTGACACTCCCACTCTTGTCTCCTCTCCATACTCCCCCAGAGACTTCAGACATGATATAAAACAAGAGATGGTTAGAGGTTGCGGACATGATACGAGAGATGGTTAGAGGCTGCGGACATGATACAGGAAATGGTCAGAGACTGCAGACATGATACAAGGAATGGTCAGAGACTGCAGACATGGTACAAGAGATGGTCAGAGACTGCAGACATGGTACAGGAGATGGTCAGAGACTGTAGACATGATACAAGATATGTAAAAGGCAGAATGAACCATCTCAGTAAGAGTCTGGATCAAAAGCCTCTGCGAGTGAGAGGCAGATACCAACTGGACATCTTCTGGCCCAGATTCCTCAGAAGCAGACTCATCTGCCTGGCCCTCCACAGAATCCTTCTCTTTTAGTGCTTCTCCTTCATCAACCTATTCCTGCTTCAAGTTAGGAGGATCGGAGGAGGGGGATCTGTCATGCTTCTTGCCACCCTGCGAGATGGAGGGAATCATGCCAGCAATCCTGTCCCCTAACCCGGCTAGAGCGGAGGACAGATCATCCCTGGTGACAAAAGCTGAAGCAGCAGTGTTGGCAGTAGGTACAATACCAGACAGGTGCAGCGGCTCAGATTGCCTGGAAGCCTCTGGTCTCTCAGGGGATGCACTATGGCGAACCATCATGCGCAATGGTGAACCCCTGTGCGTGGATCATCCATAAGAAGGCAGCCAAGACAACAAGAAAAGGTACTCCTACCCAAACACCAGCAGCTAGCCCAAACACTGCCACACAGGTGTCCAGCCTCTAGCACGTTTGACAGATTGTTACACACATGAGGCACCCCACAATAAGTAAATAAGGGGGTTTCACTTGCCCATCCAGGCGCAGGGCAACCTTAGAAACTAAGAGCCCAATCTTAACCCATCACGGCGGGTTCCATCACTTGGGGACCTTCAAGGATTAGGTACCGTTTTCATGTTTTAGGGTCCGCTCCCTTTGACCCGTACAGCACCCTGCAGGAATGCCTTAGCTCTGTAGTGTCCAGGATTCCACTACGCAGGGTCTAGCTTATTGTACATTCTCTTTACTAATATCAAGCCGATTGAATCTGACACACACCTGAGTGTGTAGGATGCCTGGTCTCCTACTACATGCTGTGGTTTCATTTGCTGTCCCCTACAACCCTAATGTGTCTTATAGCAAAATATGGACTGGTCAAAGGAACAACAAAGCAGAGGAGGACCAGGCATCAGACAATTCCTGTCCATCAAGCTTTGCCCTGCAACATAGTGAAGATTTGCTGAGCAGGCTTCAGAGCAGGCAAGTATTAACACTTTTCTTTACAAACCGAGTGTTTTTATAAGCATTTTTGTTTATCAGCACAGTCGTTTCCAATCAGGATTTTGAAAAATTTTATGAAGAAATAACCCCAGGGAATATTATTTATTTTTTTATTTGTAGGTATAGCGCCGTAAATTTACTCAGCACTTTACAAAGCACCATCAAATACTTGCACTAGGCCAGCTCATCCAAAAGTTGCCTTAAAAAGGCTCGCCCCACAACGTGTCACATAGGAGGTGACTTACAGTGCATCTAGAAAGTATCCATAGCGCCTCACTTTTTCTACATTTTGTTATGTTACAGCCTTATTCCAAATTAGATTAAATTCATTATTTTCCTCAAAATTCTACAAATAATACCCCATAATGACAACGTGAAAGAAGTTTGCTTGAAATCTTTGCAAATTTATAACAGATAAAAAAATGGAAAAAAAAACAAAACACACGTACATAAATATTCACAGCCTTTGCTCAATACTTTGTTGAAGCACCTTTGGCACCAATTACAGCCTCAAGTCTTTTTGAGTATGATACTACAAGCTTGGCACACCTAATTTTGGTCAGTTTCTGCCATTCTTCTGTGCAGGACCTCTCAAGCTCCATCACGTTGGAACTTGGATGGGAGCGTCGGTGCACAGCCATTTTCAGATTTCTCCAGAGATGTTCAATCAGGTTCAAGTCTGGGCTCTGGCTGGGTCACTCAAGGACATTCACAGAATTGTCCTGTAGCCACTCCTTTGTTATCTTGGCTGTGTGCTTAGGTTCGTTGTCCTGTTGAAAGATTAACATTTGCCCCAGTCTGAAGTCCAGAGCGCTCTGGAGCATGTTTTCATCAAGGATGTCTCTGTACATTGCTGCATTCATCTTTCCCTCAATCCTGACTAGTCTCCTAATTCCTGCTGCTGAATAACATCCCCATAGCATGATTCTGCCACCACCATGCTTCACTGTAGGGATGGTATTGGCCAGGTGATGAGCGGTGCCTGGTTTCCTACAGACATGACACTTGCCATTCAGGCCAAACAGCAGGAGACACCCACTGTTTTGGTCATCAAAAGGTACAGCTGCAGATGGGCAGAGTGAGGCTGCACCCTCACTCAAGACCCTCACTTGAGTATAAGCCGAGGGGGGCTTTTTCAGAATAAAAAATGTGCTGAAAAAGTCCGCTTATACTCGAGTATATACGGTAATTGTGAAGTGGAAGGAAAATGATAAATGGTTTTAAAAAATGTTTTACAAGTAAATATCTGAAAAGTGTGGCGTATTTTTGTATTCAGCCCACCTGAGTCAATACTTTGTGGGTATGTCTCTACCAGCTTTGCACATCTAGAAGAGAGACATTTTTACCCATTATTGTTTGCAAAATAGCTCAAGCTTTGTCAGATTGGATGGAGAGCGTCTGTCAACAGCAATTTTCAAGTCTTGCCACAGATTTAGGTCTGGATTTTGACTGGGCTATTCTAACACATGAATATGCTTTGATCTAAACCATTCCATTGTAGCTCTGGCTGTATGTTTAGGGTGGTTGTTGTGTTGGAAGGTGAACCTCTGCCCCAGTCCCAGGTCTTTTGCAGACTCTAACAGGTTTTCTTCTAAGATTGCCCTGTATTTGGCTCCATCCATCTTCCCATCAACTCTGACCAGCTTTTCCGTCCCTCCTGAAGAAAAGCCCCCTCACAACATGATGCTGCCCCCACCATGTTTCACGGTGGGGATGGTGTATTCCGGGTGATGTGCAGTGTTAGTTTTCTGCCACACATAGCATTTTACTTTTAGGCCAAAAAGTTCAATTTTGGTCTCATCTTACCAGAGCACCTTCTTCCACTTTTGCTGTGTCCCCCACATGGCTTCTCGCAAACTGCAAATGGGACTTCTTATGGCTTTCTTTCAACAATGGCTTTCTTCTTGCCACTCTTCGATAAAGGCCAGATTTGTGGATTGCACGACCAATAGTTGTCCTGTTGACAGATTCTCCCACCTGAGCTGTAGATCTCTGCAGCTTCTCCAGAGTTACCATGGGCCTCTTGGCCGCTTCTCTGATTAATGCTCTCCTTAACCGACCTGTCAGTTTAGGTGGACGGCCATGTCTTGGTAGGTTTGCAGTTGTGTCATACTCTTTCCATTTTCGGATGATAGATTGAACAGTGCTCCGTGAGATGTTCAAAGCTTGGGATATTTTTTTTTATAACCTAACCCTGCTTTAAACTTCTCCACAACTTTATCCCTGACCTGTCTGGTGTGTTCCTTGGCCTTCATGATGTTGTTTGCTCACTAAGGTTCTGGACTTCACAGAACAGCTGTATTTATACTGAGATTAAATTACACATAGGTGGACTCTATTTACTAATTAGGTGACTTCTGAAGGCAATTGGTTCCACTAGATTTGAGTTAGGGGTAGCAGACTAAAAGGGGGCTGAATACAAATGCACGCCACACTTTTCACATATTTATTTGTAAAAATAACTGAAAACCATTTATCATTTTCCCTCCACTTCACAATTATGTGCCACTTTATGTTGGTCTGTCACATAAAATCCCAATAAAATACATGTATGTTTTTGGTTGTAACATGACAAAATGTGGAAAACTTCAAGGGGTATGAATATTTTTTCAAGGCACTGTAGCAGTATTACTTCTGTCAATTGTTATTAAAAGGCCTTAACAACCAGTGATATAATTGGCTCTTATCTTTTTACATGACCAGGAATCCCTGTCCATGTAAGCAATGGGGTGGGGGTAATTTAGGAAAAAACTATTCATACGAGGACTATATATATATATGGTCAATGACATCATGGGGGCATACTTATCTGTCTTCCAGATTCCGATAAGTCTCCCACCAACTACCCTCCCCCCTGTTGAAGGCATGTGATCTGGTATGGTTCGGCAGAGGGAAGGGGATCCCATGAGTTTTTTTATTTCTTCATTTTGTGTGGGGTTCCTTCTTAAAATGCATGCCAGACCCAAAAGGGACCTCATGCTGTTTGTTTTAACACGGAGTTCCCATGAAAATGCACACCAGACCTAGAGGGCCTGGTAGGAATTGGGGGGACCCCATGCTGTTTTTGTTACACACCTTTTTCTTTGTATATGCCAGTTTTGCTGCAGAAAGCGGTATACATTGCACAGATGTTCCGCTTCACAGGCAAAGTCCCCCCCACCCCAAGCGTGTTATTTAAAGCAGAATTTCAGTTAAATGTCAAAATGTGCCCTTGTTTAGTATGTGTAACAACTAAACCTTATGTACTGTATTATGCATTATATTATTTGCTGATCATCTGGAATAGAAACAGCAGTCTAAAGCCAGGTATACACTACAGTTTTTTTTTCATGCAACCCCCCGGGGGTCACATTGACTTCAATGGGGTTCGGATTCACCACCTGAATTTTAGCCATGCTTACGGAACCCTGCTAAGTTTGTCTCATTACTAATTGTGATTTAAATACAGTATACTTATACTTCACCCAGCTCTACTCTGTATACCGTGCTGTACATTATATACTCCTCACCACTTCCCTCTATACATGTGCTGTGCAGTATACAGTATATGATACCCAGCTCTGCTCTGTATATTGTGCTGTACATTACATACTCCTCACCACACCACTCAGCTTTATATTATACAGTCTTCTGTATGGTATATCCTCCGAAATTTTCCTACAGTATAGTATATACCCTATAACCACACACACACACACACACACACACACCTCGATTTCAACCTCCAAGAAATTAGATTGCAATAAAGTATAACATTACTAATGATTCTCATTAATCTTTAACAAAGAGTCTTCAAATCTCATTTAAAAAGATGATATGAAGGTTTACATTCACATCTTTTGAATCCAATAGGAGGGATACAAAAGATGCTGAGTAGGCATATTCTACCAGCTTTTAGATGTCAGTTGCCAATCACTACAGAGAAACAGACCCCATAAAATCACTGTAAACTACAGTAAGACGATGACATTAAGATTAGGCCAATGAATTCCGGTAATGGTCTGTGATGCACAGGCTTCAGCCACGTGTTGCCTTGTTACATCGCGTAAAACATAATATCCAAATACCAGTGTCCATGTGCAGGCCTGTAATCCCCAAACACCGTGTAGACCAAGCAATCGGGTCTCACTAGATAATACTCTGAGATCCAATGCAGGAAGGTCTTTGAGTGGGATTTGTTTAGTATACATATACATACAGTAACGTGCAAAGGAAAACCCATGCAAGAAACTATGAAGGGAGTAATCTTGGAAGAAAAACAAAACAGGTAAATCATTTTTGGGTTTGACTGAGTAGATCATACTCTATTAATGTATATCACTACACAGAAGGAAAACAATCACAAGGGTTGGGGGGAGGAGAGGTTGTAGTGTGTAATTACATCATCAGTGATGACAACATGGCAGATGTTTTGTAGGCCTGGAGAATGCAAAAACTTTTGAGATATAGGACTAAACAGGTCATGTCAATGAAGGAACTAAGCAGGTCATGTCAATGTAGTGACAAAAAAAAGAAAAAAAGAAAGTGTGTGATATTGGGGAGGTTTAGTTGCAAAGATAGGTAGTAGCAGGATACATGGGTATGGGATGGAGAGACAATCATTTAGCTGTAGATGGAAAGAAGTTGTAAGCAATGAATTTCAGATTCATTGGCCGAAAAGGGAGAGCCAAGATGTCTGCAGGACATAACATAACTTGACATAAGTGCCTAATGTGGAGCTTCAGTCATTTTTGTGTTTATTAAAAGTCAGTAGCTACAAAAAGCTACGCGATGTGGTCACCTGAACCGTCGCTTCTCTCTCTCTCTCCTCGCCCTGGAGCTGGCATTTCAACTGTGGGCACCCAGTTGTGACAGCTTGTGACTGCTGAATGGTCCGGCAGTCTAGAAGGGAGGGGGAGAGGAGAACTTCCGCTCGAATCGCCTAGGAGATCCAAGTGGGAGTGGGTGCCTGTTAAAACCAAGTACCTGCTCCCCCCCAAAACAAATGACATGCCTAATGTGGTGGTGGGGGGGGGGGGGAGAGGAGTGCTTAAAGTGGAACTTTGCCCTTTGGGTCGAGCTCCGCTTTAACCACTTGACACTTAATCACTGGGCGCTTAAACCCCCTTCCTAACTAGACCAATTTTCAGCTTTCGGTGCTCTCACACTTTGAATAAAAATTACTCAGTCATGCAACACTGTACCCATATGAAATTTGGGTCCTTTTTTTCACACAAATAGAGCTTTCTTTTGGTGGTATTTAATCACCACTGAGTTTTTTATTTATATTATTTTATTATGAAAATTCTGTAAGAAAAAAATGTCTTTGTTTCTATTAAAATTTAGTAAATTAGTAATTTTTCTTCATAAATTTTGGCCAAAATTTATACTGCTACATATCTTTGGTAAAAATAATCAAAATATTATTTGGTCGGTGAGAAAGTTATAGAGTCCACAAGCTATGGTGTCAATCTCTGAAAATTAATCACACCTGAAGTACTGATGGCCTATCTCATTTCTTGAGACCCTAACAAGCCAGGACAGCACAAATACCCCCCAAATGACCCCTTTTTGGAAAGTAGACATTCCAAGGTATTTAGAAAGAGGCACAGTGAGGTTTTTGAAAATGTAATTTTTTCCCACAATTCTTTGCAAAATCAAGTTATTTTCTTTTTTTTTTACAAAATTGTCATATTATCAGGTTATTTATCACACACAGCACATGCATACCACAAATTACACCCCAAAATACATTCTGCTACTACTCCTGAGTATGGCAATACCACATGTGTGAGACTTTTACACACCGTGGCCACATACAGAGGCCCAACATGCAGGGAACACCAGCAGGCGTTCTTGGGGCATAAATTTCAAGTCTAATTTGACTATCTAATTACACTTTGAGGCACTGTAGTAGCATGGATGCGAACTGATGTGGCATGGATGAGCTGTGGATGGCTGGGTTGGTATGGCTGACTGTGGGTGGGATGGCTGGGTATGGCTGAGTATAGCTGGGTATGGTTGAGTATGGATGGATGAGTATTGCAGAGTATGGATGGATGGATGAGTATTGCAGAGTATGGATGAGTACTGCAGAGTATGGATGAGTATTGCAGAGTATTGCAGAGTATGGATGAGTATTGCAGAGTATGGATCAGTATTGCAGTGTATGGATGAGTATTGCAGAGTATGGATGAGTATTGCAGGGTATGGCAGAGTATTGCAGGGTATGGCAGAGTATTGCAGGGTATGGCAGAGTATTGCAGGGTATGGCAGAGTATTGCAGGGTATGGCAGAGTATTGCAGGGTATGGCAGAGTATGGCGGAGTATTTCAGGGTATGGCAGAGTATGGCAGGGTATTGCAGGGTATGGAAGAGTATTGCAGAGTATGACAGAGTATTTCAGGGTATGGCAGAGTATTGCAGGGTATGGCAGAGTATTGCAAAGTATTTCAGGGTATGGCAGAGTATGGGCAGAGTATTGCAGAGTATGAATGTGGCTGGAATAGGCACTGAGCAGCGCTGTTTGCACTACACATCTAGCCCACAGCCCTGCTGCAAACGATCTCTCCCACTCTCCCCTCACACTGTACCGATCGGTACAGAGAGGTGAGGGAGGAACCGGACATGATGCCGGTCTGTTGTTGTGATCACTCCATCATTTGACAGAGAGATCCCGTGGTAAACGGCGGTCACAGATGTTTCCGGGTGCGTGGGAACAAGATTCTGTGAGGACGTCCATGGACGCCCTCCCAGAATAAGCCGACCGCGCTGTAGCTGTCTTTCAGCCCAGTTGGCATGTGGTTAAAGGAGTTCTATGGTCATAGCATACACTTTTATTTTTTTAACATCAGCATTGTGGGAGCCAATCATGTGATCATACCAAAGCGCTCTGAGCATAGGTAAGTATAGGCATCTCCTTCTACCGGGTAGTTAGAAGAGGAGTTAGAAGGGGGTGGGAGCAGAATTAAGAGTAGATATAGCTTGGGTTCCACTTTAAGTCTAGGATGGCAGTTTTCAAGCATCTATTAGTGTATGTAAACCCTAGCAATTAATTTTTATTTTCTACCTTTTGCTCTGGTAAATATAAATTTTTAATATTTTTGTTATTATCTGTGGATTAAGTAAAAAATACGTGTTCATCATGTCTGAATATCAAAGCGGTCCTGTGTCCAGTGCTCACTCTCTGTTATGTTAAAAAGTCTAATTAGCCCTCCTAGTTCTTATCCTGAAAAATATATATGGAAGAAAACCACCTATAGATATGGTACTGGAAACCTTCGCCACATCCCAAAACAAAAGAGAAAATTACAAAAGAGGGTGCCCCGGGGATTTTTTGGGCAAAGGGTAGTAACCAGAAAGGGGAGTAACAAGCGTACAAAACTATACAAAATTTATTGAGTACAAAGCAAAACCAGAATTGGTACACAAGGTATATCAACCTAAAAACAAATTAGTCAGACTGAATAGTTACATAACAGCTAGATTCTGCAGCACACAGTTGATCTCATGATGAGAGGCCAAACAATGTGCGTGTACACAGGAGTCCCAACATGTTGCGGAATATAGGTATGAATAATTAATTCCTTCTTCAAGGGCTGGTTTGAGACAAGCTGTTTTGTCTGGTAATAAAACAGCAAAAATATCAAAAAGAGTATAGGAATAAACAAATATGCAAATGTAAGAACACAGTAGGTAATAGCATGGCATATTGAGATGGCAGGTAATAAAAACAGGTAATACTCACAGTATAACTAACTTTTGTGGTTTAAAGTACACATCAGGGTTTACACAGAGAAGGGGCTACCATCTCTACGCTGTTCCATCGCACAGTGAAATGCTCTAGATCACAGGTGTCAAACACAAGGCCCGTGGCCATTTCATGTGGCCCTCACACCTCTCCTGTAGCTGCAAGAGAGCTCCAGCCCTCCTCTGGTCCTCCTCCAGACCCCTACTTTCAAGCAATGCATCCAGCTTCTTCCCAGCAGCAGCATAAGGAAAGGGGGTGCACTGTGATGTTAGGGAGAGTAGAGGACTCAACTTCTGATGGTGGGGTGGCTCTTGACATCTAACATAAGGGGAGGGGATGCGCTGGACATCTAATCTTACAGATACAACCGGCCCTTTTGAGGACAATCATAATGATGATGCGGCCCACGATGAAATTGAGTTTGACACCCCTGCTCTAGATTATGGCTGGGGGGAGTATGCGTCCCCACAGCACCAATAATACATGGTTGCTCGTGCCAAACCGGTTAGCGTATATTGTGTGGAGTGAGTGGAACATGAAGTATCCCTGCCGACAAAGAACACCGGGACCCACAAGGATCAACCAAAATTTTGGAGACAGATCTGGCACAAAAAATGTGTAATGTAAAAAACATGGCATAATAAACCCAAAAGGATATATAGTAATATAAGGTGTATAAATGCATCGCCATGTCATGCAGATGCATGCATGGGGGTGTGTCACCATAAGGGGTATCATGATGCAAGCCTCCCACTCCCAACAGGTCAGGTGGCTCGTGCAGCAGGATATAGAGGCAGCGAGAAGGCAGAAGGACACAAGCACCATAAAAGCACCTACCTAAGGTTTCCGTTTAATGTAAATATCCCAAATCTGGGACGTTAAGTCGTCCTGGCTGTGCAGCAATGGAGGAATGAGCTTACCTGGCTTATAAAGGTAGATGGATCGAATGGTGTACGCCCAGAATGTGGACATTGTCCAATGGATCGGGCTGGTAGGTATCAGGTGAACGGGGGGCCAAGCACAGGTGATGAGCCTTACCGATCACCTGTATACCCACAAGCGGCATCCGGCCTAACTGCACATTACGGCACGATGACGGCAGACGTTGCGAGGTCGTCTGACGTCATTCTGGTGTTGGACCGAGTGCATCCCAGTTCACGAGGAGGAGATCTCAACGAGCTCCTCCTACAAGGTGCGTTGAGGTGGATCTCGGATTTGAATGCGACCTCCCCACCAGGCCTTAATGAAGCCTTAAATTTGAAGCCCTTCTTACAGGGCTTCTCTTCTGGAGGTTTCGAGAGGGACATGTGAACCCATGATCCAAATGTCACTGGGCCGACCTATTCCTGAAGACATACTGCCAACCCACCCACTTATCTATGTGATTGGGAGCAGTAACAAGCTTTGCTAATGGGTGACAGGGGAATACTCCCACATTGGCCCCCATCCTCCCCTTTTTCCTTACCGTCCTTTCTCCGTCCTCCCATCTCTCTTTCCGCTCCCAACCTTTTCTCCCCTCCCTCCCCCCCCCCCTCCCCTTTCCCTCTCTCCCGCCCATCCATCCACGCTATCCCTATGCACCACTGTTATGGGCTCTCCTGTACTAATTTTGGCTATTCTTGCTCCTTGAATGTCCATTTCTCAAACTATTTATGCTCAATATACATGATAACAGTGATTTTCCATTAAGTCACGCATCTGTCATTTATACTGTTAACATTTCTGTGTTTTTTGTATTTCTGCTGTTCAGTTTGGGCTTCACCTTCTCCTACCCTGCCCTATCGCACATGCTTTGGAGAGTTCTGTATAGTGACTTCTTCCCATCATCTCCGTTGTCTTTGGATACCGAGGCTCCCCGGCACACGGGGGCCCCCGGGTGCTTTTTGCATCTCGGGGCATCCCTCTGGGCTCAGTCTTTTCTGCTACGCTATGTGCAAAATATGGTCTTCTCCATCTGACCTGAGACGTACCACCCACCTAGCGTGTCGGCGGCTCGCGACGTCTGACGTCATCGTGCCGCAATGTGCGGTTACTTCTGATGCCGCTTGTGCCGGGAGATCGTCTGCCAGACGAGTCCTGACGCACACCTGGTATACAGGTGATCAGTAAGGCTCATCACCTGTACTGGGTCCCCCGATCACCTGATACCTGCCAGCCTGATTAATTGGACCATGTCCACATTCTGGGCCCGCATATGTAAAACGGTGTTCAAACCACACATGTCAGGTACCGCCGTGATCATGACAGCAAGAGTCATAATTCTAGCACCTCCTCTGTAATGAGAGAAAAATATCACCGCTCTGAAGGAGGTCTGTGAGGAACAAACATTTTCTCCATGCTGGAAGTAACAGGTGCAGGCAATGCTGGTAATTGAGAGGTAAACGAGAAATCCTGGACAGCCGCACTCAAAAGTAATCTTCGATCTTTATTTAAGTATAATCATAAAAATACATGCCACAGCATCACAAAGCAGGAAAGCTGACGCGTTTCACACTGTAGTCAGTGCTTAATCATAGCTCAATGATTAACCACTTCCCGCCCGCTGTACGCCAAAAGACATCCTCAGCTTTGAGCGGGGATATCTGAGTGATTCCTGTAGCTACAGACATCATCCAGATATCGTTTTTTAGAGCCGGCGAATCTGCACAGCATAAGAATGATCATAGCGGCTGTTCCGTCGCTTGATCATTCTTACTGGAGGCGAGAGGGGACGTCCCCCTTCCGCCGCCCTCCAGTGCTTGTACCGACTCACCGCTACGATCGGTAAGTCGGTCACAGGATCCGCCAGCCCCGGATGTTTAGCATAGAGATTTCCGGCGGACCAGATGGTCGCCGGAGTCTCTATGATCGCTCGGAGGCCGGGCGCGATGTTATGACATCACGCTCGGCCTCTGTATTAAAAAAAACAGCGCCGCTTCGGCTGGGAAGCAGTAATCGTTTTTTTATTTTTTTTTTTTATTTCAGGTTTCTAAGCCTAGAGGTGAGATGTGGGGTCTTACTGACCCCACATCTCACTGTAAAGAGCACCTGTCATGCTTATTCCTATTACAAGGGATGTTTACAAAGCATGGCATGTTATGTATCTACTCAGAGTAACATCATCTTTCACATTAAATTATACAAAAAAAAAATTGGGCTAACGTTACTGTTTTGTTTTCATTTAAATTCATTTGTAAAAACGCTTAGGGGGTTATTTACGAAAGGCAAATCCACTTTGCACTGCAAGTGCACTTGAAAGTGCACTGGAAGTTCAGTCGCTGTAAATCTGAGGGGTAGATCTGAAATGAGTGGAAGCTCTGCTGATTTTATCATCCAATCATGTGCAAGCTAAAATGCTGTTTTTTATTTTCCTTGCATGTCCCCCTCGGATCTACAGCGATTTTACTTCCAAGAGCAGTGCAAAGTGGATGTTCCTTTAGTAAATAACCCCCTTAGTATTTTTTCCAAAATAGTTGCATTTGGAAGACCGCTGCACAAGTACAGTGTGGCAATATATATAATATAATATAATATAATATAATATAATATAATATAATATATGTTTGGGGGTTCTAAGTAAATTGATAGCAAAAAATGTTTATTTGTAAACAACAAATGTCAGAAGAAGGCCTGGTCTTTAAGTGGCTAACAGGGATAGAACATGGAGAAGTATGCATGTATTGCAGAGATGTACTCGTGTTTTATTTTTTGCCCTGACATACACTTTATAACATGATGCTGTACACATTTCATTAGATAACTACAGTTAATGTCATAAACAATCAAAATGTGAACACTGTAGTTTGGTTCCAGTGGAAACCTTAAGACCACAGATAAGTAAAAGAGAACAAACAGGTAATGACTGTAATTTACAAAGCTAGTTATTTTGAACTGCAATTAGACAGTGAGGTATAGAATTACCCCTAAAGTGTATGACGGTGTGCAGTGCGTTAACTGACAATAGAGACTGACCTTTCACCAGTTTAAGACACACCAAAAGCAAAACGACCCTCACAAATATGCTTGCTTGGACAACCTGGCATCTATAAGAAAAATGACATTTTAGATAACAACATTGAGAAGTACCGTGGTTGGCAAGCAAACAACAAGCATGCACAATATTCAGGAAGTGCCTGAATGCCTTGCAGAGATTGACCTGAGAGAATGGAAAGAGCCCCTGTGCACCAATGCTGGAGCGAAGGTCGCTAAATCTCCCATGTTTTTGAATAGATATTTGCATATTTAGCCTAACACCTAGCAAAAAAAACAACAACAAAAAACCTGACAGTTACAATTCCTACAAACAGCTGGTAAAGTGCCTACTATTAGCTACAGCTGCCTGCAATTTCCTGTTCTTACCTTTTCGCCCATTTGATGTCTCCCAGGAACTACACGAGCGAATAGGAAAAAAGAACACCAATAATGCTGTGCTGTTGCTGAGGGTTTCCTAAGGTGTCATGACGAGGATAGGCTTTTGTGCTGTCATTGGATTTCCTAGAGATTGGATGAGGACACAGCAGAGAGATATGATCCCCTTGGCCAGATTAAGTCCTATAATTCCACCATGGTATAGCACCATTAGCTGATTGTTGTGGGGCAAAACATGAGAGCCAAAAAAAAAAAAAATCCCTTCTGGGCAAGGAAGACATGAGCCACAGTGAAGCTAGCAGAGCTTTGAATCAGGCTGTGAATGAGCAGATAGTGAGGACAGAAGTGTTATAACCCCAGGGCTTTTCATTCTTTTGTCCTGTAGCTGGGAAAATAAAGAAGGAGCAATAGACTGTGGTAGTCTTGGCTACCCCTGGTGAGAGAGACCCGGGCACGGCACACAAGGCATGCTCAACACACAGATGTCACAGTAGAAGGGATCTGGGAAGCCAGACTTGAGAAAGAGACGTTCATTTGACACACACTGGCGCCTCCTCTCATTGTCAGTGCAAATCTGCAGCATGAACAGACGTGTGTGACAGACGGAGGCTTCAAGTCACATCTAATGTGATAACAGACATTTAATAAAACTCTCTACATGCACCTAAATGAATAGCATACAGCAGAAACTGAACAATATTACTACATGAGCAGCACATGCTAAAAACACCAGTTTACAGATGTACCTAAAGTCTTAGACCCCATACACACTATTAGAATTTCCGCAGATTTTTGTCTTCAGATTTACCAAAACCATATCATATGAGGACAAACCTTAAGTTTCAATTTCTATGCAATCAGGCAGGCCCTTGCACTACAAGTTTTAGTAAATCTGAAGACAAAAATCTGCAGAAAATCTAATAGTGTGTATGAGGTCTTAGTCCACCTTTGTTGGTCTTTTCACCTTTTTCTTTTTGTTTCCCTTTTTTCTCACCATCTTTTATTTTTAGATCCATTTTTGTCATGTCATCTCACGATCACATTGTCCACTCTTTTCACATTCATTTTTAGCCTTTTTTTTTTTTTTTTTTTACACATTTTTCATTTAACTTTTGTTCACTCATTTACATAGTCCTATGTACACTTTTTTATTTAGATCACTCCAGGTTACCATTTGGGGTTACCCTGGTCTTTCACTCATGCACCAGCTTTTGTGTCATGGACCATCGGGAGGTTCTACTATGGGCACTCTGCTGCGCGCGGCTATAAGTACCTCAGCTCCCGGGGGGGACTATTCTGAGAACCCTGATTGCATGATCGCAGCACCGCACCGCATTGGACTTTTTTGTGAGTACTTAGGATGGGCAAAATTTGCCTTTCCTCTATATTACCTATCAGAAATAGACTAATATTATTATTTATTTTATTTTTTACACTCTGCAGACATACCTGAGCATCTGCCCCTGAAGAGTGTCTCTACACGAAACGCGTCGGGCATACGTGATGCTGATTTATGTCTGTAATGGACATATCAAACCCTGGTCTGCAGCAGATTATCAATTTTGACATTCCTACTTATTTATTATGGTCTTATATATTTATATTTTTTATTCACATTGTCGCTGTTGGTGCTGTTCTTTATGTGATATGTATATATGAACTCATTCTATGCAATACAACATTAAATTGTTTTGTAATTATTATACCTATGTAATCTTTCACCCATGCCATGCTTGTATGTTTCGTGTGGGTGGATTCAATATGAATCGGCATACTTATTGTACATGTGGCTTTTATCCATTGCCATATTCTATTGCATTTAATGTTTTACCAATAAAAATTCGCACTTACCCAAACTTGCCTCCACAAAGTCATCCATCTCATTTAAAGTCCCACCTTCCCTTCTTTCTCCACATATTATAGGGATGGAGGCACACCGCATATGTGCCTCATTTAAAGTCCCATTTTTCCCCCTCCATTTTTTTTAGTCCACCTTTAAGACCATGTTTCACGTTACACCCAAATTTAGGGTATAACATGAAAAAAGGGTTACATTCCCCAACCACCTACGCTCAATTCCCACATGAAAGTATTCTTTACATAGTATAGGCGAATCATTTTGCGATCACGATAGAGCTGCACAATTAATCGTTAAAAACTGTGATCTCGATTCAACCCCCTACACGATCTTATTCCAGAATTTCCACAATTCATGTAACAAATGCAGAGCAGTTTCCTGCTCACAGCTGTCAAAAAAAAAAACGGCAATGTTTATTACTGAGTGCTAGTTCACACCAGATGCTGTTCCGCGCACTTTTTTTTTCTGCACTAAAAATGCATGCAGTGTTTTCCATGTATTCCAACGGCTCTAGTTCACACCACTGCAGTCAGTTCCAGACAGTTTCTGGTCAGTTGTGAACTAGAGCCATTGAAATACATGGAAAACACTGTGCATGCATTTTTAGTGCAGAAAAAAACGCACGGAACTGCATCTGGTGTGAATTGGCCCTTGAAAGAGAGATAAAAAGAAACATTGTATCTTTCTGTTCATTTACAGATCAGATTTATTTTTTTATTAAATTGCTCCTCTGTTAAACCCCTTATTAAAGAGGAGCTCCACCTTAAACAAAAAATATTAAAAGCCAGCAGCTACAAATACTGCAGCTGCTGACTTTTAATAAATGGACACTTACCTGTCCCGGGGTCCAGCGATGTCGGCAGCCGAAGCCGATCGATTGCTCGTCCCTTGGCTGCCCCCACCGCCATCCTCGGTCAGGGAATCAGGAAGTGAAGCGTTGCGGCTTCACTGCCCGGTTCCCTACTGCGCATGTGCGAGTCGCGCTGCGCGTCTACACTGGTCCCCATTGTGTTGTGGGAACTGTGCGGCTAGCTATTCCCGGAAGTGGGTGCAGATACCTATATTATACAGGTATCTTCACCCCCTTCCCCCCTGAAAGGTGCCAATTGAGGCACCGGAGGGGGGGAGGAATCCGATGAGCGGAAGTTCCACTTTAGGGCGGAACTCAGCTTTAACCCCTAATTTACTCTAATCAGCCTTATTAACTCCATATTCTCCTTCTCCATTTAATTATTTTTTTCCTGCCATTTTTTTTATTCACTTCTATTTTATAAACTATTAATAATTAAAATATTTTTTTGTTTGCTCTGTTATATATTTTTACACTTTCAGGCTGGGTTCACACATATGCGATGTGGGAACCAGCGCGATTCCTGTGCAGGTTCCCGCATCGCAGGTCTCCTGCCCTATGCGAACCGCTGCGGGTGTCAATACAAAGTAATGACACCCCCAGATCAGTTTACAGATTGCAGTGCGAACTGTGAAATGGTGCAGGAATCGGATCGCATGGGTGTTCACAGTGCGGACCAAAAAAGGGTCCTGCACATTTTTGGTCCAAATGCGCTGTGAATTCAGCCATAAAATCTGTATGGCTGAATTCGCATTGCACAGACATTGCATGTGATCTGTACAGCAATGCAGTGCAAATCACATGCGATGTCTGAGATTGCAATAGTGTGAACCCAGCCTTAACATATATTTACATATTCCACATTGGAAAAAGCGCAAAATAAAAAATAAAAAATGTATTTTATTTGTAAAATAACTTTTCAATGCTTTGTACCATTGCTGACAGCTGAAGTGTACACAAAAAGTTGCGGTTTCGATAATTGGTATATATATATATATATGCAAATAAAGCTCCTGAAGAAGCGGTGAACTACCTGCGAAACATGTTGAGCGTGCCAATATGACTGTTACAGGGTGAACTAGTATCACTAGAGTGCAGGGTTGAGGAGTGGGCTATGTGCAGAGTGCAGGGTTGAGGAGTGCGCTATGTGCAGAGTGCAGGATTGAGGAGTGCGCTATGTGCAGAGTGAAGGATTGAGGAGTGCGCTATGTGCAGAGTGAAGGATTGAGGAGTGCGCTATGTGCAGAGTGCAGGATTGAGGGGTGCGCTATGTGCAGAGTGCAGGTTTGAGGGGTGCACTATGTGCAGAGTTGAGGGATGCGCTATGTGCAGTTGAGGGGTGCGCTACGTGCAGGATTGAAGGGTGCACTATGTGCAGAGTGCAGGATTGAGAGGTGGGCTATGTGCAGAATTGAGGGGTGCACCATGTGCAGAATGCATGGTTGAGAAGTGTGCTGTACATCCAGTTTTTATGCACATGATTTATAGTGGATGTTTTAATTTTCTGTTGCTATATTAAGGCACTGCACCTTTATTACAGTTGGCAAGTAGGGATGGGCCGAATACCCCCCAGTTCAGTTCGCACCAGAACATCAGTCTATGGGACACGAACATGAATAATCAAAAGTGCTCATTTTAAAGGCTTATATGCAAGTTATTGTCATAAAAAGTGTTTGGGGACCTGGGTCCTGCCCCAGGGGACATGTATCAATGCAAATTTTTTTTTTAAAAACTGAGTTTTTTTTGGCCACACTGATTGTTTTAATGCTTAAAGTGAAACAATAAAAATGAAATATTCCTTTAAATATCGTGCCTGGAGGGTGTCTATAGTATGCCTGTAAAGTGGAACATTTGTCCCGTGTTTAGAACAGTACCACAGCAAAATGACATTTCTAAAGCAAAAATTGTCATTTAAAACGTATCGCGGCTGTAATGAATTGTCGAATCTCGGCAATATAGATAAAACTCATTGAAAAAAAGAGCATGGGATCCCCCCCTCCCCCCCCAGTCCATTACCAGGCCCTTTGAGTCTGGTATGAATATTAAGGGGAACCCTGCGCCAAATTTTAAAAAAATGGCGTAAGGGTCCCCCCCAAAATCCATACCAGACCCTTATCTGAGCACGCAACCTGGCAGGCCGCAGGAAAAGAGGGGGGGCGAGAGAGCGCCCCCCCGAACCGCACCAGGCCACATGCCCTCAACATGGGGAGGGTGCTATGGGGTAGCCCCCCAAAGCACCTTGTCCCCATGTTGATGGGGACATAGGCCTCATCCAGTGTAAATTTTGGCAGCAAATTTCAATTTAGTTTTAGTCTTAGGACTAAAATGGTATTTTAGTTTTAGTCCCATTTTAGTCTTGTGCAATTGTTTTAGTTTTAGTCGTATTTAGTCGACTAAATCCCCAGTCCATTTTAGTCGACTAAAATGTCCTACGTTTTAGTCTACTAAAATCTCCAGTATATTTTAGTCGACTAAAACTCATTTTAGTAGTTTAAAATCTAATAGGTGTAATTCAATTGTAATGCATTAGTTAACAATTCTCTACAATTTGCAAACTCTTTATATACTGCTGGAGCGAAAAATCTAATATGTTATTTATTATTACATTGAGGTATGAACATGCACTACAGACCAGTGTTAATTTTGAAGTCAAATTTCAATTCAGTTTTTTGACTAAAATGGCATTTTAGTTTTAGTCCAATTTTAGTCTTGACTAAAATGCCATTTTAGTTTTAGTCGTAGTTTAGTAATTTCAGTTGTTTTAGTTTTAGTCGACTAAAATAATATTCATTTAGTCGACTAAAATGTTTTAGTCATTTTAGTCGACGAAATTAACACTGGCCTCATTCCCACAACCCTTGCCCAGGGGTTGTGGGGGTCTGCAGGCAGGGGGCTTATCGGAATCTGGAAGCCCCCTTTAGCAAGGGAACCCCCAGATCCTGGCCTCCCCCCCGTGTGCAATGGTAACAGGGTACAAATGTACCCCTACCATTTCACAGAAAAGTGTCAAAATGTTAAAAACAAGACAAGTCCTTTATTAAAAAAATTGAAATGTCCCACGATGTCCATTCATCTTCTTCTATCACACCGAGACAGAGCAAAAAAGAACTCCATCAGCTCTCTCTCGTCCCCCCCCTCTTTTCCTGCGGCCTGCCAGGATGCATGCTCTGATAAGGGTCTGGTATGGATTTTGGGGGGGACACCTATGCCATTTTTTTTTAAATTTGGCGCAGGGTTCCCCTTAATTTTCATATCAAACCTGAAGGGCCTGGTATGGATTTCAGAGGGGCCCCCACGCAATTTTTTTTAAAATTTTGGTTCGGGGTTCCCCTTAATGACAATTTTTCCTTTAGAAATGTCATTTTGCCGTGGTACTGTTCTAAACATGGGAAAAATGCGCCACTTTACAGGCATACTATAGACACCCCCCAGGCACGATATTTAAAGGAATATTTCATTTTTATTGTTTCACTTTAAGCATTAAAAAAAAATCACTGCTCCTGAAAAAAACGGTTGTTTTTAAAAAATTTTTTTGCATTGATACATGTCCCCTGGGACAGGACCCAGATCCCCAAACACTTTTTATGACAATAACTTGCATATAAGCCTTTAAAATTAGCACCTTTGATTTTTCATGTTCTTGTCCCATAGACTTTACCGGTGTTCTGGCGACTTTCGATTTTTTCCCCATATTGTTCGGGGAAACTTATTGTTTGGCCCGAACTTATGCTCGGGCCGAACCATTTGCCCATCCCTACTGGCAAGTAATGTAAATAATCCTGCCAGTGTTTGTTAAAGCGTGTCTAAACTAAAGAACAAAAATGTAATATATTGCAGCTTAAAGCGGAACTTCGCTCAGTTTTTGTAGTGGCTGACTTTTAATTTTCAGAAAAACGACTGGAGCTCCTCTTTAAGTCTATAGATGAGGTGGCTGCAAACATTTCCTCTTCCCTTTTTTCACATGGTGATCCAGCCAGTAACACACTTCTGGGCCTAGGGTGACAACTGGTCCCTCATTGTACTGTATCACGCTCACCTTGTAAGTTTAGTATGACTACAGAACACACCCACTATCACTATAATACGGGGGGGGGGGTATTTTTTAGTTCACAAAGGTATACTAGGCAGGGCTAATAATACTGCTCAAGATGAGACAGCAAGGTGCACCCGATTGAACATCTCTGGCGAGATCTGAAAATGGCTGTGCACCGACGCTCCCCATCTAACCTGATGGCACTGGAGAGGTCCTGCAAAGAAGAATGGGAGAAGCTACCCAAAAATAGGTGTCCCAAGCTTGTAGCATCACACTCAAAAAGACTTGAGGCTGTAATTGGTGCCAAAGGTGCTTCAACAAAGTACTGAGCGAAGGCTGAGAATACTTATGTACAGTACATGTGATTTTTTTCATTACCACTTCCTGCCGGGAGGGCGTACATGGACGTCCTCTCGTTTCAGTGGTTATACTGGGCTGATGCCTGCACCCACAGGGATCAACCTGGTATCGTTCTTTTCAGCGAGTGATTCCCTGCACCATAAGAACAATCATAGAAGCAGTTCAGCTGCTTGATTGTTCTTACAGGCGGCAGGAGGGGATGTACCCCCCTCCCGCTGCCCTCTGGTGCTTCTACCGGCTCGCCTGTGCGATCGGCGAGCCAGAGAAGGAATCCACCAGCACTGGAAGTTGACCATAGAGATTTCCGAGGAACAGATGGTCCCCGGTCATCTCTATGACTCGGAGGCCCGGGCGCGACGTTATGACGTCATGCCTGGCCTGGCAGTTGTAAATACTGCCATATACTCATCTGGAAAGCCCAGATCGTCCTGATTTTTTTTTTCATCTCAGGCTTTCCAGCTTGTAGGAGAGATATGGGGTCTTGTTGACCCCAGACCTCTCCATAAAGTGGACCTGTCACGCACTATTCCTATTACAAGGGATGTTTACATTCCTTGTAATAGGAATAAAAGTGATCAAAACATTTTTTTTAAAAGGGAAAGTGTAAAAACCCAAAAATTTAAATAAACAATATAAAACAAAAAATGTAAAGCACCCCAGTCCCTACGAGCTCGCACGCAGAAGCAAATGTATATATACATCACACCCACATATGTAAGCGCCATTTAATCCACACATGTGAGGTATCACTGAAAACGTTAGAGGGAGAGCAGCAATTATATCCTAAGACCTCCTCTGTAACTCTAAACAGGTAACCTGTAAATTTTTTAAAGCGTTGCCCATGGAGATTTTTGAGTACCAAAGTTTGGCGCCATTCCACAAGCGTGCGCAATTTTCAAGTGTGACATGTTAGGTATATGTTTACTTGGCATAACATCATCTTTCACATTATACAAAAAAACTGGGATAACTTTAGTGTTTTTTTTTTAAATTCATTAAACAGTTTTTTTCACAAAAAAAAAGCATTTGAAAAATTGCTGCGCAAGTACCATGTGACTTAAAAAGTTGCAACGACTGCCATTTTATTCCTTGGGGTCTCTGCTAATAATATATAATGATATAATATCGGGGGGTTCTGAGTAATTTTCTACCAAAAAAATTATGATTTTTACATGTAGTGCCAGAATTGGTCCAGATGGGAAGTGGTTAAATAAATTCAAATTATTGCCTTCAGTAGTTGTTGTAGGAAGAGTAACTGAATCAGAAAAGGCTCTGCATGGGAGGAACTTGTAATAAATAAGGCATGAAGTAACAGCTTATGTAGAGTATATAGTTGATTTAAAGGGGTTGTAAAGGTAAAAATTTTTTCACCTTAATGCATTCTATGCATTAAGGTGAAAAAACTTTTGACAGTACCGCCGCCCCCAGCCCCCCCGTTTTACTTACCTGACGCCTCGAATCTTCGGTCCGCGTCCTCGTCAGCTTCATTGCAGCTCAGCCTGGTCGCTGATTGGCTGCAGTGGATGGATTGAAAGCAGCGCAGCCATTGGCTCGCGCTGCTGTCAATCACATCCGATGACGCGGCGCGCCGGGGGGCGGGGCCGAGTGATACAGCGAGCGGCTATAGCCGCCGGCTGTATCACGGGAGCGCGCCCGCAAGCACTCACCACCATGCGAGCCCTCGCATTAAGGTGGTAAATGCTTGCGGGGAGGAGCTGAAACAGCCGCCGAGGGACCCCAGAAGACCAGGTTCGGGGCCACTCTGTGCAGAACGAGCTGCACAGTGAAGGTAAGTATAACATGTTTGTTATTTTAAAAAAAAAAAAAAAACATCTTTACAACCGCTTTAACACTTGAGCCACTCACTTTAAAAAGAGAATGACTTTGTAAAGTATAGTATGTTATAGCAACCAATAGGATCAGACTTTACCATTGTCCTGCAAAAAAGAGGGTATAAAGGCAAAGACAAAATCATTACATACAGTGAGGGAAAAAAGTATTTGATCCCCTGCTGATTTTGTATGTTTGCCCACTGACAAAGAAATGATCAGTCTATAATTTTAATGGTAGGTTTTTTTTAACAGTGAGAGACAGAATAATAACTAAAAAAATCCAGAAAAACGCATTTCAAAAAAGTTATAAATTTATTTGCGTTATAATGAGTGAAATAAGTATTTGATCCCTTCGCAAAACATGACTTAGTACTTAGTGGAAAAACTCTTGTTGGCAACCACAGAGGTCCGACGTTTCTTGTTGTTGGCCACCAGGTTTGCACACATATCAGGAGGGATTTTGTCCCACTCCTCTTTGCAGATCCTCTCCAAGTTTCGAGGCTGACATTTGGTAACTTGAACCTTCAGCTCCCTCCACATATTTTTTATGGAATTAAGTTCTGGAGACTCGCTAGGCAACTCTAGGACCTTAATGTGCTTCTTCTTGAGCCACTCCTTTGTTGCCCTGGCCGTGTGTTTTGGGGTCATTGTCATGATGGAATACCCATCCACGATCCATTTTCAATGACCTGGCTGAGGGAAAAAGGTTCTCACCCAAGATTTGACGGTACATGGCCCCGTCCATCATCCCTTTGAAGCAGTGAAGTTGTCCTGTCCCCTTAGCAGAAAAACACCCCCAAAGCATAATTTTTCTACCTCCATGTTTGACGGTGGGGATGGTGTTCTAGGGGTCATAGGCAGCATTCCTCCTCCTCCAAACACAGCAATTTGAGTTGATGCCAAAAAGCTTGATTTTGGTTTCATCTGATCACAACACTTTCACCCAGTTCTCCTCTGAATCATTCAGATGTTCATTAGCGAACTTCAAACGGGCCTGTACATGTGCTTTCTTGAGCAGGGGACCTTGCAGATGCTGCAGGATGTCAGTCCTTCAAGGCGTAGAGTGTTACCATTTGTTTTCTTGGTGGCTATGGTCCCAGCTGACTTCTGATTCCTCACAGTTCTCATGATCATTGAAACTCCACGAGGTGATATCTTGCATGGAGCTACAGACCGAGGGAGATTGACAGTTATTTTGTGTTTCTTCCATTTGAGAATAATCACACCAACTGTTGTCACCCTTTCATCAAGCTGCTTGGCGATGGTCTTGTAGCCCATTCCAGCCTTGTGTAGGTTTATAATCTTGTCCTTGACATCCTTGGACAGCCCTTTGGTCTTGGCCATGGTGGAGAGATTGGAATCTGATTGATTTCTTCTGTGGATAGGTATCCTTTATACAGGTAACAAACTGAGATTAGGAGCACTCCCTTTAAAGAGAATGCTCCTAATCTCAGCTCGTTACCTGTATAGAAGGTACCTGGGAGCCAGAAATCTTGCCGATTTACAGGGGATCAAATACTTATTACACTCATTAAAATGAAAATCAATTTATAACTTTTTTGAAATGCGTTTTTCTGGATATTTTTGTTGGTATTCTGTCTCTCACTGTTAAAATAAACCTACCATTAAAATTATAGATTAAACTGTAAACTAGTAGGTTTGCTTGAAGCTGTAATACCAGATAGGTATGTTAAAGAGGCTGCATACGGAGCATTGTTTCAGGCTCGCAGGCTCATTTTACTTCATTGGACTTCCAGTACTCCCCCTTCGTCTCAAATGTGGCTTGCACAGATGGGCACAACATTGAGGTTAGAAAAGCTGATATATCAACATAGGGCAGCTTTTCCAAATTTGAGAAGGTATGGGGTAGTTGGTAGGCTTCTCCTGGTTTGGCCCCAGCAGATTTAGTAATGGACAGGTTGTTGTGAAATTTATTACAAAAATGGATATGTTTAATTTAGCTGGTAATGTTATGGCTGGAATTTGCATGCCCTTGCTTTCCAAATGTTTAATGCTTGTCTAGCTGCTTTGATATGGTGGCCCTAGTGTCCCGGTTGTGTACGACCCTAGATATGGCTCTAAAGGGTGCTTAAAGCATTCCCATGACGTGAACTACAATACTAGTATGCTGAATTGATATCTGATGTGAACTACATGTACTTTTAATGTCTGGTAGTACAAATTTGTGACATCTCAATAAACCTTTGCCTGATTTAAAAAAAAAAAAGATTGACTGATCATTTCTTTGTCAGTGGGCAAACAAGGGATTAAATACTTTTTTTCCCTCAATGTAACTGCTATGTGTTGTCACGCCAGCTGCACCAAATTATTTTCTATAATGCCCCGTACACACGGTCGGACATTGATCGGACATTCCGACAACAAAATCCATGGATTTTTTCCGACGGATGTTGGCTCAAACTTGTTTTGCATACACACGGTCGCACAAAGTTGTCGGAAAATCCAATCGTTCTGAACGCAGTGACGTAAAACACGTAGTCAGGACTATAAACGGGGCAGTAGCCAATAGCTTTCCTCTCAATTTATTCTGAGCATGCATGGCACTTTGTGCGTCGGATTTGTGTACACACGATCGGAAATTCCGGCAACGGATTTTGTTGTCGGAAAATTTTATATCCTGCTCTCAAACTTTGTGTGTCGGAAATTCCGATGGAAAATGTGTGATGGAGCCTACACACGGTCGGAATTTTCAACAACAAAAGTTATCCCCGCACTAGGAGCTATGAGTAAGCACTTGGACAAGTGTGAAACGCGTTAGCCTATGATCTGTACATTCTGTCTATGATGTCCTGTATCTGATGTGTTCCTGATTTTAAAATAAAGAAACTTGGATTATTACTTCCTCGAGTGCGGCTGTCCAGATCTTCTCATTTGCATATAAACAAGGTCCTATTACACATTTTCTATCGGAAAATCCGACCGTGTGTACGGGGCATAAGACTGCATCTACAATGCTTTGAAAAAGTATTCACACCCCTTGAAATTATATTGTAATTTATTCTCAGTATACATACAGCTGTTCTGTGAAATCCTAGGACCCCTTTCACACTAGAGGCGTTTTTCAGGTGCTACAGCGCTAAAAATAGCACCTGCATAGCGCCTGAAAAAAGCCTCAGCTGCAAACCCAGTGTAAAATCCCGAGTGCTTTCACACTGGGGCGCTGCGCTGGCACTGCGTCACAAAAAGTCCTGCCAGCAGCTTCTTTGCAGCGGTGGAGGAGTGGTGAATACACCGCTCCTGCCCATTGAAAACAATGGGGCAGCGCTGCTATACCGATGGCAAAGCGCCGCTGCAGCAGCGTTTTGCGGGTGGATTTAACCCTTTTTCAGCCACTTGCGGGGGTTAAAACCGCCCCCGCTAGCGGCCGAATAGCGCAGCTAAAACGACAGTAAAGCGCTGCTAAAAATAGCTCTGCTTTACCCCTGACGCCTGGGCGCTTTCAGTGTGAAAGCACTCTAAGAGGTTTGTTAGAGGACCTTAGTGAACAAACAGCATCATGAAGGCCAATGAAAACACCAGACAGGTCAGGTATAAAGTTGTGGAGAAGTTAAAAGCAGGGTTAGGTTATAAAAAAATATTCCAAGCTTTGAACATCTCACAGAGCACCGTTCTATCCATCATCTGAAAAAAATAAAAATAAAGAAGGAGTATGGCACAACTGCAAACCTACCAAGACATGGCCTTCCACCTAAACGTACAGGCTGAGCAGAGAGAGCACTAAAGCAGCCAAGAGGCCCATGGTAACTCTGGAGGAGCTGCAAAGATCCACAGTTCAGGTGGGAGAATCTGTCCACAGGACAACTATTATGCCCCATACACACGATCGGAAATTCCGCCAGCAAAAGTCCGATGAGAGCTTTTGGTCGGAAAATGCAATTGTGTGTATGCTTCATCTGACTTTTTCTGGCGGAATTTCGGCCAGCAAAAGATTGAAAGCATGTTCTCAATTTTTCGTTCGGAAAAAGTTCCGATCAGAATTTCCGATCGTCTGTACATGTGCAAAATTCCTACACATGCTCGAAAACAATTCGACGCATGCTCGGAAGCATTGAACTTCATTTTCTCGGCTCGTCGTAGTGTTGTACGTCACCACGTTCTTGACGGTTGAAAGCTCAGAGAACTTTTGTGTGACCATGTGTATGCAAGCCAAGCTTGAACGGAATTCAGTCGGAAAAACCATCCAAGTTTTTTTCGACGGAAAATCCGCTCATGTGTATGGGGCATAAGTCATGCCAATGTTGAAAGAAAGGCATAAGAAGTCCTGTTTGCCGTTTGCAAAAAGCCATTTGCAGGATACAGCAAACATGCGGAAAAAGGTGCTCTGGACGGATGAGACCAAAAATTTAACCTTTTGGCCTAAAAGCAAAACGCTATGGATTGCAGAAAACTATCAATGCACATCACCTTGAACACACCATCCCCACCATGAAACATGGTGGTGGCAGAATCATGTCGTGTGGATGCTTTACTTTAGCAGGGACAGGGAAGCTGGTCAGAGTTGATGGGAATATGGACTGAGCCAAATACAGGGCAATCTTAGAAGAAAACCTGTTAGAGTCTACAAAAGACTTGCGACTAGGGCAGAGGCACCTTCCAGCAGGACCTTAAACATTCAGCCAGAACTACAATGAAATGGTTTAAATCAAAGCATGTTCATGTGTTAGAATGGCTCAGTCAAAGTCCAGACCTAAATCAAATTGAGAATCTGTGGCAAGACTTGAAAATTATGGTTTACAGACGCTCTCCATCCAGTCTGACAGAGCTTGAGCTATTTTGCAAAGAAAAATGGGCAAAAACTTCACTCTCTAGATGTGAAAAGCTGGTAGACACATACCCCAAAAGACTTGCAGCTGTAACTGCAGTGAAAGGTGGTTCTACAAAATATTGACTCAGAGGAGCTGAATACAAATGCACGCCACACTGTTCAGATATTCGAGTATAAGCCGAGTTTTTCAGCACATTTTTTATGCTGAAACCCCCCCCCCCTCGGCTTATACTCGAGTCAGGGCAGTGATACTGGGCATTAGGCTACTTGTCCTGGGGATGCATTGAACTGTGGCTGCAGCGCTCCCCTCTCTCCCTCCCTTACACAGTGGGAGACCGCTGTGCCTCGGAGCTGACTTTGAAATCTTCGGCTGCGCTGTGTCTATCACACGAGCTGGTCTGGGAGGAGGGCGGGACTTTTGCCACAGCGCGGCCGAACATTTCAGACTGAGCTCCGAGACACATCTGGAGATGCCCGCTGTGCAATACAGGTACTGACACACAGTCACTACTAGTGAGGCTGCAATGATGAGCACAATGGACTACAATGATGGGAATGGTGAGGCTGCAGTGATGGGCAAAGTGAGGCTACAATGATGGGCACGGTAAGGCTGCAATGATAGGCATGGTGAGGCTGCGGTGACGGGCATGGTGAGGCTGCGGTGATGGGCACAGTGAGGCTACAATGATGGGCACGATAAGGCTGCAATGATGGGCATGGTGAGGCTGCGGTGATGAGCACAGTGAGGCTACAATGAAGGGCACGGTAAGGCTGCAATGATGGGCATGGTGAGGCTGCGGTGATGGGCATGGTGAGGCTACGATGGGCACGGTGAGGCTACAATGATGGGCAAGGTGAGGCTGCGGTGATGGGCACAGTGAGGCTAGAATGATGGGCACGGTAAGGCTGCAATGATGGGCATGGTGAGGCTGCAGTGATGGGCACAGTGAGGCTAGAATGATGGGCACGGTAAGGCTGCAATGATGGGCATGGTGAGGCTGCAGTGATGGGAACAGTGAGGCTACAATGATGGGCACGGTAAGGCTGCAATGATAAGCAGTGAGGCTGCATTGACGGGCACAGTGACGCCGGCAGCCTCTGTGTTGTCCGTGCCACACCGCATCCTGAAAATTTACCAGTAGCTGCTGCATTTCCCACCCTAGTCTTATACTCGAGTCAATACGTTTTCCCAGTTTTTTGTGGCAAAATTAGGTGCCTCGGCTTATACTCGAGTATATACGGTATTTGACTCCCTCCGTAGAAGTAGGTAATGATAAAACCGGTCTGGTGACCAGCACGATAACCCAGAAGTGACACGTGCGCTCCACCATCAACTGCCCTCTACCCGGAAGTATCTGCAGTGTCTGCAAAGAAATGCACGCTTTCCTGACAGCCGGACATGGTGATAGCGCCCTCTGGGTGATTTCTATTTGCTTGTTGATGCTTATTTTAATGTACGTAGCTAGTATTAAGAGGGCTTCTGATGTATGGGGAATTGTGTCATAATAAACAGGATTACGCTATGTACTACCATTCTTGTGTTTTATGATGCGTGTTTGAGCCCCTGTAACAGTGGATCTCTGGGATGGTGAGGACCAGGTATCAAAGCAGCTGACATGCACCAAACTTAAGGCCTACGTGTTAGAGGCGTCTGGTGAGTTTGACCACCTGAGGGAGTGTGTTACACGTGGTGGAATACAGATTTTTCTGTTCTCTGGTGGAAGGTGCATGCTAGGACAACGACTGTTGAAAACCTTGAACACCTTGAATACTTTGAACTGTTCCTAACACCTTGAATGCTTTAAATGCTTTGGACTACTCACCACGACCATGTGCTACATATCTGTTTACAACTGGTGTCTTTTGCCACTGGTCTATAATATTATTATATTATCATTTTATTTCCAGCGCTGTTTTAGTATTTATATGATTCAGGGATTGGACTGTTTTTATATCTATACTACTTGCCTCCATTTTATTTTATCTTAACAGCTGCTCAGTATCTTTTGAGTACTTTTGAATACTTTTCATAACATATTTCAAAGTATTATTTTTATATATACATTTTTTTTCAGTGTGTGTACTGCTATCAGAGCTGTAGGATTGATCTGGCGCTGAGTAGGGGCACTGCAGGCCTTTCACATACCCCCTTTTTTTCCCTAAATGTGGTCTTTGTAAAAAAAAAAAACTGAAAACCATTTATCATTTTCCTTCCTCTTCACAATTATGTGCCACTTTGTGTTGGTCTATCACATCCCAATAAAATACATTTATGTTCTTGGTTGTAACATGACAAAATGTCGAAAATTTCAAGGGGTATGCATACTTTTTTAAAGGGTCGTAATTATTGCCCCATAGTGTTCACCAAAATGATCAAGCACTTGCACAAATGTTCTACATTAAAAACTATTATAAAATGTACACAATATAAAAATGTGTGCATTTTTCTCTATGTCAAGCTTTATTAATCCCCCTGATTGCAAACAATCTTCTAGCAATAGTTTACCCAGTCACCTGAGTAATTAATAGATAACTGTGGCTTATATAGATGTTCCATAGCCCATCTCTTTCTGCAAGCAGAGCAGTCTCACATTGTAAAAAAGAATTAGCATGTCATTTTGCTTTTGGCTTTTCATTAATATTAATGTGTTCCATATCTACAGGCAAAGAAGAGGGAAATAGTGAAAGAAAGCTCCATAAAACATTGTCTTAGCATGCCATTTTTAAACTCCATCTATGGTCTTAAAGTGGTATTAAAGCTTTGTTTTTGGTTTTGTTTTTTTGTTTTTCAACAAACATGTTATACTTACCTGCTCTGTGCAGTGGTTTTGCACAGAGCAGCTCTGATCCTCTTCTCTTTGGGTCTCCTGCTGGCGCTCCTGGCTCCTCCCCCTCGAGCAGTGCCCCCAGTGAAAGCCACCTGCCCTGGTGGCACAGCTGCGTGCTTGCTCCCAAACCGCGGCTCTCAGCGTCAATAAGACACATAGAGCCCACGGCTCGACCCCGCCCCCCCACTTTCTCCTCATTGGTTTACTGTCTGTGAGCCAATGGGTTCCCGTTTCTGTCTCAGCCAATGAGGGAGAGACCCGAGACAGCCAAGGCCAACGTAAACATCGCTGGATTGCAGGGAGCTCAGGTAAGGATTGGGAGGGCTGGGGGCTGCTGCACACAGAAGGTTTTTTACCTTCATGCATAGAATGCATGAAGGTAAAAACTTCAGCCTTTAGAACCACTTTAAAGTAAGTGTTAAAGTGAAGAAAGCAACACACTGAGGAGTGTCCAATACTAAACCGTGTGTTAGGAGATCATGCAGTTGGAAACGTTTCTCCTGGTATGGTACATGTCAATCTAAAGAGACACATACCCACTGAGGGTTCCTGTGATTGTCTTTATGCAAGACTAAAAACACTGTATTTTTTCTATAGATTCTAATAGTAAATTTGTTCAAATATATACATACAATTAATTTAATGAAACAGGAACAAGCAGCAGAAATATAGTGTATGTTAGCACTCAACTGTTATTTCAGCAGTACTACTCTCTTTTTTGTTTCCTATTTTTAAAAAGGGAATAGATATAAAATAGGACACAAAGTAGGCCATAGTCATGCAAAGGTCATTGCTCAAACAAGCAAGTTGGGGTCAGATCAGGAGATTATACCATTACATGATTAGCACAGACATCTCCTGGCCCATCATACCTGAGAGAGTTACTGTAATCTTGTTGTACTAGGCCAAATATTACAGTCTATCCAAGATTATACTAGCCATATTCTAGCCATAGATGGCTTAAAAGCATAACTCCACTTTTGTTGAGAAAAAAAAACATTCCCCCCTGGGTGATCTATGTATATTTATAACAACCTTTGTTGCAGATTCCTACCTTTTGTTATTCTGAAGTAATCCATGAGTGTTTCTCTGTGCCTCTGTACTGAGTGGGTATAATGGGAGTGGTTTCATAATTAACTGTCAGGTGTGCAGCTGCTGGGCACTAATGAGGAAATCTGCTGGGCCTGCATCCTATTGAAAGTATCTCTCCGAAAATTACATTTTTGTTGCAGGGGATGCCTGAAATCTGACTTGTATCTTAGGCAGACTTCTGGGAAAATTGGGGAGCCAATCACACACGCAGGAAATGATTTTTCTGGGAAGTGGTCAGTACACACTCTGTGTACAGAACACCTCCAGTAAGGATGAGCCCTGGCGTGTTTGCACAGCACACGTGCAGAGCCCGCCAGGAAGTCGGCAGCGCGCTGCGCTAATCACAGGCATTGAGACATTTCCCGATCTCTGCAGCCGCACATCGGGACAATGTCTCACTGCCTGTGATTAGAGCAGCGCAGTGCCGACTTCCTGGCAGGCTCTGCACGTGGGCTGTGCGAACACGCCGGAGCTCATCCTTAACCTCCAGGTAGCCATATTGCAATGCATTCTCAAAAAATTACAGTGGCTGCAGATTGAAAAGGAAAGGTCATAACAATCAATCACAATATGATTAGTGTCGCAATTATATGTGCTATATTATTTTTTCTTTATTTGCTATTTTTTTTCCCCACAAAAGTGGAGTTACCCCTTAATAACTACAAGATTTGCTCCTGGTTAGCAGAAATGCTTGTTATCAGGCTATTTTGGACTGAAGAGGGCAATAAGGGCCCCAGGTCTTTGGAAGTGATCACTATCGCCTAGGGCAGGGGTCTCCAAACATTCTAAACAAAGGGCCGGTTTACTGTCCTTCAGATTTTAGGGGGACCGAACTGTGGCCATTGGGAGTAGAAAAGGTTGTTTGTCTCAGTGGGAGGAATTGTGCCCCATCATTAGTTTCAGTGGGAAGAATTGTGCCCCATTGTTGGAATCACTGGGAGGAATTGTCCCCTAACATTGGTGTCATTGGCTCCCATTAGTAGTGTAATTGGAAGAAATTGTTCCCCATTGTTTGTGTCATCGGGAGGAATTGTGCCCCATCATTGGTGTCAATATGGGAAATTGTGTCCCATCATTTGTGTCACTGGGAGGAATTGTGCCCCATCATTAGCGTCAATGGGAGGAATTGTGCCCCATTGTTTGAATCACTTGGAGGAATTGTCCCCTATCATTGGTGTCATTGGAAGAAATTGTTCCCCATTGTTTGTGTCATTGGGGGAAAAGTGCCCCATCTTTGGTGTAATTGGGAGAAATTGTGTCCCTTCATTGGTGTGAGTGGGGGGATTATGTCCCTTTGTTAGTATCAGTGGATGAAACATTCCCCCAAGGGCTGCATAAAAGCAAGCAAAGACCCGCATATGGCGCCCGGGCCACAGTTTGGCGACCCCTGGCCTAGGGTGATCTGCCAACATGCAAGAAGATACCTTATGACCATCACCAATCATCCTCTTTGTTTTGGAGCAAAAGAAAAAAAATACACTGTCTGCACTGCAGACTGTTACCATTGGGATAGGATTGCTGTTAGTCATGGCAGAGTAGTACAACCATATTGCAGGAGTAAAAATCCCATGTACTGTGTCTGCCTCTTACAAAACGAGAACCTTGGCACTACTGTTCAGCATTTGTTTCCCCTTGCAGGAAGCTAATAGATAACTGTCCTAAGGCTCTGTATGAGTGTCTGTGCCTATCTTTACCGCTTTTCCTGGTACACTGTGGTCTAATTTGAGATCAAGATGTGGGCGGGTTGTGCTCATGAATATAAAATGCTTCCATATGTCAATGCAACTGCTCCATGTGAACCCACAGACAGCAAGGCCCACATAATCTAAATCAGCAAACTTAAAGGAAACCTGGACTAAAAAAATATGTAGGCTGCCACTGCTGGCCTCTCCTTTTGCAAATGCTGGCTACCCAAACAACCATACCGATCCTCTAGCTTCAATGCTTTGAGTCACTGACCCAGAACAAGTGTGCAGGAGTTATGATTTCACTTGAGTCACCGGGTCAGTGACTCAAAGTATTACAGCCTGAGGCAGCCAGGCAACTAGCATTTTCAGAAATTCTGCAAAGGCAGCCTGTACAATTCTCTTGGTACAGATTTCTTTTTCAGCTAGTTCACACCAAATGCAGTCCAGTGTGTTTTTTTTTTTCTGCTTAGTGAATGAGCTGAAGCCAAGCCATTTTGTAAAGAATACTCATTCATTTTTTGTTTGCACATGGCTGGATAATTATAGTCAGCACAGCTTCACCTCATTTACTAAGCTAGGTTAACACATGTATATTGCATAGTTTGGGATCTGAAGCATTTAAATATTACTTGTCCAAGGAATTGGATATACCACAAATTCAAAAGGATTTTATCATTGACTTGCTTACATTTGCCACAACTCACAACTACTGTTGGTTCAATCATCAATATTACATTCAGATGAAGAGTGTGGCCATAAGGGCTAAGTTCGCCTCCAGCCTGGCCAACTTGTTCATGGCCAAGTGGGTGGAGGATGTGGTCTATGGCTATGCCCGACCAGAGCTCGCTCTGGTACATAGGCAATGTCTTAATCCTCTAGAAGGACAGTTGGGACTCCCTAGAACAAATGATGATTTTTTTAACACAAATGAGCAAAGCATTTCACTCACCTTTGAAGCCAATCGGGAGAGTATTCATTTTCCAGACCTTGAGATTCGAGTAGAGAATAGTAAATTGGTCACCAGTACTTTTTTAAAAACCACGGACCGGAATTCCTATATACCTACAGATAGTTGCCATCATAAAACTTGGCTTGAATCAGTACCTCAAAGTCAGTTCTTCAGACTGAGACGTAACTGCACCATGGTCAGCGACTTTGACACACAAGTACCCCTTTTAAAGAACAGACTTATTGAAAAGGGCTACAATGTAGCAATTTTGGACAAGGAAATTAGCCAAGTTAGAAGTCTTGATAGGAATTCTCTAAAGGCAGACAAGGTAAAACCCAATGGAACTCAGAAATGTAAATGGTGTTTCCTTACAACCTTTTCCAGGCAACCCTATCAACTAAAAAAGATTTTTAAGAAACATTGGTCCGTATTGAAAAATTATCGGATTTTGGGTCCAATACTCCCAGACAAACCAGGGTTTGTCTTTAGGGGACTGCGCTCCCTACAGGCAAGCATAGCTCCCAACATTATGGAGTCCCCTAAAACAGACAACTTTTTTTCACAATTTAATGGGATACTACCCTTACAGGATACTAGCCTTACAAAAAATGTGCAGTATGCCAAGTCAAAATCATTGGTAAACATAAAACATGCACCTTCTCCTCCACTATAACAGCCAAATGTTATCCTATCAAGCATTTTATTACATGTACAACAAAAAATCTGGTATATCTTATCACATCAATGTGGTAAGCAATATGTGGGGAGAACAACCAGAACTTTTTCAATATGGGTGAACGAGCATATCAACAATATCAGAAAAGGAAGAAAGGAACATACGGTACCCAAACACTTCACACATTGTCACAACAGAAACCCCAGGGGAACCTCCTTTATGGCGATAGATAAATACACGCCACCTTAGAGAGGTGGATCCACCAAAAGGGGTGTGTCTCAGATGGAGGTCAGGTGGATTTATTCACTAAAGTCTTGTGTTCCCCATGGTAAGAACGTGGATTGGGACATGAATGCTTTCATCAATAACTCTTGATAGGTCTCATGTATGGCTTAGTTCCACATACTACAGAAATGTATCTGCGTTGTTTATTAATATTTCGTTTTGGACAATATTTCCATTAACTATGTTGGAGTTCCTTGCAGAAAGAGGACTGTCACCTCCCCTTGCCTTTCTGAAATATACTTTTTAATATTTTTTTCATGCATATTTTTATATTTTTTATACAATAACATTTTAATATATATATCTTTTTTTATTATTTCCTCTTTTTTGTTAACTTTTTTTCATAGATATTACATCCAACCATACTCAATATCTTCCAGTCTATATGGGACATAATAATAAAAACAATAATAAATCATTATTACCTTATTGGTCATAATACTTATTTGAACCAATTAGTTTATTTATGTTTGTTTTTTGTCTATTTTAGAGCGCCTATCTAGCGGGATTTGTGTCCTGGGGTGACACTTTGGTGTCTCCATTGAGAATGAGGTCCGATTGTTTTCATATTTTGACACCGAGGTTTGGGTATCTATCTCAGTGCATAAGCGGCCATCTTGTTTTCAGAGCGAGGCTTGGCTATTTGGCTTGCTTTAAAAGGTGGCCATTTTTAACTTTTAGAACGAGGCTTGGCCACCTATCCTGATATAACGGTGGCCATCTTGTTTCCAAGACAAACCTTGGCCATCCATTCCGATATAACGGCGGCCATCTTGTTTGCAAAACGAGGCTTGGCTATTTGGCTTGCTATAATGCTGGCCATTTATTACTCTCAGAATGAGGCTTGGCCATTTAGTCCAACTTAATGGCTGCCATATTGATTGGCTGCTTGATTGCATTAGTGGGGACAGCTGCACGCTTTCTGCTCCGGACAATATATATATCTGCGTGGTGACAGACATGGACTCCATGCTCCCAATGACATCACTGACGAAACATGTAGGGCGAAGTCCATGTCTAATGTGACTACGCAAGTCGAACCTGTTGACTAGCAGATCAGTTCCCAGGAATGTTTGACTTTTACGCTGGATTTCTATAAGTTCTTAGCATCACTTTGTCTCAGTAAACATCATACAGTTTTACACTATGTGGGCAATTTCTTTCTGTGAATTAGAGCGATTTACACTGTCAACCATGACACCATCCTCTAAAGCAGAGGTAATTGCTGGTTTACCATCTACTGCAGGTCTCTTCAACTTAAAGCAGAAGGAATTGCTCTGATCATTGGTTTACCATCTACTGCATGTCTAGACTCTTATAATTTGGAGTCTAGTGATCTGGTAAGCAAGAACTTCGTATAATCCAGGGTGAAGTTTTATACAGTATCCCATTCACTCATTTGAACACCCAGCAAGAGACTTTTTGCTTATTATCACTATTGCAACTTTTTTGGAGTATCACATGAACTGTTTGTTTGCGCATTGATTTTATACTTGTTTCACTTAAATTATTTAGGGCGGTAACTTATGTTGTATATAAGTAAATAAAAACTAACATAAAATGGGAGCATCTGTAATCTGTATTTTTTATGTAATCACTTTGCAGCTGATTGGGTATTTAAAGTAAACAAAGTTTCACCTTATTTACTAAGTTAAGGGAGTTGGGCTGAACAGTGAGAAAAGTTGGGGGGGGGACCCCACAGTGGAAGGGCACACACCTCCATTCACCCCTCCAGGGTACAGGCATCTTCCCAAAATAAAACCCACTAGGTGGAAACTCCCAGCTTTACCCACTTCAGGAGGGCATACGCTCCCCTCCATAGAGAGGGTCTTCAAGGACTGGAACTAGCAGAATTCAGATCACCACTGCACTGGACCTTTAGACCACTTTGAAGATAACTGTATGTATCACATTGCACTGCTGTACTGTATTACCTATTTATAATAAATGCAGTAATGCAGTAACACTAATAAAAGTTATACGATTTCAAATTCTTCTGAAAATGACCTGTAAGTGCCTGATTTAATTGGACATATGTTTGTTTTGATATTAATGCGCAAAATTTGGAGGTGTAGGATGTAGGCAATACATAGTTTTTTCAATCTTTTTAAATCATCTGCTTCCATTAAAATAATTGCTGGTAATCCTGTAAGGAAGGCTTTTGTGCAGGCACTTCCTGTTATGGGATGACAACTCTCTGTCCCTATCTCTCAATTGCTGTTGTCAGTTGCCACCCTGTCAAACGTGCTTCTGGTGGATACTATAAGTAGCAGTGCTGATGCTCATTGCACAGGCATGTTCCACCATTGTCACCAAAAGGAAACCCATGCTGGGGAGACAGAAAGTAGCTGTAAAAGGAGCTGCAGGAGATCAGCAGCACTGAGCTAAAGGCAGCAGTATTTTCCAAAAGAAAAAAGCATAGCAATGGCTTATGATTCACAGTGATTTAGCAAAAGAAAGTCCAGTTTAAAAAGCATGCCAACACATCTTGCTTACATGCAATACTATATATATTTTTAGCTGCATTTGGTATGAACAAGCCCTACTGTCTGTCCTAATTTTTCTGGAAATTTAGCCAATTTACCATGGATGTAAAAACTGATTATCTAACCTTTTCCTGAGGCTTTACATTTATACTATTCAACATGCTCCTGTCAAATCTCTGTGGCATTCTAACAAGTCTGAAGTGCTATATTTTATCATGGCCAAAACCAGACACCTACAGGAAATAACGTAGACAGGAGAGATAATGTATGGCTCATACTGATTGATGCCAGGCATGGGCATTTTACCAGTGTCTGAATGATGCCATTCTACCAAACTTCTGAACTGTGCTTGATTGCCAGAATCTGAATGAAGTCTTTATACCATGTCTTAATGATTTCATATTGCATAAGCAAACCTTATGTTGTGCCAAATATAAATGCCAGAACCCCTTCCCAAAAACATCTTTCTCCTTCCTCCAGGGCACACTCTGCACTCTGTGCTGCCAGACAGAAGTTATCATCACTGTGCATACATTGCTTTCAATCAAGAATAGCCTTGCTTTGCCACCATACAGTGCTTGGCCTATCACCACATTTTAAACAATGGCACTGCTGTTTTTATGAAGAAAGGAAAAAGCAGGCGCAAACACCTGGGTCCCTCCCCATGTCAAGTCTACAAATAGAAAGAGCTTAACAAAGATTAGAAAAATAAGCAACAAGGCCTAAAGATGATCGTCCAGTTAAAAAAACAGACCTATAGCTCTGGAAATGTGTGCTTTTCAATTTCCACTGATGTCTTCCTAAGCTATATTAGGAATACGTATCTCTATTGGAATTTCATAGATGTTATTTGGCAAGACCTACTTTGTAGCTCTGGCTTTGCAAAAAAAAAATATTTGGTGCTACAGAAATTCTCAAGTATTTACAAGGAAATGTATGCATAATGCTGGAGAAGAGATTACAGATGTTCAGAGATAACCAGGTCATGTGTATTGGGAATTGGAAGTCTGAGAGTTAGTTATAGAATATTAAAAGTAAAATACTAACTTTGCAGGAAGATGCATGTATGATCAGCAGTTGACATCCATCTACAGGTGACCATATGAGGTTGATATTCAAAAGCAACAAGACAAGCAAGCAAGTCAGCATTACAGAGTTACTTACAAAGACGCAAATGTTATATCCAATTGCTATGGGTTTGCCTAAAATAAGTCAGGAAATGGGCATAACTGGGCACATACTTGGAGAAAACAGGTGAATGAAACAATATTTGGCAGTTTGTAAATCTCAGAGGTGAATTAAATTTTCTATGAGGTCAATATGATCTCTAGCAAATAAATCATGGCTCATAACTAAACTACCGTTCCTCCCTTCCGTAGGCAGCCATGACAGTTCATACACTTCCTCTAAATGTGTAAATTGCACACAACACAAATCTCAGCATAAGCTATGGCACAGCTCAGAGCAGAGCTCAGCAGGTTGTACATCATTGAATTTTGCAGTCTAGAACCATAGCGGAAACTAAGCACTGTCAATATGGAGCTGTACCGGGGTGCTGGCAAAAATGCAGTGCAGCAGGAAACATCATTTTGTCTATGATTATGGGCACTTTAATACCAGCAGCTGCACTGAACACATGGCCACTGGTGTATGCTGGAAGTGAAAAAACATTAAGTTCCTCTAGCCTGCAGCATGGTGTAATGCCGTGTATTGCATTGTACTCAGGGCTTTTTTTCAGCTGGAACTTGGTGGAACTCAGTTCCACCACCTCTGGCTCAGGCACTCTGCTCCCTGCTCACCATTACCTCTTGCAAACACAGAAGTCCGGCTTCTGTGTTTACAAGTGAAAGCTTGTCTCCCAACAGCTCCCATAGATCTGATCTCCTGAGTGACTGCCACTGAGTGCAGGATGGGGACAAGGGAGATGCAGGTGCAGATCCCAACACCACAACTAAATGATCCCCCTGCAAGTGAGAGAGGCAGAGCCACCTATAATGTGCGGGGAGGTACTAGAGCTGGCTGGGTGCTTCAGCTTAATACACCAACACAAGTAAGACATGTGGAACATGGCAGAACTTTTAAGGAAGGAAGGAGAAGATGGAGACAGTGTAAGGGGGGTTGCATGCAGAGTTGAAGACTGGTGAAAGTGAGGAGGATAGGGGATGCAGAGGTAACCAGCTGTGGAAATCTGACCACACTCACTATTTGATGTGGTTTGAAGGGTTTGTGTGGGGTGGGGGAGGGTTTTTTGAGAAGTTGTGGTTGAGTTCCTGCACCTATTTTCTGAGAAAAAAAGCCCTGGTTGTACTTAATCGTACTGAAAAAAAGTACTACATGCTGTGCTTGTTTTCTGCACACAACACCACAGCGCAGTGGTGCAAACTAGTCAATAGGGCAGGGCTGGAAAAATCCCAGGTGCCAGGTTTCCATGGTGACTAGAAATTGCATCCTGGCACCTGGGCTTTTGTCAGCCCAATCACTGTTGCAGAGATGCACAATTTGTATCGCCCTACACAGATCGTTTTTTTTCTACATTTGGCCCTGCTGCAGACAAACAGCAGGGCTCGCTTGTCAGGTGGAAGCATTGGGGTGGTTCCGCTGCCGCCTGATTGCTTCCACACACGCGGGTAAAGTGCCCCCCAGACTATGTATCCCAGGCTACGCTTGTCCATCTGCGGGACCAGCAAAGTGGGTGTCTCAGGGTAGAGGGGAGTGTGTTCGCTCTCCTCCCCATCATTTAGTTGCCCAGCATGGCTAGGAAAGAATGTAATGCAGTGCGATCTGCACTGTATTACATACAGTGGAACACGGGAGACATGCAGGGTGTTTTAGAGAGTGCATGTCTCATTAAAGAGAATCTGTCACCAAAAAAAAAATCACCACATAGGGGACGTTTTGTCCCCTATGTGATAAAAAAAAGTTGCTTTTTTTTTTAATTGTAAAAAATTTAAGTTACACCCAAGCACATAATATCCCCCCACATATATGTAAACACACATGTTGGAGCGCCTACGCATGAAAACATTGATTAAGATACATATTGCCATGCACTCTCACAAACTGGCTCCTAACTTTTTTAGCCGACTCCTAGATTCAAAGCAAATTTGTCAAGCCCTGCATTAGGGAACAATGCTTTTTGTCCTGCCTTGCATTGGGGCTGCACTGGGCAGGGGGTTCCCAGCGAAGTCCCAGTGCAACTGGCGTGAAAGGGAGCATAGGTGTATGTAAATTGTTTGTTATATGAGTTCGACAATGCAAAAAAAAAAAAAAAAAAAAAGAAGGGGAGGAGGAGAAAGGTAATTAAAGCGGAGTTCCACCCTAAACCTGCTCATCAGATTCACCACCCTGCTCATCGGATTCCTCCCCCCCTTCGGTGCCACAATTGGCACCTTTCAGGGGGGAGGGGGGTGCAGATACCTGTATAATACAGGTATCTGCACCCACTTCCGGGAATACCTAGCTGCAGATGCCCCCCCCCCGTTGTGTTCTGGGAAACACACAGTTCCCACAACACAACGGGGACCAGTGACGTGCAGCGCGACTCGCACATGCACAGTAGGGAACCGGGCAGAGAAGCCGCAACGATTCACTTCCTGATTCCCTGACCAAGGATGGCAGCAGGGGCAGCCGAGAGACGAGCGATCGATCGGCTTCGGCTGCCGACAGAGCTGGACCCTGGGACGGGTAAGTGTCCATTTATTAAAAGTCAGCAGCTGCAGTATTTGTAAAAAACAGCAAGAAGCGCCAATCTAAGTGCAGTATCATGAAACTTTAATGAGATAATTATAAACGGACAAACAGCCAAATGGCTACTCACAAAAATGAAATAGGTTAAGGCAAGGACAAGTGATGGGTCCAGGGACGTCCTCCTCAGATGTGGGCAAAGTGCATGGTGCAGGTTCTCCTGGAGGCGCTGTCCACGTTGGGATGTGCAAGTAGTCACCGGGGTCACCGCTGGGCGCTAGGCTGCAAAACGATGGAGGTGTCCGCAAAGACAGCCAGCGTCTAAGCGGACATGGAGAGCCAGAGCCGTCGCAGTAGACGGGAACCGGAAGACGAGCTACTTCAGCCAAAACTCAGTGCTTCCATGGAAGTTAATGAACTGAAGAGTGTAATCTGAACAGCTTCCCTGGCCGTTGCCTAGTTACTGACTCCATAGCTCCCATAAAAGGACATCTGTTGTATTAGCCTATCGGATCTGAAGAAAATGCGGAAGCATTGAAACGCGTCATCCGACACGTCCATACGTCACTTCCGCTTTGTTGGTTCCTGGACTAGTGCCTTGCGTTCCACGCTCGTCTTCCGGTTCCCGTCTTCCGGTTCCCGTCTACTGCGACGGCTCTGGCTCTCCATGTCCGCTTAGACGCTGGCTGTCTTTGCGGACACCTCCATTGTTTTGCAGCCTAGCGCCCAGCGGTGACCCCGATGACTACTTGCACATCCCAACGTGGACAGCGCCTCCAGGAGAACCTGCACCATGCACTTTGCCCACATCTGAGGAGGACGTCCCTGGACCCATTACTTGTCCTTGCCTTACCTATTTCATTTTTGTGAGTAGCCATTTGGCTGTTTGTCCGTTTATAATTATCTCATTAAAGTTTCATGATACTGCACTTAGATTGGCGCTTCTTGCTGTTTTTTACATTATTGTTTCAGAGTTGCCTGCTTCCACTCTCAAGTGAGCTGCCGCTGGTGCTTTTTATCAGATCTTTAATTTCAGTGACTATTTATATATATATATATATATATATATATATATATATATATATATATATATATATATATAATTTTTTTATATATATATAATTTTATTGACTATCACACCCTGGATATTTTTTACATTTACTTTGGACTCTTTATATGCATGTTTGTATGTTCTAGCGCCATTTATCCTTTTTGCTGCAGTATTTGTAGCGGCTGGCTTTTATTAATTTTTTTAAGGAGGAGCTCCGCTTTAAAAAAAACAAAGAACAATTAAGTTACAGGTGGAAAAGTAAATAGGTGACCTTAGACTTTAGAATGGTCACTGCAATGGTTTTCAGTAACACAGGCCAGCAGAATGATTGCATAATATGTAAATGCCTTCACCACACGCACACAGCTGAACAGGCAGGTAACCTGCTCTTCCCTCTGCCTTGGTTGTCCAGCCACATACATTATAAGCGGCTTGAGACTTTCTACCACAGACACAAATGGTACACTGTGCTGAGTTGGGTCTTATTCTAGACAGAGCATGTCTATAATCCTTCACATAGATTATTAATTCCCTCTATAGGATTTAACAGGATAGAAAAATCTGCTGTCTGTCTATTGGCTAAATCAGGATTCAAGTGGCCATAAGAGAATTAAGAGTGACTGCAAGCAAATGTCTTGGTGAAATGATTAAGAGAGTACACGTTCTATAAATAGTGCAGAACAATAAGCTTTATTTAAGTATATTATCTGAGTCTCCTCACACATATACTACTCGGGGAAACAATCTAAAAAACACAAGTTACACTGAAAAAGGGACACCTCCGTTAGAACTGGTATTTTCAACAAATGTATAAAAAGTAAAAGCCAAGCTTTGAAAAGTAACCAAACAATTTCAAGCAACACTAAATTGTTTTTTTTTTCAAGCAAACACTCTGAAACTGCAGGTTTCTAGATGTCCTCTTGCATTATTAAGTGTTTTTTTACACACTGTGCGTTGCATTAAGGCAGCCTATTCAAATGAATTGGCCACAATGCACCAAAACCAATTAAACAGATCTGCAGATATTTTTGGCAACCCAGCACACCAGATTGTGCAGTAGTGCATTATTGTGTGTTGCAGTGCACTGCCATGCATGTGCGTTGGAGCTGCATTGCATTAGTGTATTGGGGTGCCATTAAAAACTGATAGTACTGCAAAACATTAACAAAGGCAATGCAATAACTTTGCAGCAACACCACAGCAGAAAATTCTGTTTCTGTCCTGAATTAGAAAAATGTGCAAAATTTTGTGTTGAATGAATTATGAGTGAAAGCTTTGGTAATAGATAGGTGTCTTGAGGCTTCTCCAGGTCTCCCAGCTGCTGTACAGTACTGCTATGGGATTCTCTATGACCTATTTGCTTCAGCTCTGCAAGCTTCCCAGTTCAGAGGTCAGGCTTTCCTCACCTACCACTTAGTATGTCATTATGTTCCTATATCTGCATAATACGGTGAAGCTCCGCTGACTTCCATTAGTCAATAATGTTCAAGCAAAAATGCTGTCTTTTTTAATTGCCTTGCACGTGATTGGGTTTTCTTTTTCAAAGTAAAATTTAACCACATTCACTAAGCAACAGCCCGCTTGTCATCAGTAAATCAACCCCTTGGCCTCTATAGGCACTGGTGATGTAGCCAGGGCCTCACAGATGCATCCTGGGAAAGGCTACCTCAAATTGCATGACAAGTCGCACCCTATTGTCGGCAAAGTCAGATTTGGTGTGAATGGGGGCTCAATTCACTAAAGAACACACGCATTTGTAATTTAGCACCTGCCAGTAGGCAGTCAGCATTTTTTTTAAAAAAAAGTACAAAATAACAATGAGAGGAACTCTGCAGTGGCCACTAAATTAAAAGTATACAATGTATCAGTATGAAAATGTTTTGCTCTGAGCTCAGAATTGAAAATAAATTGTAACATTTCACCAGAGGGAGATCTTTTATAAATGAAAGTACACTAGAATGTTTTCACAGTTTCATAGTATTTCAGTGTGCATGTATTTCTTCCTCTGGTGCAGTGTTAGCATGTTAAAAAAAAAAAAAAATTGTGAAAAAACAAATGTCAAAAATAACGCAAAATTTAAGTGATAAATATCACAAAACAAATATTTAACGCATTCAGTAAATAACTAATGTTTTTTAGTGAATTGACTACTTTTGAGATAAATACAGCATGTGATTTTAACTCAAAAATTCATGCTGTATTTATCCCTTAGTTATTATTATTATACAGGATTTATATATCCCTTAGTTATTATTATTATACAGGATTTATATAGCGCAGACAGTTTTCGCAGCGCTTTACAACATTAGGGCAGACAGTACAATTACAATACGATTCAATACAATGGGAATTGACCCCCCAAGTGCCTTCCTGGGAAATCGTGTGTACACATTTGGAGATCTTGCAAGATTTCTAGGAGACATTTTCCCCTTTTTTTGGACTCAGATAATATGTAATGTCACAAGGGCAAGGGCGGGGGGTTGGAACTTCAGGAAAGATTGAATAGTGACAGAGAAGAAAGATGCTGAAATGCACATTAACAGGTATAATGTCAATGTTAAAGTGTTACTAAACCTGCAACAGTAAAATCAGTCTGTATATGCAGTAAAGCATGCTTGTTATACTCACTGTGGAACCTAAGGGGTTAATCATCTGCATTGTGTAAAAAGGTTGTTTGATCCTGTCATCATTGTTCCTCCCCTTCTTCCATGGTCCCCAATCTATCTTTTGATAGAACAGAGCCTTGGGGGCACTCTGCACATGCTCAATTTGGTGTGTATTGCTAGAGTGTGTTTTTTTTCTTGAGAGATATATTGATATAGTGAATGCAGGCTCCTGGGTTAAGTAACAATTTAAATTGATTGAAAAGTATCACTTTAAAGAAAAACAAAAACAAAAACATACACACACGTTATACTTACCTGCAACTGTTGCAGTGGATTTGCACAGAGCAGACCGGATCCTCCTCCTCAGGTCACTCTTCATTGCTCCTGGCCCTTCATTCCTGACGCGTGCCCCCATAGACCATCAGCTTGCTATGGGGGCAACCGAGCTGAGTCAGAGCTCTGTGTAACCATTCAGACACAGGGCCCCAACCCGGCCTTGCCCCCTCTATCCCCTGATTGACTAACTGACTTTGATTGACCGCCATAGGAGCCAATGGCGCAGCGGCTGTGCCCCAGCCAATCAGGAGGAGAGTCCCAGACGGCCAAGGGAATCGTGGACATTGCTGGATAGAGAAGGGGCTCAGTGTAAGTATTAGGGGGGCTGCTACACACAGAAGGTTTTTTATCTTAATGCATGGAATGCATTAAGATGAAAAAAAACCTTCTGTCTTTACAACTCCTTTAAGTAGCAGAGACTGTCTCAATGATACCAGAGTGTGACTGTTTTGAGGATGTGCAGCTACCCATCAGATCTGCCTGTCTGCTTATGACTAGCACAGGCACTAGGGGGTGTTCAGTCTATTTGGGAAGGATCTTTTGTATGAACAATCTTTCCTATGAAAGAACTTCCCAGGAACCGTAATGGTACTTCTTCCAAAAAATAGACAATAGACATATGATACTGAATTAATCGCAGGAACCATGCATGCATATTGTGTATAACCATTCAGTCATCCTTAGGCCTCATGCATACTGGACATTTTTACAGCTGCTGTTTTTGGCTTCAGGTGTTTTTTTCTGCAGCCAGTAAACTCCCCAGCATGTTGTCCTATGTGTCCATGCACACATGGGCTGTTATCAGCGTTTTTTGGTAGGGGCGTTTTCTGGCTGGAAAAAAACCCAGAACTAGTTTTTTTTCAGCTGTAAAAAAGGCTCTAAATCTGATAACAGCTTACAAAAGCTGAAAAACACAGCTATTCGGTGTTTATCAGCGTTTGAGCCATAAGCTTTTATGGGAGTATAGTTTAGCAATAAAAAAAAAAACAGCTGGAAATACGCTACTGCCAAAATGCTGCAAAACTCATTCTACAGCTACAGCTTTCTACAGGTAAAGCTACTGCCATTTTTATAACGTTCAGTGTGCATGTGACCTTAAGGAAAACTATAATGGTTTATATATTTAATTTTAAGGGTCAAAATTATTCTATTTTATATGAAAGGTTTATATATATAATTTGTATATTTTATATTTACACTGTGGCAAAGCTAGGCCCTGCCGCTGTGTGAGTATAAGCAGAAGACACATAAGGTTATCAAGAATACAGCTTCAGGGGCTCCGAAGTGTTGTGTCCGAGCGGAGAAGCCTGAGCTTTCAGTTTTCTCATCCCGAACCACGGTCTGGAGTTCAAATGCTTCAAAGAATCTTGGGTAAAAACGAAGTCTTCAATCCTGTGTCCAAGTCTTATTGGAGACCTGCAGGCTGTGTGACTGCACATGTGTGCACATTTGTTTAAAGCGAGGCCTGGCCATAGTGTAGGACTATCTTCTAGAGACAAATGTGTACTCCATCCAGGAGACAGGCATACTCCTGCAGGCAGGCTTGGGCTTCCGAGAGATGCTCCTCTCGAGAGATAGCACTCCAGGCTGGAGGAGAGACTCCCTACCCACATGACAGACGGTAGAGGGGGCCAAGCGGGTCCAGGAGACTGATTAAGTCTGGGGGACTAAGTGAGTCCAGGGGACTGTGGGAATCTGGCGGTCTTGGAGGAGTATGAAAGCCCGGGGTGCCAGCAAATCCCCTTTCGTTAGGCCCATGCAGCAGGGTGCTGTAACTACAGGCTGAGTATGCCAGGAGAGCTGGGTGAGACGGTCTGAAGGACCACTGAAAAGAGCAGAAGGGCTTCTGAAGAGGGATCCAGGTGCCTTGGCATTATTTTGTTACTTGTTTTGATATTGTCTTTAGTGTCAGGATCAACAAGCCAGTAGAGCCAACAAGCCCTAAAATGAAATTTGGACTGGCAGGATCTCACTAAAATTGCTACTACCATTGAGCAAAAAATTCCCCAAGATCACAAATATACACACACACAGCATCACGTTCCATCCTACTCATGAATTACAAATAGTCAAAACATATTTTGATCAAACTTTCTGCCCGAATGCACTAACTCCATAAAACAAAGTTTTTGCAATTACGGTAACTGAAATAAAGTTCAAACCTAAGCTGGCAGTCATCTCCAAAGAAAGAAATCATTTCAAAAGTTAAAAAGATTGCTTGATCCCATCTGAACATTTTTATGTGCAACAAAACCATCCTAAATATAAAACGGCACCTGTCCTTAGAGGGCTCCTGTCATAAAAGATATACTGTATGTGTTATGCTATTGTCGACTCGGTGAGTTATGGACTATAAACACGTAGCCAGTGGATTCAGAACCAGCATGCATACTGTACTTGCTCCAAGCCAGAGGCTCATTAAAGGAGATCTATGGTCACAGCAATACTTTCATTTTATAAACATTAGCATCGTAACGGCAATACAAAGAATTGTCATTATTGACAATCCAATATAAGCTTACATGAAAAATCTCCTTTCATGTTGCGAGTTTTGCCTGCTGCCGATCTTTCTCAACAACCTCCCGGGTTCTCTGCATACTTTGCAGCTTCTCCTTTGCTGTTTACTTTCAATGTCTAAGGACTACATATCCCATGGTACCATGCTGTCTACTAGCCGTGATTTCTGTACCGACTCCGCCTCCTGAAACTCCTCCTCTTCAAAGGCAGGCTCTGTGAGATGCGTGACACAGTTGTGTCTAATCACAGGGCATTGTAATACGTGTAACAGAATTCAAAGTAGTAAGTACAGTAAGTTCAAGTAAGTTTACAAATTTCAAGATTATTAAGATTAATAGGTGTTGGTTAGACATAATAAAAAATATGATGTAGAAATTAACAAGTATTTTATAATGTTTACTAAAGATAAACTTTGAGGGCTTGATTAATATATCAGAGTTGCAGTGCAGTTTTTCCACACCTGCACTCTACATGTATAAGGAGTCCACTATTCTGCACCATTTCAGGTAATAGTACAGTACAGATATCTGTAGTTATCATATTGTGCTCCCAGACTACTGCATGCAGCATCTAGGCATACACAGACAACCTTTTCTTTACCACAGTCACTAAAAAAACACTGAGGTTGATTTACAAAGCAGTAGATCAGAGGTGTCAGACCTAATTTCACAGTGGGCCGCATCAGCTTTATGGTTACCCTCAAAGGGCCGGTTGTATCTTTAAGATTATATACATTTTCCCAGAATGGGTGCAGGAACTCAACCAACTCTACAATTCATTAACAAGATTTTAGCTGCTCAGAAACACTGATTTTTAGTAAATTTCAAACAACCACAATCTACCAACCACAGGTTCAATCAACTACCAGAATATGGTCTATAGTGAAATTGAAACTGTATAATAATTCGACATCTTTAATATAGACAGACAGGTGCTTGGTTACGTCCCAAAAAGAAAAAAAATGTTTGCTGCTTTTTTTTTTCTTTCTGCCGCACAGCACCTGATTTCCAGATTCTGGAAGTCCGGTACCACACCTCCCCTATCCCTGTGGGTGGGCATAGTTATTAACACCACGTTGATAGAGGAGATGCAGGCACGAGAAACTGACACTGGGGATAAATTTACCACTTTGTGGTATATATGGATTCACTACTCAGCCTCTAATAAACTCAAAAAACTTGCTTCTCCTGTAATCCTCCTGGAGTCAGCTCCTGTGTGTTCTCCTCTGTTGTTGAGCATTGGACACTGGCTTTTGCACACTATTTTTGTTGGGCTTAGGACCACACGCTGTTTGCGGGTGGGCCCACTTGGCACCTTCTCATTTCATTTTTTGTTTTGACCATCAGTGATCATGTACAGTGCCTTGAAAAATGATACATACCCCTTGAAATTTTCCACACTTTGTCATGTTACAACCAAAAATAAATGTGTTTTATTGGGATTGTATGTGATAGATCAAACACAAAGTGGCACATAATTGTGAAGTGGAAGGAAAATGATAAATGGTTTTCAAATTTTTTTACAAAAAAATATCTGAAACGTGTTACGTGCATTTGTATTCAGCCCCCTTTACTCTGATAACCCTAACCAAAATCTAGTGGAATCAATTGCCTTCAGAAGTCACCTAATTAGTAAATAGATTCCACTTGTGTTTAATTTAATCTCAGTATATATACAGCTGTTCTGTGAAGCCCTCAGAGGTTTGTTAGAGAACCTTAGTGAACAAACAGCATCATGAATGCCAAGAAACACACCAGCAAGGTCGGGAATAAAGTTGTGGATAAGTTTAAAGCAGGGTTAGGTTATGAAAAAATATCCCAAGCTTTGAATATCTCACAGAGCACTGTTCAATCCATCATCCGAAAATGGAAAGAGTATGGCACAACTGCAAACCTACCAAGACAAGAGAAGCAGCCAAGAGGCCCATGGTAACTCTGGAGGAGCTGCAGAGTTCCACAGCTCAGGTGGGAGAATCTGTCCACAGGACAACTATTAGTGGTGCACTCCACAAATCTGGCCTTTATGGAAGAGTGACAAGAGGAAAGCCATTGTTGAAAGAAAGCCATAAGAAGTCCCGTTTTCAGTTGGCGAGAAGTCATGTGGGGGACACACCATCCCCACCGTGAAACATGGTGGTGGCAGCATCATGTTGTGGGAATGCTTTTTTATAGGAGGGACAGGGAAGCTGGTCAGAGTTAATAGGAAGATGGATGGAGCCAAATACAGGGCAATCTTAGAAGAAAACCTGTTATGCCGCGTACACACGGTCGGACTTTTCGTCTACAAAAGTCCGACAGCCTGTCCGACAGACTTTCGACGGACTTGCGGCGGACTTTCGACGGACTTGCGGCGGACTTTCTAACGAACAGACTTGCCTACACACGATCACACAAAAGTCCGTCGAATTCTTACGTGATGACGTACACCGGACTAAAATAAGGAAGTTCATAGCCAGTAGCCAATAGCTGCCCTAGCGTGGGTTTTTGTCCGTCGGACTAGCATACAGACGAGCGGATTTTTCGACCGTACTCGAGTCCGTCGGAAAGATTTGAAGCATGTTTCAAATCTAAAGTACGTCGGATTTGAGGCAAAAAAAGTCAGTTGAAAGTCCGGAGAAGCCCACACACGATCGGATTACCAGCCAGCTTTAGTCCGTCAGCGTCCGTTGGACTTTTGTAGACGAAAAGTCCGACCGTGTGTACGCGGCTTTAGAGTCTGCAAAAGACTTGAGACTGGGGTGGAGGTTCAGCTTCCAGAAGGACAATGACCCTAAACATACAGCCAGAGCTACAATGGAATGGTACTTTAGATCAAAGCATTAACACGTGCTAGAACTGCCCAGTCAAATTCCAGACCTAAATTCAATTGAGAAGCTATGTCAAGACTTGAACATTGCTGTTCACAGACGCTCTCCATCCAATCTGACAGAGCGTGAGCCATTTTGCAAAGAAGAATGGGCAAAAATTTCACTCTCTAGATGTGTATAGCTGGTAGAGACATTCCCAAAAAAGACTTGCAGAGAAAGGTGGTCCTACACAGTATTGACTCAGGGGGACTGATTTCAAGGGGTATGAATACTTTTTAAGGGCACTGTATGTCATGTACTAGATCATTGCTTGCCAGTCCAGTTCCCTTCATCCCTCCCCTCACTTTTCCTTCTTCCCTCTCCTTTTCTATTACTCTTATTCTTTTCATTTTTTCCTTCTCTCTCTTTTCCTTCTTTTTTCTGTGTTTAGTATTGCTTCCCCCAGCTCCAAGCTGGGCTCCAGGAGGACCCATTGTCTATTATCGGTTTATATTGGCTGCTGTTTCCTTGCAGTCCCTGAGGACCTAGTTACATTTGAAAATAATTTTTTGTACTAGCATTCACTGCATGCCTATTTTTTACTTCTTTACATTTGTATTATTTACTGTGGAGCTATTCGTTTTATTATGTCTATTATGACATTTTCTACGCCATCGTATTGTTTTTCAAAATTAATATGCACATATTCAACCCAATATAGACAGATAGGTGAAAAAACTGGAAAACAGCTTCCCAATTTCTTCCAGCACTGTCACTCATCCTTCAAGCGTATCTGTGCTTGAATACAAAGCAACATCACTGAGCCACCTGTACTGTTATGGGAACCATTGTAATGCCCCGTACACACGGTCGGACATTGATCGGACATTCCGACAACAAAATCCTAGGTTTTTTTCCGACGGATGTTGGCTCAAACTTGCCTTGCATACACACGGTCACACAAAGTTGTCGGAAAATCCGATCATTCTGAACGCGGTGACGTAAAACATGTACGTCGGGACTATAAACGGGGCAGTAGCCAATAGCTTTCATCTCTTTATTTATTCTGAGCATGCGTGGCACTGTGCGTCGGATTTGTGTACACACGATCGGAAAATTCCGACAACGGATTTTGTTGTCTGAAAATTTTATAGCCTGCTCTCAAACTTTGTGTGTCGGAAAATCCGATGGAAAATGTGTGATGGAGCCTACACACGGTCGGAATTTCCCACAACAAGGTCCTATCACACATTTTCCGTCGGAGAATGCGACCGTGTGTACGGGGCATAACAGTAGCTTGGACCTGCCCAGCCTTATCGCTACAAATCAGAACTACCCACCTCACCTACCTCAGCTTGGATCCATCCACCAAAGTTTGGATTCACCCAGCATTGCCCCGGTTCTGTACTGAGTGGTATGAGACCTTACCTCCTACAATATCGGCAGCAGAAAGAAATGATGGGAGATGTAGTCTAAAGGATGACCTGCAGGTGTCAGGAAAGTGACAAAACTATGCTTTGTGATCCACTTTAGACAAATATGGTGTTATTTATTTTATGTGGTGACTTCATAGAGAGAAGACTGACATTCCTACAATAAAGCCCATATTGTTGGTATTGTACAATGTGCTGTATATTTTTTTTCCCCAGCAGTTCCCTTTTAGGTCAATCTTAATGGCTTGCAGGTAATAAAATGAAATTATTTGTGTGACTAAGCAGTAGCCTGTTTACATTAGAGACGATTATTTCAATGCAGTAAGCAGACAGCATGGAAGAATGACATTGCTGTTGTCTTTCAAAAGCCCCAAACAATGTTCGGAATGTAGCTCCAGAGTATTTCAATGCAAAGAATGCTGTGTCTAGTGTTTCATGTCAAATTAGATGCATTAGTTATGTTCTGTCTGCCCAGGCATTAAACTTGACTTTCAACAACGGAACGTGAATCTGTCTTACAAAACGCTCTTCAATTCTTGCCAAGAAACAGCAATACAGAACAGAACATGCAAATCTGATGAATGGGCCGATTTTGTAGTCACCCAATATTTTTATAGCAAACAATACGTTGGAAATAATGATCTGCAAACCGCTTTTTCCCCAACTGCTACATTTTACAGGACATTTTTAAAGACCAGTGTTATATGGTATATAGGGAATCCCTCAAATTAAACTAGTTTATGTCATTCTAATGGTCTTTTTAACGAGTCCCCAAACTGAAGCCTGCAGGTCGCATGCAGCATATTGCTTACTAGCCCCTGGGGCACTATTCCTCCGACTGACACCAACGATGTAGCATTATTACTCCCATTGATACCAACAGTGGGACACTATTCCTCCCACAGATACCATCCATAGGATACTATTCATTCCATTTAGTCACTTTTGTTGCAGCTTCTAACTTCAGCTTGTTCAATTAACCCCTTCCCGACCAGCCGCCGCAGTTATACTGCGGTAGGTTGGCTCCCCTGCGCGAGCCGACGTAGCTGTACGTTGGCTCTTTAAGACGCTTTAGCAAGCGCCCGAAGCCAAGGCACGTGTACGGGGGGTGCGATGACCGATGGGCACCTGCAATCGCTCGTGACAGAGCAAGAACCGGGATCTGTGTGTGTAAACACACAAATCCCGGTTCTCTCAGGGGAGAGGAGACAGATCGTGTGCTCCTACTAAGTAGGAACACTGATCGGTCTCCTCCCTTAGTCAGTCCCATCCCCCCTACAGTAATAGGGCGTACACACGGTCGGACTTTGTTCGGACATTCGGACAACAAAATCCATGGATTTTTTCCGACGGATGTTGGCTCAAACTTGTCTTGCATACACACGGTCACACAAAGTTGTCGGAAAATCCGATCGTTCTGAACGCGGTGACGTAAAACACATACGTCGGGACTATAAACGGGAAAGTGGCCAATAGCTTTCATCTCTTTATTTATTCTGAGCATGCGTGGCACTTTGTCCGTCGGATTTGTGCACAAACGCTCGGAATTTCCGACAACAGATTTTGTTGTCGGAAAATTTTATCTCCTGCTGTCCAACTTTGTGTGTCGGAAAATCCGATGGAAAATGTCCGATGGAGCCCACACACGGTCGGAATTTCCGACAACACGCTCCGATCGGACATTTTCCATCGGAAAATCCGACCGTGTGTACGGGGCATGAGAATACACTGAGGGAACACATTTAACCCCTTGATCGCCCCCTAGTATTAACCCCTTCCCTGCCAATGCCATTTATACAGTAATCAGTGGCTATTTTTAGCTCTGATCACTGTATAAATGTCAATGGTTCCAAAAAAGTATCAAAAATGTCCGACCTGTCCTCCGCCGTCACGATAAAAATTGCAGGTCGCCGCCATTACTAGTAAAAAAAAAAAATATATAATAATAAAAATGCCATAAATCTATCCCCTATTTTGTAGATGCTATAACTTTTACGCAAACCATTTAATGTACGCTTATTTCGATTTTTACCAAAAATATGTAGAAGAATACATATTGGCCTAAACTGACTTTTTTTTTTTATTTGGGATATTTATTATAGCAAAAAGTTCAAATATTGTCTTTTTTTCAAATTTGTTGCTCTTTATTTGTTTAAATGTAGCTGTGTGATAATAGTTTTGTACCTTTTTATGAGGTTTTATCCTGTGATCATCCGCCTTCAGTTCTCTCTCCCTCTAGAGGGCGTGTGTCCCACTAGTAAGTGGGTGGGCAGGCAGCGTCTGATGTTACACACAACAGGGACATACATTCCCTGTCTGTCTGCATAACAGTCTCATATACAGTGGGGACCGAAAGTATTCAGACCCCCTTAAATTTTTCACTCTTTGTTATATTGCAGCCATTTGCTAAAATCATTTAAGTTCATTTTTTTCCTCATTAATGTACACACAGCAACCCATATTGAAAGAAAAACACAGAATTGTTGACATTTTGCAGTTTTATCAAAAAAGAAAAACTGAAATATCACATGATCCTAAGTATTCAGACCCTTTGCTCAGTATTTAGTAGAAGCACCCTTTTGATCTAATCCAGCCATGAGTCTTTTTGGGAAAGATGCAACAAGTTTTTCACACTTAAATTTGGGGATCCTCTGCCATTCCTCCTTGCAGATCCTCTCCAGTTCTGTCCAGGTTGGATGGTAAACATCGGTGGACAGCCATTTTTAGGTCTCTCCAGAGATGCTTAATTGGGTTTAAGTCAGGGCTCTGGCTGGGCCATTCAAGAACAGTCACGGAGTTGTTGTGAAGCCACTCCTTTGTTATTTTAGCTGTGTGCTTAGGGTCATTGTCTTGTTGGAAGGTAAACCTTCGGCCCAGTCTGAGGTCCTGAGCACTCTGGAGAAGGTTTTAGTCCAGGATATCCCTGTACTTGGCCACATTCATCTTTCCCTCAATTGCAACCAGTCTTCCTGTCCCTGCAGCTGAAAAACACCCCCACAGCATGATGCTGCCACCACCATGCTTCACTGTTGGGACTGTATTGGACAGGTGATGAGCAGTGCCTGGTTTTCTCCACACATACCGCTTAGAATTAAGGCCAAAAAGTTCTATCTTGGTCTCATCAGACCAGAGAATCTTATTTCTCACCATCTTGGAGTCCTTCAGGTGTTTTTTAGCAAACTCCATGCAGGCTTTCATGTGTCTTGCACTGAGGAGAGGCTTCCGTCGGGCCACTCTGCCATAAAGCCCCGACTGGTGGAGGGCTGCAGTGATGGTTGACTTTCTACAACTTTCTTCCATCTCCAGACTGCATCTCTGGAGCTCAGCCACAGTGATCTTGAGTTCTTTTTTACCTCTATCACCAAGGCTCTTCTCCCCCGATAGCTCAGTTTGGCCAGACGGCCAGCTCTAGGAAGGGTTCCGGTCGTCCCAAATGTCTTCCATTTAAGGATTATGGAGGCCACTGTGCTCTTAGGAACCTTAAGTGCAGCAGAAATTTTTTGTAACCTTGGCCAGATCTATGCCTTGCCACAATTCTGTCTCTGAGTTCTTCAGACAGTTCCTTTGACCTCATGATTCTCATTTGCTCTGACATGCACTGTGAGCTGTAAGGTCTTACATAGACAGGTGTGTAGTTTTCCTAATCAAGTCCAATCAGTATACTCAAACACAGCTGGACTCAAATGAAGGCGTAGAACCATCTCAAGGATGATCAGAAGAAATGGACAGTACCTGAGTTAAATATATGAGTGTCACAGCAAAGGGTCTGAATACTTAGGACCATGTGATATTTCAGTTTTTCTTTTTTAATAAATCTGCAAAAATGTCAACAATTCTGTGTTTTTCTGTCAATATGGGGTGCTGTGTGTACATTATTGAGGAAAAAAAATGAACTTAAATGATTTTAGAAAAGGGCTGCAATATAACAAAGAGTGAAAAATTTAAGGGGGTCTGAATACTTTCCGTCCCCACTGTATGTATACCCCCTCTGTATTTAATTGCTGGCCAGCTCCTCTCTCCTGTCCTGCAGCCAATCTCCACCCCATTTCACACAGTGCCCCAACATACACTGTATTCTGATAGTCTGCAGCCCTCCCCTATCTCCAATCACTTGCAATCCAGCTCTTTCTTCAACTCCTGCAGACAATCTCCTCCTCACACAGTGCCCATGTAACGACATATTCAGCGACCCATCGCAGTTTTCTACGGAAGTGATGTTCCTTCGCCGCCATCTTGCTACATCCCACATTCGTCCACAGTAAGGAAACACTAAGAAGGGAGAAAGCGGACATGTTGTTACACCCACCGGAGTTTTGCATTTTACACGTATTTATAACAGTAAAGTCAGTTTATATAGTGAAATACAGTACTTACAAGTCTGTCTGACTACTTAGATCTGGAATTTTAAAAAGATGCGGCAACCCTGCTCATCTCACAGATTTGCTAATCTGACAGAAGTTCGCTGCTTTTAAAATTCAACATGTAAGCAGTCAGACGGAGTTGTAAGTACTGTATTTCACTATAGAAACTCACTTTACTGTTATAAATACCTGCAAAATGCAAAACTCCGGTGGGTGTAACAACATGTCCGCTTTCCCCCTTCTTAGTGTATCGTTACTGTGGACGAGTGTGGGGTGTAGCAAGATGGCGGCGACGGAACGTCACTTCCATAGCAAACTGCGATGGGTCACCGAATATGTCGTTACACCCCAATTACACTCACTTTAGAGAGAGTCTGGCCAGTCTGCAGTCCTTCCTTATCTGTCACAACTGCTTCAATCTCTTCCTGTAGTGGTTCTCACACACAGTATAAAACACAATTTCTACACTTTACAACTGCTTCTAACTCATCCTAATCCATCTGGAGGGTAGATGTGTGATTATGGGCTGACAGCTCAGACACAGGAGAAGAACATTTCCAGTGTATCCATAAGCACTTTGGTGAGTCTCTGCTGTCTATGAGAAGAGCAGGGCTGGGAGGGGGCGCGGCGCTACACAGACTACAGTAGGTAGAGGATGCCGAGCATAGGTTCAGCCTCTCTATCTCCTAGCTGGCACACAAGGAACGCAAACTGACCACGCTATGAGGGATCTGCCATCATGGCTAACATGGTAAGTTTGAAACAGGAATTCAGGAAACTGTCAGAATGAGCAGGTATTTTTCAGCAACCTGCTCAATAAAAAAAAGTTAGACAACACTCATTAATCAGTAGGCATAATAGAAAGCATATATGGGTTTTTCATCTTAGTGTTTTTCAAACGCTTTAAGCTTTATTTGACCACAAATATATGCCTTTCTCTCAATAGAAGCACTGTGAATGGTGAAGTTGGTCTGTTAAATAAACGTACTATCTATATTTATGTTTTCTTATACAAGTTCAATTAGTGCAGCAAAAATTTGTTCATTCTGCCAAAAATCCAATCACCTTGTAAGATCCTGAACTGTACCCATGCTGCACTGAAAACAGCAGTATTATCATGTCTCTCTGTGTACTACAGAACACAACCCCCCCATGTTTCACACCCCTCCTTCCCAGGCCAATTTTCAGCTTTCACTTTGAATGAGTGTTGTGCAGTCATGTAACGCTGTACCCAAATTACATTTTTTATCATTTTTTCACACATTTTTTTTTGGTGGTATTTAATCACCACTGGGGTTTTTATTTTTTACGCTACAAATAAAAAAAGACCAAAAATTTAAAATAAAAATGCACTGTTTCTGTTATAAAATTTTGCAAATAAGTAATTTCTCTTGATAAATTTTGACCAAAAATGATGCTGCTACATTTCTTTGGTAAAAAAAATAACCCAAATCAGTGTTTATTTGGTGTTGGCAGTGATGGGGGACAGACAGATTTTTTAAGGGGACACTGAAATGTGTATAGGGACAGGGGTATATCAGTGGTGCTTGGTGTACTTTGTGGGGTGATCTGTAACAGCTCTCTGTGTAAAATCATTCTCACACAAATCTGTCAGATCAGAGCTGTCACAGATCTGCAGATTCTCTCCCCCCCCCCCACTGAGCTCTCACTGAGCTCAGCCAGGAGAACTGTCACAGACACGCGTCTCTGTTTACATTGTGACAGCTGTGATTGGACACAGCCGTCAGGTGATCGGGAGGGCCAATCACTGAGCTCTCACTGAGCTCAGCCAGGAGAACTGTCACAGACACGCGTCTCTGTTTACATTGTGACAGCTGTGATTGGACACAGCCGTCAGGTGATCGGGAGGGCCAATCACAGCGCCCATATCCCGATCTCCGCTCAGCTGGATCCTGTGATCATAATGATCACAGGATCGAGCCGCAGCATGCCTTGTGACCGCGCTGCGAGCACTCGTTCTTAGGGACGTTCCTGAACATCCACTCAGAACAAGGAATGGACCACCCAGCCGTTTATGTGCAGTGGCCGGGTGGGAGGTAGTTAATGGAGAGAGAGAGGGATATGATTTGTAGTTCAACTCCTAACACACTGTCCTAAAACAGGGCAACAACACTGCTCCTTCATAAATACAATACAGTAAGTAATCGTCACCTTAGGACAGGAAGTATGTTAAAACCTAAGAAAAAGAAAACTAATGCAGCCGCCATGTCTAGGGACTGGTGAGTAATATTTTTTTGCAATAGTTTATGTATTCATTTTTATTTTATTACTTTATTTTATTTTTTAGTTATTTGTTTTATTATACAATTTATATATATTAATATATTTTATATATTAATTTGCAATATTATTGTTCTAGAGTTTTTCAATACTGTCTGGATAGGAGCCAGGTCACACTAGCAATCTTATCAAAATGCCAGAACTTGCCAATAAGGTTCACTATGCAAAGGTCAAAAGGGTAGAAGAAGTACTCACCTACTTCCTCCATTTGTCATTCCCTCACCAGCTGGATAAGTGAGAGGATGCTCCCTTGCTTTATTCTGGAGTGTTTCTGCTGTCAACGAGGGTGGAATGCCTTGCTCACACATAGAGGTAGGCAAGTATTTTCTCTGCAGTTTTTAGTCATCCCACCGCTAGTGAGAAGTGTTGCTAGTGTGACATGGACCTAACTCACACACAAAATGTGAATTTAGTGACAAACAGGGATAGATGATAGAGATTTATAACTGCAGTGGATAATAGTAGGAAGCAACTCAATGAAATGAAGGAAAGAGAGCAGAAGGTTAGCCTCAGGAAAAAGGTTCAAGGGCAGAAAGAGATGAAAGTGAACTGAGCAGGGGAGAAATATTAGGCAATGGAGGGGGGCGAAGTGGAGACAAAGCTGCAGCAAGTAGAAGTGAAGACACACACTAGGCAGCAGGTCATAGAAGTGGAGTAATCTACATATAATATACAGAGAGGAGAATCATGGATAAAGATTGGAGAGCAGAGAGGGGAGTTGGTGTACACACAAACCGGAAGGGAGAAGATACTCACTGACAGGACCTGAAAGGGACGCAGATGGACGTTCAGGCAAAAATCCGATATAAACTAAAGCTGGATTGTCAAACTCTGCAGGAAGTCAGGTTTGGGGACAAGCTCACCAGCGTCTGGGCTATTGTCATCACTGGTGGCAGAGCATCTTAGCTAAAATCCATAAATTGTCTTCTACCCTTGTACTATATAACAAGAATCATAACATCTCTTTAAGGTCATAGTCAGCATGCATGCTCTCCTTTTAGCTCAAAGATCTGAATTACAGCTGAATCTGAATTACATTTCAACCCGTTTTTCAATATGGAAGACAATAAATCTGCAGTGGAAGGAGAGATTCAAATAAAACAAGGAACTCACTTTTATTTATAAACCCGATGCTGCCCTTGGCAAGAGGCTTGTAGCTGGTAAGGAAAGTCCCTAAGGCGTTGGCCCGATAACTGGCGTTCACATCAGCCAACGGTTACCATCAGAAATAAGAATATATTGTCTGAACTATACAGTCTTCTGCTCAGGTTTCTCAGGTATGGGATCCCCTGTCAGTGAAATGAATTTATGCCCCTAAAATAAATAAAAATGAAGAAAAATGAATATTTATCCTTGTGAAAAAGTTTTTTTTTAAAATTAAAGATTACCTTAAATAGCTCCAGTAGTCACTTTCAGTGTACAGATGGACTGATGGTTCATTGGAGCTTCTCATCCACAATAAGCTACATTTACAAACTTACAAACATTTTACTTTGTATAACTAAACTGTTTCCCCGAAAATAAGACCTAGCGTGATTGTCGGTGATGGCTGCAATATAAGTACTATCCCCCAAATAAGCCCTAGTTAAAGTCCTTGTAGGTCTTCTTTTTAGGGTAGGGCTTATTTTTGGGGAAACAGGGTAGGGCTTATTTGGGGGGGTAGGGCTTATATTGCAGCCATCATCGACAATCACGCTAGGTCTTATTTTCGGGGAAACAGGGTAAAAGGCAAAAACTTTTTTTTTACGTTTTGGATAGAGGGAAGATGGATTAGAACTCCTGTCAGATTTTAGGGAGATTCCCCCTCTTTATTTGTCCTGTTTACCATTATCATTGACAGCAAAAGTAAAAAGAAAATCAAATTTTGGGTTGTCCCCAGAAAGGTTATAGAGGGGAAATCTTCCAATGGGGACACTAGTTCTGGTGGCCTGGGAGTCCCCAAGGAATTCCTTTATTCTGAGGAATTTCCTCTCACTTCCTGTTTGGCGATGGGACACAAAGTGAAGGGAAATCTCTGAAATGAGACACATATGGGGAAAAAAAAAAAAAATCTGACGCCCTTAGTCTATCCAAAACAGAAAAAAAAAAAAAAAGTTTTGCCTATAGTTCTGCTTTGTCATGAAAAACAAAAAACTAAACAAATGCAACTAAAGTAAAACTGTAATGAAAGTAAAGTGAAGGCTGCCTCTCCTCTTGAAAATGCTAACTGCCTGGCTGACCTGCTGACTCTGTACTTTAAATACCTCAAGTTACTGTTATAAACACCAGGACATTGGGACATTTCATGTGCTACTAAATGATAAACCACACGTAAAACAATACTTTTCTTTAAAAATGTCCCAGTTATAATAATATTAGTAAAACCATACAAAACAGTTTCCTGACAAAGCTGAATCATCAGTTTGTGAGAAAGGTCGAACATCACCCTTACCATATAAACATTTATTCAAAGGGAAGATCTTTGTAGTTCAATATACAGTATATGGATTACGCCGGGCTATGTTTAATATAGTTTTATAAATTCTGTTATAATAATAGAAAAAAAAAATATTCTTGTACATGTTGCATATCAACTAGCACCTGAAAAGTCCCAGTATGTATATCAGTCAGTGGGGATGTGGTTCAGTAATAATTTTCAAGTTATAATTATATGGAATTGTTAACATCAATTCATGTTCCTGATAAAGCTCACAGTTTAAAAGGATAACAAAACATAAGAACAAATGTGTAATATATTGCAGCTTACAATCATTAGATGTGCTGGCTGCCTTCGTTTTTTTTCCCAAGCTAAAAATATTTTTAGCAAATCCAGAAAATACTCGATCTTGCAAGACATGCAGCGTCCTTGTCACTTCTGTAAACTGCACAGAAGAATATGTTCCTTATTGGAGATCATCTGTAAACTAGCAATTCCTCCTCTTCATTGAGTATTGCATGGTTTGTCATATTAGGTATGCTTTTTCTTTTTTGCACAAAAATTGCATCTTTTTGCAACATTTGTATGCATTTCTAAGTGCAGCACGTGTTTTTTGCAAATTTCGTAGATCACAAAGGATCACAGCAGGAATACACACTTCCTCACTTCTATTACATTATGAGGTGCCACAAGGCTTCATTCTGCCATCAATGTTACAAATGTTAAATAGGATCCCACTGGAAAATACCATTCAAATTGCTCTTAGCTACCATTTATGCAGATTACACATAACAGACATCTTTTAACCACTTGCTGACCAGTAACGTAACCGTACATCGCTAGACAGTACCATTTTTTAGAGACAACGGTCGGCTCTCTTGCTCAAGAAATCCTAGCAGCTAACTAGCCTCTGGATTGCTTTTACAAGCAGCAGGAAGGGATGCCCCCCCGCCTGTCGCTTTTCACAGCTTTCTCTGGCTCTCCCGTCCCATTGGGAGTCCCCAGCGACCAGCCAGTGCTTCCTCTGGCTGGTCAAAGAGCCAAACAAAGACCGGGATCGGCTCTTGGTTATGGTAACCCGGATGCCATGACCTGACATCACTTCTGGTTAAACTGGATGTCAATGGCGCCATTTTCAGATATCAAAAGCCTTAGAAAAACACAATCTTAGTGTGATCAAATGCTTTTAACGGCAGAGGAGGGATTTGGGGTCTTATAGACCCCATATTGCTCCATAAAGAGTACTTGCCATATGCCTATTGCTGTCACAAGAGATGGTTACATTCCCTGTGACAGCAATAACAGTGTTAAAAAAAACAAAACAAAAAAGCAACAGTGTAAAAAAAAAAGAATAAAGTGCCCAGTCCCCCCCGTGCTTGCGTGCAAAGGCGAATGCACTTGTTTGTCTGAAATGCATGCATACAGCAATCGTCCCACACATGTGAGATTAAACCTGATGAGCTGTCATAGTGACATGGTCTGCACTCATTCCATTGACCTTTTGCTTTCAGGTTTTGATGCTGCTCTACATGGACATCAGAACTCAGATTGTCTGAACAGCAGTTAGCTTTTTATTTAGCTTTTTCCCAAAACAGTTACTTTCAGAACATGCCGTGAATGATAACCGTTAAAATGGAAATTTGCGCTCTTAATCAACATTGACTAGTTTTAATCCTTATGCTGCTATAATTCATAACTGGATAGGAAGATTATTAACCACTTCCCGCCGGGAGGGCATCAATTGACGTCCTCCCATCTTAGTGGTTATACCGGGTTGATGCCTGCACCTACAGGCATTAATCGGGAATGATCTTTTCAGCCGGCGATTCCCTGCACCATAAGAACAATCATAGCGGCTGTTCAGGCGCTTGATTGTTCTTACAGGCGGAGGGAGGGGATGTCACCCCCTCTTGCCGCCCTCTGGTGCTTCTACCGGCGAGCCGGAGAAGAAATCCGCCACCAGTGGAAGTTCACCATAAAGAATACTGGTGATCAGATGGTCCCCGGCAGTCTCTATGACTCTTGGAGGCCCGGGTATGAACTTATGACATCAGGTCCGGCCTGGCATTTGTAAATATTGCCATGTACTCAGCTGAAAAGCCAAAATATTTTTTTTTTCCTCAGGCTTTCCAGCCTGGAGGAGAGATGTGGGGTCTTAATGACCCCACATCTCTCCATAAAGAGGACCTGTAATGCCCTATTCCTATTACAAGGGATGTTTACATTCCTTGTAATAGGAATAAAAGTGATCAAAACTGTTTAAAGGGAAAGTGTAAAAATAAAAAAAATGAAAATAGAATAAACAATAAAAAAAAAAAAAATTTAAAGTGCCCCCGAATGCAGAAGCGAACGCATATGCATGTTGCACCCACATATGTAAACGGCGTTCAACCCACACATGTGCCATGAATGTTAGAGCAAGAATTCTAGCACTAGACCTCCTCTGTATCTCTAAACAGGTAACCTGTAAAAAATTTTAAAGCGCCGCCTATGGAAATGTTTAAGTACCGAAGTTTGGCGCCTTTCCACAAGCATGCGCAATTCTAAAGCGTGACATGTTAGGTATCCATTTACTCGGCGTAACATCATCTTTCACATTATACAAAATAATTGGGCTAACTTTGGTGTTTTTTTTAATTCATAAAACACATTTGAAAAATTGCTGCGCAAATACCATGTGACATAAAAAGTTGCAACAATCGCCATTTTATTCCTTAGGGTCTTTGATTTAAAAAAAACTCATATAATGTTTGGAGGTTTAGAGTAATTTTCTAGCTATGTTTTTTACATGTAGGAGCGGAGTGCCAGAATTGGCCCAGATGGCAAGTGGTTAAAATTGTAAATGTATTTATCCCAGGAATCTTCAAGGAGGAGAGGAGGGGCTTTCTCAGCTAAGCACACCCTCCTGCCTGTATGCCTGAGCTAAAGGCATATGGATTCCAGGAAGTAAATGCTACATGAATCAATTGCCCTTACTCAAGATGGCCATGGCTAGAAAAGCTAGGGAGTGTTTCTCAAAATGATTTCTCAGCAAAATAAAGCATAGAGACATAGATGAATGGATGGGGGGAGTTTTCTTTGATTACTAACACTAATTACTTGTTTTGTGGTGTTCAGATACAGTGTAGATCTGCTTTAAGTTGCATTCACATAGGTGCGTGTGTGAATGTGCACAAAAATACTCTATTATTGAAGTAACTTATTCACTGTTTTATGAAACTTATGTACAAATGTTAATATGATTGTACCAATGTTATTTTCAAACATTAATAAAAGCTTTATGTTTAAAAAAAATGTGTGTTTGCTTGCATTTGCAAACAAACAAAAAAAAAATAGTGTCATGTCTGCAGCACTGTTTCTTGTTATATAGTTGGTAAGGTTGTATAAAGACATCAGTCTTTATTCTTGTTCATGGCACCCCAAACACGGAAAGCAAGACACGAATTTGCAAGTAAAAAAGTGCATTCAAAATCTGCGCAAAAAGAGACAAACTAATTTGTTGCTTTTGAGTTGTGTGGGGTAGGCCATTGAAATGAATAGGCTGCCCTATGTGTGAAACATGCTAATGGGCAATGCACTACATAGCGTGACTAGGTTCTTATTAGAGCTGTACGAGTCTGGCTAGAAATGAGAATCACGATTATTTTGCTTAGAAGATAGATCACGATTGTCTCACGATTCTCGCAGCGTAACATCATCTTTCACATTAAAACAAAAAAAAAAGTGGGCTAACTTTACTGTTTTTTTTTTTTTTTTTTTTTTTATTCATTGAAGTGTATTTTTTCCCAAAAAAATTGCATTTGAAAGACTGCTGGGCAAATAAAGTGTGACATAAAATATTGCAGCAATTGCCATTTTATTCCCTAGGGTCTCTGCTAAAATATATATAATGTTTGGGGGTTCCAAGTAATTTTCTAGCAAAAAATATTGATTTTAACATAAGAAAGAAGTGTCAGAAAAAGATTTAGACCTTAAGTGGTTAAACTTCCTGCATTTACACATAGTTGAAAACTTGGCAGACTGCCCAGATTATTTATTTAGGCCTCTTTCACACGAGGCATCCGTATGTCCGTTTTTCATCCTTCCGTTTTCGGATGAAAAACGGACATACATGTATCCCTATGGAGCGGCGGATGTCAGCGGTGACATGTCCGCTGACATCCGCCCCGCTCCGATCCGAAAAGTGTAACGGAGGAAAAACCTACTTTTTCCTCCGTTTTCGGATCGGATCGGATGACGACGGACACTACGGACCGTCATCATCCGATCCCCCCATAGGGGAGAGCGGCGCTCTGACAGGTCCGTCGCTGCACAGTGTGCAGCGATGGACCTGTCATCTTCCTGCTCAGCGGGGATCGGCGGAGCTATCCCCGCTGAGCAAGCGGATATTCACGGGGCGGATCATCACTGATCTGCCCCGTGTGAAAGAGGCCTTACACAGAAGTTCTATCCCTTTGATCTGAGAAGGAAGCTTAGCTACAATGTTTCAAGTTAAAGACTTGTCAGACTGCCCAGATGCTTTCTTTTGACAGCTAAGTGAGCAGATAAAGTCTCTCCACTTGTTTATATGAAAGAATTGACAAACTCTGCAGGAGAGATTGGGGGGGGGGGGGGTGGATGAATCGAGATCACGATTTTTTTAATTGTGCAGCTCTAGTTCTTACAGTTACTATACTGTGTGTATGTTAGCACTCAAACAGACAGTCCATCAAATGGTTGGTGTCACAGCTGATCACATGTGCTGTACCGTGGCAGATCAAACAGGCTAAGATGGCAGCTTCCTTGGCAGTAAAAGATTGGATGGTCTAGTTCGCTAGTCACCAAGTTGATCATTTCACCATACTTTAAAATAATTTTGCTAGAAAGGCAATATGGAACAACACAAGTTTCCCTTTATTTATTTTTTTTTAAACAGAAAACAAAATCAGTTGACATTTTTTAGCCCCTCAGTATTTCATATCTTATTCTTCCACAGAAATAAACTGCCATTTAATCACTATCAGCATACTGATCATACAGTAAATCACTATGGATATGATTACTGAGAGATCATTGTGATAACGGCTGTACAGAACGGATCGGGTTACCCTGGTTAATGTACAAACTTCTCATTGATTCTATCTATCTAGAAAGCCTAGCTTTTGCTGTTTACGTAGTAACAACATGACCCATGTACAGCAGGCAATGATGATGCCAAATATCCATCCAATCTCTCCTGCTTGGCTACAGTAAGATTTAATGTGGCAAACTTACATCAAGGTCAAAATGAGAAGAACTCACGTCAGAGATACGGCTGGCTGCCATCGTTGGAATGATTTTAAAGGAAAACTAGAATAGTGTTAAGTGGGTTTTATTTTGGATGTGTTTTTACAAGTACTAAATACTACTGGGCCTTCTGCCTTGCTGTCACATACAATGCCTTGAAAAAGTATTCATACCCCTTGAAATTTTCCACATTTTGTCATGTTACAACCAGAAACGTAAATGTATTTTATTGGGATTTTATGTGATAGACCAACACAAAGTGGCAGATAATTGTGAAGTGGAAGGAAAATTTTAAATGGTTTTCAATTTTTTTTACAAATAAGTATCTGAAAAGTGTGGCGTGCATTTGTATTCAGCCGCCTTTACTCTGATACCCCTAACTAAAATCTAGTACAACCAAATGCCTTCAGAAGTCACCTAATTAATAGAGTCCACCTGTGTGTAATTTAATCTCAGTATAAATATAGCTGTTCTGTGAAGCCCTCAGAGGTTTGTTAGAGAACCTTAGTGAACAAACAGCATCATGATGGCCAAGGAACAGACCAAACAGGTCAGGGATAATGTTGTGGAGAAGTTTAAAGCAGGGTTAGGATCTAAAAAAATATCCCAAGCTTTCAACATCTCACAGAGCACTGTTCAATCCATCATCCGAAAATGGAGAGTATAGCTCAACTCCAAACCTACCAAGTCATGGCCATCCACCTAAACAGACAGGCCGAGCAAGGAGAGTATTATTCAGAGAAGCAACCAAGAGGCCCATGGTAACTCTGGAGGAGCTACAGAGATCCACAGCTCAGGTGGGAGAATCTGTCCACAGGACAACTGTTAGTCCTGCACTCCACAAATCTGGCCTTTATGGAAGAGTGGCAAGAAGAAAGCCATTGTTGAAAGAAAGCCATAAGAAGTCCCGCCTGCAGTTTGCAAAAAGCAATGTGGGGGACACAGCAAACATGTGGAAGAAGGTGCTCTGCTCAGATTAGACCAAAATTGTACTTTTTGGCCAAAAAGAAAAACGCTATGTGTGGCAGAAAACTAACACCGCACATCACCCTGAACACACCATCCCCACTGTGAAACATGGTGGTGGCACCATGTTGTGGGGATGTTTTTCTTCAACAGGGACAGGGAAGCTGGTCAGAGTTGATGGGTAGATGGATGGAACCAAATACAGGACAATCTTAGAAGAAAACCTGTTAGAGTCTACAAAAGACTTGAGACTGGGATGGAGGTTCACCTTCCAGCAGGACAACGACCCTAAATATACAGCCAGAGCTACAATAGAATGGTTTAGATCAAAGCATATTCATGTGTTAGAATGGCCCAGTTAAAGTCCAGACCTAAATCTAATTGAGAATCTGTGGCAAGACTTGAAAATTTCTGTTCACAGACGCTCTCCATCCAATCTGACAAAGCTTGAGCTATTTTACAAAGAAGAATGGGCAAAAATGTCACTCTCTAGATGTGCAAAGCTGGTAGAGACATCCCCAAAAAGACTTGCAGCTGTAATTGCAGTGAAAGGTGGTTCTACAAAGTATTGACTCAGGGGGGCTGAAGCCTCCTGTATTTTATTCTCCTCTCTGGGGAAATAAAGATGCATTGGGGTTGGTTTACTAAAGGCAAACAGTCTGTGCACTGCAAGTGCAGTTGTTCTACATCTGAGGGGAACATGCAAGGAAAATAAAGAAAACTGTATTTTTGCTTGCACATGATTTGATAATAGAAATCAGCAGAGCTTTTCTGAATTTAGAGCTTCCCCTCAGATCTAGAGCAACTGCATTTGCGGGAGAACTTGCAGTGAACTGTATATTTGCCTTTAGTAAATCAACCCCATTATATCCTTGTGGAGGCTCACTAGTAGAGTAAGGCCCCTTTCACAGGGGCGTACTTAACCCCAGTTCACACTAGAACACGGTGCTGGAAACTCGCAATCCCTGCACCTTTCCCATCTGCCCTTTCCGATCTGCAGCGGGGGTCATTGCAATGTTAGCGACACCCAAAACGCAGTGTTTTTGCCTGCATCGGACTGCATGGTACAAAACAACCATGCGATCTGGTTGCAGTGTGTTTCCAAAACTGGTGCATGTACTACTCTGGTGCGATGAGAACCCTTCAAAAAAGGATGGGCTCAAATCGCACTGTAATGAATCACATGATAATTCACAGGAATGCAGTGCGATTCATAGTGTCAACCAGGGCTTAAAGTGAAACTTTTAACTTAAAATAAAATAAAACTGTGAACTGGCAGAATTTGTAATGAAGCTTTAAAGTGGTATTAAACCCCCCCAAATTTTTTTTTATATATTGCAGCTTACCAATCATTAGATGTGGTGGCTGCATTAGTTTTCTGTTTTAGGGTTTCTCCTCTGTTTTCACCTGGTGATCTGGCCAGTAACACACCTCCTGTATTAGAGTGGCTACACTCTGGATGAAGGAGCACAGGGGCACCTTTGGACAGCAGCATGGTCAGTCTGTGGGAAGAGGAGCGTTAGATGTATTAGCAGACTTAGATACACTAACAAAACTGAAGCCAAATTCCAGTTAACACTTTATAATTAGTTGCAGAAAACTGTTTTTTCCTTTGGGATAAAAGTTTTACAGAAATAAAAGCTGATGGTATGCACCCCTGTCACAATTGGGATGTTAAATGGCTTGTCTCATCCATGTAAACTGATACATCTGGAAAAGAGCTTGTTCTCTTGAAAAACGACAGACTTACTGGCTAGGTCCCCACATGAAAATAAAAAGAAAGAAAGCCTAAAAAAGAAAACTAATGCAGCCATCACATCTAAGAATTGGTAGGTTGGACTTTTGGGTTTAATACTGCTTTAAAGTTACTTACCCGCCTGTCCACTCATGTGAGGTCCGTGTTTTGCCTGCACTGAATGCACAGGCGTTCCATGCATCCATGTTCAGGTAATCCCATTCGTGTCAATTGGGATGCAGCAGCTTCACAGACAATGCCGCCGCTCCCAATCTGACCTCTGTATGGGTGTGATTGTGTGTCCCTGAAAATAAACAGTTAGGCTCAGTTCACACAGGGGCAACATGATTTCAGCACGACTTTGGAAGGCGACTTCAACACGGCTTCAACGCGCCTTCAGCGCGACTTTAGCAAATTGCAACACGACTTCAAGTCGCCTCCAGGACAGGCGACTTTGGCTGTGGCCAATCACAGGATAATCAGCTCTCTGGGAGGGAGGGGTTTGCCTGGGCAAAGTAAATTTTTTCCCTGTAAAGTCGCTTGACTGTAGATAGAGATCCGACTTGGAGGCGACTTCCATTGATTTCTATGGTACAGGTCGCCTACCAAGTCGGATCCAAGTAGTACAGGGAGTACGCTCTGAAGTCGGAGCGACTTCAGTAGTGTCTATTAAGACGCTATGATCCCCTGCTATGTGAATCTCTTCTTGGGGCGACTTGGAGCGACTTGAGGGCTTACAAGTCGGATCCCAAGTCGTCCTAGTGTGAACCGAGCCTTAAAATAAAATAGTTTGATCGGGGCTTGATGTCAATGTGTTTTAGGCAGCTTAGAAAAAAGGTTCATTATTTAGTGTCAGTGTTTTTTTTTAGGTAAGATAAAAAAGTAAAATGCCCACTATTTGCTCCTGTGCCCCACTGTGGGTACAAATAACGTGCCACCAAATAAAGACCCAATTAGGTAATCTACCTGGATGCAGCAAGTAGTAGCACAGATATATACAGTTTTACTGACAGAACGTAAAAATGCATTCAGGTGATAAAGTGTTAATAAACCCCACATTTTTGAAACTATTACAGCAGCTGATGTTAGCACTTAGCTTATCTGCGGCTTCATCTGCTTTAAAATCTTGCACTATTTCCTAAATGAGGACATCCAAAGGTCCCAACTGCAGGTTTCCTGTGTTAGGGTGGCTCCAATGTCTTGCAGGGTCCTATGGAGCCATCCGCGAGTGTGTGCCGCCGAAGGCTTGTCCCCGCTGTGATTCTACACTACATTCCGCCGGTACCCGCTAATTGCTCAGGACACAGGCAGAACGGCGATCTCCAGATGTAAAACAATGCAGATCACCATTCTGTCAGTAAGGAAGGCATGGATCCTGTGTTGCTGCAAAGCAGGGGCACGGATCTATGCCTTCCCCTAGTACAAGCACCTCCCTCACCACAGTAAAAAACAACTGGCCACACAGTTAACCCCTTGATCACCCCTGAAGTTAACCCTATCTGACTGCGGGAGCCGACCTCTTTTCTTTTTGTCCGATCGGCGTTCATTGTGATCGATGATGAATCCACCCCGGGGATCCATTGTAAAGGAATTGTAAAAAACTGTCTGTGTTTTTATTTTTTTTTTTGGTGAATGAGTACCCCATACTTATTTACATTAGGGGGGGTGTCTTCTGGATTCTGATAAGCCCCCCGTCCGCAGACACCCACAACTAGGGTTGTGGGGAAGAAGCCCTCAATATGGGCACAAGGTGCTTTGGGGGTGGGGCAGAGCCCCCCTGCCTCAAAGCACACCCCCCGTTTTGAGGGCATGTGGCCTGGTATGGTTCAGGAGGTGAGGGGGGGGGGGGAAGAGTCGCTCACTCGCCCCTACCCCCCCATTCCTGGCCAGCCAGGCTGTATGCTTGGGTAAGTGTCTAGTATGTTTTTTTCTGATTGAATTAGTGTTCAAAACTAATCAGCAGTTCTCTGAAATCGCACAGAACTCCTTTTAAATTTGCGGCGAATTAGCACCGCATATGTGTGACCCGGCTCCATATAAAGCCAGTTTGGTTCACATGTGAATTGGATGCAGTTCACAACACATCCAATTCGTATATATGTGAGCGGAACCCTATGGTATGGTATGAGCGGTGTGGAAGGTGTCAGTCAGTGGCATGAGTGGTGTGGAAGGTGTCAGTAAGGTTGGAGCAGTGTGGAAGGTGTCAGTCAGTGGTATGAGCAGTGTGGAAGGTGTCAGTAAGGTTGGAGAGGTGTGGAAGGTGTCAGTAAGGTTGGAGCGGTGTGGAAGATGTCAGTAAGGTTGGAGCGGTGTGGAAGATGTCAGTAAGGTTGGAGCAGTGTGGAAGGCGTCAGTCAGTAGTATGAGAGGTGTGAAAGGTGTCAGTAAGGTTGGAGCGGTATGGAAGGTGTCAGTAAGGTTGGAGCAGTGTGGAAGGTGTCAGTCAGTGGTATGAGCGGTGTAAAAGGTGTCAGTAAGGTTGGAGCGCTGTGGAAGGTGTCAGTAAGGTTGGAGCGCTGTGGAAGGTGTCAGTAAGGTTGGAGCGCTGTGGAAGGTGTCAGTAAGGTTGGAGCAGTGTGGAAGGTGTCAGTAAGGTTGGAGCAGTGTGGGAGGTGTCAGTCAGTAGTATGAGCGGTGTGGAATGTGTCAGTGAGGTATGAGCGGTGTGGAAGGTGTCAGTAAGGTTGAAGCAGTGTGGAAGGTGTCAGTAAGGTTGGAGCGGTGTAGAAGGTGTCAGTAAGGTTGGATCGGTGTGGAAGGTGTCAGTAAGGTTGGAGTCGTGTGGAAAGTGTCAGCAAGGTTGGAGCAGTAGTATGAGCAGTGTGGAAGGTGTCAGTGAGGTATGAGCGGTGTGGAAGGTGTCAGTAAGGTTGGAGCGGTGTGGAAGCTGTCAGTAAGGTTGGAGCAGTGTGGAAGGTGTCAGTGAGGTGTGGAAGGTGTCAGCAAGGTTGGAGCTCTGTGGAAGGTGTCAGTAAGGTTGAAGCGGTGTGGAAGGTGTCAGTGAGGTGTGGAAGGTGTCAGTAAAGTTGGAGCGGTGTGGAAGGTGTCAATCAGTAGTATGAGCGTTGTGGAAGGTGTCAGTAAGGATGGAGCGGTGTGGAAGGTGTCAGTAAGGTTGGAGCGGTGGGAAGGTGTCAGTAAGGTTGGAGCAGTGTGGAAGGTGTCAGTAAGGTTGGAGCAATGTGGAAGGTGTCAGTAAGGTTGGAGGGGTGTGGAAGGTGTCAGTGAGGTTGGAGCGGTGTGGAAGGTGTCAGTGAGGTATGGAAGGTGTCAGTAAGGTGTGTGCGGTGTGGAAGGTGTCATTAAGGTTGGAGTGGTGTGGAAGGTGTCAGTGAGGTGTGGAAGGTGTCAGTCATAGTATGAGCAGTGTGGAAGGTGTCAGTAAGGTTGGAGCGGTGGGAAAGTGTCAGTAAGGTTGGATCAGTGTGGAAGGTGTCAGTAAGGTTGGAGTGGTGTGGAAGGTGTCAGTAAGGTTGGAGTGGTGTGGAAGGTGTCAGTAAGGTTGGAGGGGTGTGGAAGGTGTCAGTAAAGTTGGAGCAGTGTGGAAGGTGTCAGTAAGGTAGGAGTGGTGTGGAAAGTGTCAGTAAGGTTGGAGCGGTGTGGAAAGTGTCAGTGAGGTTGGAGCGGTGTGGAAGGTGTCAGTGAAGTGTGGAAGGTGTCAGTAAGGTTGGAGCGGTGTGGAAGGTGTCAGTGAGGTGTGGAAGGTGTCAGTAAGGTGTGGAAGGTGTCAGTAAGGTGTGTGCGGTGTGGAAGGTGTCAGTCAGTAGTATGAGCGGTGTGGAAGGTGTCAGTAAAGTTGGAGCGGTGTGGAAGTTGTCTGTAAGGTTGGAGCGGTGGGAAGGTGTCAGTAAGATTGGAGCAGTGTGGAAGGTGTCAGTAAGGTTGGAGCGGTGGGAAGGTGTCAGTAAGGTTGGAGCAGTGTGGAAGGTGTCAGTAAGGTTGGAGCAGTGTGGAAGGTGTCAGTCAGTAGTATGAGCAGTGTGGAAGGTGTCAGTGAGGTATGAGCGGTGTAGAAGGTGTCAGTAAGGTTGGATCGGTGTGGAAGGTGTCAGTAAGGTTGGAGCAGTTTAGAAGGTGACAGTGAGGTTGGATTGGTGTGGAAGGTGTCAGCAAGGTTGGAGTGGTGTGGAAAGTGTCAGCAAGGTTGGAGCAGTAGTATGAGCAGTGTGGAAGGTGTCAGTGAGGTATGAGCGGTGTGGAAGATGTCAGTAAAGTTGGAGCGGTGTGGAAGGTGTCAGTAAGGTTGGAGCGGTGTGGAAGCTGTCAGTAAGGTTGGAGCAGTGTGGAAGGTGTCAGTGAGGTGTGGAAGGTGTCAGTGAAGTGTGGAAGGTGTCAGCAAGGTTGGAGCTGTGTGGAAGGTGTCAGTAAGGTTGAAGCGGTGTGGAAGGTGTCAGTGAGGTGTGGAAGGTGTCAGTAAAGTTGGAGCGGTGTGGAAGGTGTCAGTCAGTAGTATGAGCGTTGTGGAAGGTGTCAGTAAGGATGGAGCGGTGTGGAAGGTGTCAGTAAGGTTGGAGCGGTGGGAAGGTGTCAGTAAGGTTGGAGCGGTGTGGAAGGTGTCAGTAAAGTTGGAGCCGTGGGAAGGTGTCAGTAAGGTTGGAGCGGTGGGAAGGTGTCAGTAAGGTTGAAGCAGTGTGGAAGGTGTCAGTAAGGTTGGAGCGGTGTGGAAGGTGTCAGTGAGGTGTGGAAGGTGTCAGTCAGTGGTATGAGCGGTGTGGAAGGTGTCAGTAAGGTTGGAGTGGTGTGGAAAGTGTCAGTAAGGTTGGAGCGGTGTGGAAAGTGTCAGTAAGGTTGGAGCAGTGTGAAAGGTGTCATTAAGGTTGGAGCGGTGTGGAAGGTGTCAGAGCGGTGTGGAAGGTGTCAGTAAGGTTGGAGCGGTATGGAAGGTGTCAGTAAGGTTGGAGTGGTGTGGAAGGTGTCAGTAAGGTTGGAGTGGTGTGGAAAGTGTCAGTAAGGTTGGAGCGGTGTGGAAAGTGTCAGTAAGGTTGGAGCAGTGTGAAAGGTGTCATTAAGGTTGGAGTGGTGTGGAAGGTGTCAGTAAGGTGTCAGAGCGGTGTGGAAGGTGTCAGTAAGGTTGGAGCGGTATGGAAGGTGTCAGTAAGGTTGGAGTGGTGTGGAAGGTGTCAGTAAGGTGTCAGAGCGGTGTGGAAGGTGTCAGTAAGGTTGGAGCGGTGTAGAAGGAGACAGTGAGGTTAGATTGGTATGGAAGGTGTCAGTGAGGTGTGAAAAGTGTCAGTAAGGTTGGAGTGATGTGGAAGGTGTCAGCAAGGTTGGAGCGGTGTGGAAGGTGTCAGTGAGGTGTGTGTGGTGTGGAAGGTGTCAGTGAGGTGTGGAAGGTGTCAGTCAGTAGTATGAGCGGTGTGGAAGGTGTCAGTAAAGTTGGAGCAGTGTGGAAGTTGTCTGTAAGGTTGGAGCCGTGGGAAAGTGTCAGTAAGGTTGGAGCAGTGTGGAAGGTGTCAGTAAGGTTGGAGCGGTGTGGAAGGTGTCAGTAAGGTTGGAGCAGTGTGGAAGGTGTCAGTAAGGTTGGAGCAGTGTGGAAGGTTTCAGTAAGGTGTGTGGGGTGTGGAAGGTGTCAGTAAGGTTGGAGCGGTGTGGAAGGTGTCAGTAAGGTTGGAGGGGTGTGGAAGGTGTCAGTAAGGTTGGAGGGGTGTGGAAGGTGTCAGTAAGGTTGGAGGGGTGTGGAAGGTGTCAGTAAGAAATGAGAGGTGTGGAAGGTGTCAGTAAGGTGTGAGAGGTGTGGAAGGTGTCAGTAAGGTGTGAGAGGTGTGGAACGTGTCAGTAAGGTATGAGAGGTGTGGACGGTGTCAGTAAGGTATGAGAGGTGTGGAAGGTGTCAGTAAGGTGTGTGCGGTGTGCAAGGTGTCAGTAAAGTGTGTGGTGAGCAAGGTGTCAGTAATGTATGAAAGATGTGGAAGGTGTCAGTAAGGTGTGTGCGGTGTGGAAGGTGTCAGTAAGGTGTGAGGGGTGTGCAAAGTGTCAGTAAGGTATGAGAGATGTGGAAGGTGTCAATAAGGTGTGTGCGGTGTGCAAGGTGTCAGTAAGGTATGAGAGATGTGGAAGGTGTCAATAAGGTGTGTGCGGTGTGCAAGGTGTCAGTAAGGTATGAGAGATGTGGAAGGTGTCAGTAAGGTGTGTGCGGTGTGCAAGGTGTCAGTAAAGTGTGTGGTGAGCAAGGTGTCAGTAATATATGAAAGATGTGGAAGGTGTCAGTAAGGTGTGTGCGGTGTGGAAGGTGTCAGTAAGGTGTGAGAGGTGTGGAAGGTGTCAGTAAGGTGTGGAAGGTGTCAGTAAGGTGTGTGCGGTGTGGAAGGTGTCAGTAAGGTATGAGAGGTGTGGAAGGTGTCAGTAAGGTGTGAGAGGTGTGGAAGGTGTCAGTAAGGTGTGTGCGGTGTGGAAGGTGTCAGTAAGGTGTGAGAGGTGTGGAAGGTGTCAGTAAGGTGTGGAAGGTGTCAGTAAGGTGTGTGCGGTGTGGAAGGTGTCAGTAAGGTATGAGAGGTGTGGAAGGTGTCAGTAAGGTGTGAGAGGTGTGGAAGGTGTCAGTAAGGTGTGAGAGGTGTGGAAGGTGTCAGTAAGGTATGAGAGGTGTGGAAGGTGTCAGTAAGGTATGAGAGGTGTGGAAGGTGTCAGTAAGGTATGAGAGGTGTGGAAGGTGTCAGTAAGGTATGAGAGGTGTGGAAGGTGTCAGTAAGATATGTGTAGTGTGTCAGTGACCTGGCAGTATGTATCCCCAGGTCAGTAGATGTTCCCCCTCCCCCATACACATAGTATACACCGTAGTAGTAGAATGTAGAGGGCACTTACCGGCTCGGTGGGGGGAGGGGAGACGTGTATTCCCGGTACGTATCCTCCTCACAGCCGCATTTCCCTTCCCTCTGCCATCTCAGTGACAGTAGAGGCGGCTGAGCCCCGGCCCCGCACAGCCTGCTGGGATTGTAGTTCTCTCCTGCGAAGGTTGCTGGTCGGAGGTGGGGGAAGGACTACGAATCCCGGCATGCAGTGCGGCCGCCCAGGCTGTAGGAGCTCTCAGGGTCGGGGCCCCCCGGAGCTCTGCAGTGTGCGGTGGCGGAGAAGTCCGGACTGGTGTGTGTGAGGGGAGGACGGAGAATGTCAGAGAGGAGCTCCCTCGGCGGGGTGTACTATGATGTGTATGGAGGTGATAAGAAGGGGGGAGGGGGAGCACACAGTGTATATTATGTACACACTCTCCGGGGTTATCTCAGTCACAGGGATTGTTGTGACATCAAACAAGCCTGGCAATGCTGGGACTGAGCTCCTCTATGGGGCCCCATACATTGTACATATATCTCCATGTCAGGGGCTGGAGTGTGTCTATAGAGCTGGACTTTGGAGGTCAGGAGCCCTGCCAGGGTTGTATTCTTGCTGTCTGTGTCCCATTGGGAAGATTTCCTTCCACTTCCGGTGTTTCTTAAATAACAGGAAGTGAGAGGAGGGATAACACACCTGGAGAATCCCCCCCCCCTTTTAAAATAATCACATTTTGTTGCTTTTGCAGCCTTAAATGAAGGCAGAAACAGGTTTTGTTTTATCCAGCTGTATTTATTAGTGCAACTTATAACATCCAAGTGAAAGATAGAACACCAACATGTCAGACAACCAAAAAAATTCAAAAACAGAATCACTGAGTTGGAAAAAGGATCACCCCCTCCTAAAAATGACTCCTAAACTCAATCAGGTGTAGCTAATCCTCTTCTCAATAGCACACAAGGCCGTGTGACTTTCAGTGTCGGTTCACACTTGTGTGATGTCTGACATCACATGTGATTCACACTGCTGTGCAGATCACATACATACAAATTGTATGGCGCAATTCGCACCAAAATCATGGAGGACCCTTTTTTTTTGGTCATCTCCAGAATAGAATTGTCCAGGTGTTCACACCCATACAATCCAATTCCTCTCCGAATTCACAGTTCACACTACGGACCGATCTGGGGGTGTCATTAACTTTATAGTGACACCCACAGCCGATTCAGGTGCGATGTGGGAACCCGCACTGGATTCCCACATCGCACCAGTGTGAACCAAACCTTAATTGTGATCAGATGTGGTCCTTTTGATTAGCTCAGCAGGGAAAAGAGCTTTCCTGGAGCATTTCAGTCCCTGGTAGTGCAACTGAAGCAAACAATCAACTATGGGTAACAAGGCATCGTCCCCGGGATAAAGTTGTGGACAGGCACAAGTCAGGAGGTGGATACAAAGACTTTATCAATGCCTAGAAGCACAGTGAAATCTATTATTAAGAAGTGGAAGGATCCTCCCTGGATCAGAATGTCGCTCCAAACTGGATGAATGAGCCAGGAGGAAACTGAGCAGAGAGGCCTACAGAAACTCTGAAGCAGTTGCAGGAACTTATGACAAAGGTTGGGTTCACACTAGTGCAATCACAGACATCGCATGTGATCCGCACCGCATTGCGAATTCAGCCATACAAAATATATGGCTGAAATCGCATTCACCAAAATAATACAGGACCCTTTTTTTGGTCCGCACTGGAATCGGATCGCATCGGTCTTTGCACACATCCGATCCGCATTCTGCACCATTTCACAGTTCGTACTGCAATCTGTGAACCAATCTGTGGGTGTCATTAACTTTGCATTGACACCCACCCCTTCCTTCCTTTCCTGACCTGCCGAGCTGCATGCTCCGATAAGGGTTTGGTATGGATTTTGAAGGGTTTTTTTTTTTTAAATTGGTTGGGGGGCTGGTATGGACCTGGGGGGGGGACCCCACGCTGATTTCACAATTTATTTTTTTTCCTGCAATTTTTTTTTTTACATTCAGCTGTCAGCGAGGAATTCCGCTGACAGCTGATGACTCATCGGATGTTAAGGAACCGGCGGCCAACTTCCCAGCACTCTGCTTAACCTACCAGCTCTATACAGTACATTTAACCACTTAAGGACCGAGCCTCTTTCTGAGATTTGGTGTTTACAAGTTAAAAACAGTTTGTTTGTTTTTTGCTAAAAAATGACTTAGAACCCCCAAACATTATTTTTTTTTTTTTCTAACACCTTACAGAATAAAATGGTGGTCGTTGTAATACTTTATGTCACACCGTATTTGTGCAGCAGTCTTACAAGCGCACTGTTTTTGGAAAAAATACACTTTTTTGAATAAAAAAATAATAAAGTTAGCCCAATTTTTTTTTCAATTGTGAAAGATAATGTTATGCCAAGTAAATGGATACCTAACATGTCACCCTTAAACATTGCGCCCTCTAGTGGAATGGCGACAAACTTTTAATCATAAAAATCTCCATATGCGAAGTTCAAAAATTTCTACAGGTTACCAGTTTTGAGTTACAGAGGAGGTCTAGGGCTAGAATTATTGCTCTCGCTCTACTGATCGCTTTGATACCTCACATGTGTGGTGTGAACACAGTTTTCCTATTCGGGCGCTACTCACGTATGCGTTTGCTTCTGCGCACGAGCTCGACGGGACAGGGCGCATTTAAAACATTTTTTTTTCTTATTTATTTTACCTTTTATTTTTTATTTTTACACTATTCTTTAAAAAAAATGTGTCACTTTTATTCCTATTACAAGGAATGTAAGTATCCTTTGTAATAGAAAAAAAGCATGACAAGACCTCTTAAAAATTAGATCTGGGGTAAAAAAGAATCTCATATTTACACTAAAATGCAATAAAAAAAAAAAATTAAATGTCATTTGAAAAAAAAAAAAAAAGTCCCTTTAGGAGCTACGGGCGGAAGTGACATTTTGACACGGCTTCCGCCCTGCAGTGGTATGGAGACGGGTGGGGGCCATCTTCCCCTCACTCATCTCCATGCTTAACAGGACCTGATTACCTCCGCTGCTACGCGTCGAAGGGCACAGGAGCGCGGCGGGAGGGGGGGCCCCAAAAAAACTGCATGCAAAAATGCATTAAAAAAAGGGTTTAAAATGCAAAATGCACTGCAAAACGAGCCTAAAAAATGCATTAAGCATAGATGTGAACCTAGACTTTGCAGGGAAAGAAAATCCACCACATCCCTGTTGTCAGGACGGAGCTCTGCCTTTTTTACATAGGCAGAGCTCCCTCCTGTGTCTCTCCTCACCGATCAGCGGGTTCCGGCAGACATCCATTGGCTGACACCCACTGATCGGCATCTGCTGTGACGAATCATAGCACAGCTGCCACGCTCCCCCTATTTATTATTAAAATTTTTTAGACATTTAATTTTTTTTTAATTTCTTTACATACTCCTCATCAGAGTCACCATAGTAACACTGCAGTATGTTGTTAGGGGGGTATCAGGTATTTATTAATTTTTTTACACACTTTGATTGCTGTTACAATGACAATAATTGTAACAGCAATGTTTTCAACTGTCATGAATGCGGTACATTTATGACAGCTGTGATTACTAGTGATCTGTGATTGGCTACAGCTAGTCACATGGATCAGGGTGCTGCGATTGGCTGTGATAGTTGTGGGCCAATCACAGCATCACTCTGCAGGAAACACAGCTGTTATTAATAAAAGTCATTTATAACAGCTCTGTTGACACATGATTATGTGATCCCATAGCGATCACATGATCCCCCGGCTGCCGAAGGCCCCCACAGTGCACCCCTAACCTGGACCAGGCTGGATGATGTACATGTATGTCATCCAGCCTGCCCATGCTTACTGCCCACAGTAAATGTACTGTGGCTGGTCGTCACGTGGTTGAACTGAATGGGTTGTTTTACAAGATGATGGTTTACAATCAGTTTAACCACTTGCCTACTGGGTGGTTACAGCAACACCTCCAATCATGGATTGGTACAAATCTGGGTGCGCAGCGGCTGTGTGCAATGTGTGCATTGGACCAGAGTTTCTCCACTGCAGATTCTTGCTGGCAGAGAAGCTAATCGCCCATGTGAATGAGGCCTGGGGGGCTATGTAGGGAGAAGTGAATGTGACTTTCAGCAAATGTTCTCTGGTGGAGAATATTTAGTGTTTTTAAATGACAGTATTTGATTCACCACCAGATTATGTTTGGTGAATGTCACTGCTTTATAAATAAACCCCTTAGGCCCCTTTCACACGGCAAGCCCGCTCGGATCCACCTGTCCGTTTTTCAGGCGGATCGGAGCAGGCCATCTATTGACTCCTATGGGGAGACAGATGTCAGCGGAGATGTGTCTGCTGACACCCGTCTGCCATTCGATCCACTAAAATCAGACTATGGCGATACGTTCACCATACGTCTTATCGGATGAGATCTGATGAAAACGGAAATCGTCCGATCTCTCCATAGGAATCAGCGGCGCTCTGATAGGCCCCTCCCCTCTCAGTGAGCAGAGACGGACCTGTCATCCGCCGGTTCAGCAGAGATCAACGGAGCAATCTCCTGCTGAGCTGACGAACTCCGCTAAACGGATCCGCCTCATGGGAATGAGGCCTATGGCAAGCGCTGCAGCTGATTGGCTACATGCACTGATTGAATGCTTGTTTTCCAGCAGGACTGTTCAATAGAAGCCAGTCAAATGGCCTCTTATATGAACAAAGCATATCCCTCTATATGGTGAACCTTGGCACCCCAGATGTTTTGGAACTACATTTCCCATGATGCTCAACTACACTGCAGAGTGCATGAGCATCATGGGAAATGTTGTTCCAAAACATCTGGGGTGCCAATATTTGCCATCACTGCTCTATAGTGTGTACTTGCCTCAATCCAGAGCACTGGCCTCATGCACAGTGGATGTTATAAAAACACCAGTAGCGTTCGCTGTAGAATACGTTTTGCAGTAGTGTTTTTTTAGCTGTAGTGTTTTTTAGCACAGCTACACTCCCACGAAAGCTTATGGTTCAAAAACACTGATAAATGCAGGATAGCCACATTTGTTGTTATTGACAGCCTTAGCTCTGTTCCTGTGTGTTGCGTGAAGGGAGTGTGCCTCTTCCCTCCAGTCAGTTCTCACTGAGCTGGGCAGAGTGTCAAAGTTGGCAGAGTGTCAAAGTTAACAATAAAAGCTCTGATAGACCCCAGATCTCTCCACAAAGAGGACCTGTCACGGCCCATGTTGTCACCAGGGATGTTGTTCATCACTTGTGATAGCAATTAAGTTAATACAAATTAGAACGCACAATCAAGTCCCACACGCATATGTAAACGGTGATCACACCACACTTGTGAGGTATTGTCGCAAACATCAGAGTGAGAGCAATAATTTTATAAGGATGGGCTCAGGCTTGTTCGCAACGCCATGTGCATGCGCCCGGCAGGAAGCTGACACTCCGCATGGCTAATCACAGCCAGTGAGACATTTCCCGATTTGCGGCTGCACAGATCGGGAAATGTCTCACTACCTGTGATTAGCGCTGCATAGTGTCAGCTTCCTGGCAGGTGCGGGCACGTTGAGTTGCAAGCAGTATGGTATTACAGTTAAGACATTGGTGGTTGATACAAATCTGCAGAGAAATACATGCATTCAGCTACAGTAAGGCATTAGCGAATATAGAAGCAGTGTGCAATCAGTACCACTTACAACTAAATGTAACTATGAAAATTGACATTTTGGTTCCCAAGGACAACCAGAGGTGGTCACTCAAATTAAAGACAGTGCAGCAAGGGAGAGGAAGGGAATAGGGACCAGGGAAGGGGAAGAGTGTGTGTGTGTGTGTGTGTGTGTGTGTGTGTGTGTGTGTGTGGGGGGGGGGGGGAGCCACCTCGCACACATTAAGGCACCTAGCATCCTCCCGCTGTTCATGGCAATATCCGTTCAAACTTTTTGGGACATTTCCTATAAAGATAGGCCATTCTATAAACAATGGCGACCCTAGGGGGGGGGGCAGAGGGGGCCCTGACCCCCCCAACATTATGCTGGGCCCCACCATGTGCCCCCCCCCCCCAAAAAAAAAATTTTTTTTTTTTTTTTTTTACAAAAAGGCAATTTCTTTGTGTTTGTATTCATATCGGATGTGCCGCATCTTACTCGGGCCACTGCTGGGGTAACACAGTCTCTATTGAGAGGGAGAAGGTCCCCAGTGGGTGATTCCTCCCCCCTCCCTCTGCTCGCTGACACTGCATAATGCGAGCGCTCACTCAACCACGGCCGCCCGATCTGCTCCTTCCCCTGCATCCTCATTGGCAGGAAGAAGAGCGAGTTGCAAGAAGGACTCCACCAGGACTCTCAGTTACTGAAAAAACAGACTGAGGGCAGGGGCAGGACAGCAAGAGGAGGCTGGGGAACCCCACAGTGGCAGAACACCAGGGCCCGGTGGCAAGACAACCTTTGCAACCCTGATAGTTCTCCCACTGCTTTGGACCCTTATATTTTCTTGGTATGCTGGTGACATATATCTCTTGTTCTCTGTCACCCTGGGGAGGGGCCCAATACAGTAGGAAGGGAGCTCACTGCAGAACATGTGAAAGGGCCGTTGTGGGATCGTAGTAAAGGGGTAAAGGGCCCCCAGGATAGATAGATATATCTATCTATCTATATAGATATATAGATATATATATATCTCTCTCTATATATATATATATATATATATATAGATATATATATATATATAGATACATATTTTTGCATTTCATATTGCCCCCCTATTTTTGTCCCTGTCCCCCCATGTGCCCCCCCTAAATATGAAAGCTGGAGACGCCACTGTCTATAAAGTGGCAAGGCTTTATTGATAGATGTTTCCCAAAGTGTCACAGATGGAGGTAAGGGGGAGTTCCATTTCAGTAGTATGACTCTTTTTGCATAGTATAATAAATAAGAAACTAGAAGCTTAGTATAGCAGGGCCTCTGGTCATCCTCCTGAATCCCAAGTAAGGCCAACTCCGGGGACCAAGGACAGCTCGAGGCGCTCATTAATAACTTCAAAAACTGCCGCCCAAAAACGTGCCACCTTGGGGCAGCTCCAAAACATGTGAAGGTATGTGCCAGTCTGCGTTCGACATCTACCACATAAGGGATCCCTCTGGGGGAACAGTCTGTGCAGTCTCTGTGGAGTATAATATACCCTATGTAAGAATTTGGTTTGTATCAGTTTATCTCTGGAGGAAATAACCAGCCCCAAGCTATCCTCAAAACATTCGTTACAATCCTCTCTCTCCAGTATGGGAATGTCATTGCTCCATGCCTCCCAGAGCCGCTCCATCTTAGGAGATTCCAAGCTGAATAGCGACAAATAGAGGGAAGAGAGAGGTTTGGACAGAGACTCCTGGGCCAAGAGTTCCTCTATGGGATCCATAGTCACGGCTGTCTGTCCCACAAATTGGGCCCTGGCGGCATGGCGTAGTTGCCAGTCACGGAAGTACATCCATCTAGGCAACTGGAACCTGTCTGAGAGGTCTTTATAATTAAGTAATGTCTCTGACAGCATGATGTCCCTAAGAATCCTGATGCCATGTTTCTCCCACATCTGCGGATCCGGGATGGTCCGAAAGTGTGGGAGATTAGGGTTCCCCCAGAGTGGCTGAAATGGAGACGAGGAGTTACGCTTGTGAAATAGTTTCCTAGCCACCCCCCATACCCTAAGAGTCGTACTAGTCGGGAGCGGCAGGCCGGCGTAGGCTCTGGGACCCCGGTATACCAGGTTTCCCAACTCGCTGAGAGAACCCAGGGGGGTCGCTTCCAGGCACACAGCTGCATTGGCCCTTGAGTGGACAAACCACCAGCAGACCGACACCAAAATGGCTGCCCAATAGCATACCTGAAAGTTATGTAACGCCAGCCCCCCACACCGCACAGGAAGAAACAAGGTGGACCTAGCCAAACGTGTCATTGAGTCCCCCCCCCCCAAATAAAAAATCCAATAGATTTGTCTAAGTCTCGGAAGAAGGAACTCTGCAACCAAACCGGTGAATTCCTGAAAAGATAATAAAACTTAGGGAGAAAAACCATCTTGATAAGGTTAATGCGTCCCAACAGGTTCAACGGAAGATTCCCCCAAGAAATACACCTAGCTCTCAACTGTTCCAGCACTGGTCTTATATTAAGGTCATAGAATTTGTGCAGGTCAAGATGAATATGTCCACCCAGATACTTAAAGGTATCTACCCATTTCAAGGGGGTGTTGGCCGCTGTGACTCTCGACATGCTATCCAAGGAAAAAAGCATTGGCTTGGACCAGTTAATTTGGACCCCTGAAAAGCGCCCAAACTCATCAAAGACGACCAGGGCAGATCTCAAGGAGGAGTCCGCATCTTGCAGATAGAGTAGAGTATCAGCTGCGTAAAGTAACACTTTTTTTTCCTCCAAGGGACCAATCCTCATCCCCGCCACCCGTTGGGATGCCCGGAGCAATATGGCCAATGGCTCCAACGCCAAGGCAAAAAGGGAAGGTGAAAGGGGACACCCCTGGCGTGTACCCTGCTGTAATGGAAAGCTCTCAGAGATCCTGCCATTAGTGCGTATACAAGCCGTGGGGGACTGATAGAGTAATTTAAGCCAGTTCAAAAATTGAGTTCCAAACTCATATCTGCCCAGCACCTTCCAGAGGTAGCCCCACTCCACAGAGTCAAACACCTTTTCGGCATCCAGGGAAGCAATAACCCTGGAGCCGCCATCCTTATAATTCCAGTGCTAGACCTCCTGCGTAACTCTAAGCTTGTAACCTGAAAGGCGATTAAAGCATCACCTATGGAGAATTTTAAGTACCGTAGTTTGGTGTTATTTCACAGGAATACGCAATTTTAAAGCGTGACATGTTAGGTATCAAATTACTTGGCATAACATCATCTTTTATATTTTAGCAAAAAAAAATGGTATTATATTGTGTTTGTGTGCCTGTATTTTCTCCCAAACAATTGAGTTTGGAAAATCACAGTGCAAATACCATGTGACACCCATCAATTTATTCTATAGGGCCTCTGCTAAAATATATATACTGTTTGGGGGTTCTAAGTAATTTTCTAGCAAAAACAAGTAGAATTTTGCATGTAGGTGAGAAGTGTCAGAATTGGCCGGTAGGCCAGTGGTTAAACATTTGATATGTTTTCTATTTTCTATTGTGAATAAAATATGGGTTTATGAGATCTGCAAATCGGTGCATTCTGTTTTTCACATCGCCCCAACTTTTTTGGAATTGGGATTGTAGTTTTCACACAAAGACATGCAGTAACTGTAGCCTGTGAAGGGGTAGATTTGGCATTCTGTATGTGAAAACCAGAATTACGGTACTTTTTAGTGTAAATATAAAGATGAGGATTCACATAGTTATTACAGGGGTGCTTCATTGGTGTATTTGGGTATACAAACTGGAAGAGAAAAGCAATAGCAAAAAGAAAAGAAAAGGAGGGTGTAGGGAGGGAGGAATGGGATGAAGCCATGGCTACGGTGTAAGCTGTCATGTTTTTAATAATGTCTCCTCCTCCCACTTTGAGCTTTATATATTGTTGTATATGTATACACAGTACACAAAGCTATAATTTTTGTACTGTTTTGTACTTTTAACTGTTGCATCAAAAACAAATAGTTTGTGTTACTGATTAACCTAGACACGCACACAGGGCATGCATGCTTGTGTGTTTGACACTCATATATAAATATGTGATTGACACTGAGTTATATTTTCAGAGACACAAAGCAGGGAGAATAAACTTTCATGCACTTATACTTAGTGGGTTTCAGTGGGCTTGGCTGATAACCCCAAGAATGGGGCTGGCGGCACGATGACTGCGATCTATCTGTTGATTGCGCCCATATGACAGGTAGATTGCGATCCTGCCATGCCGCCCTACTATCAGAAGTGGCCATTCTGTCTCTCAGACCTCAGAGCAGGGCTCCAGTAGGCTGAGGCAGGTCCTAGCTCTGACTTGTCATATAACACACAGAGCAGAGACCTGGCAGGATGTCCCTCACTCTGCTGGACATGGCTGCACCTGAGGTCTGGTGGGTGAATTTTACAGAGGGAGAGGGCAATTTGTGCTCTAAGCAATTTTAGCTTTGGGGGTGTAGATATTTGTACTGAAAGAAGAGTATTTTTGTTTGTTGATAGGGGGTGTGTTGGTCACTCCTGACCTCTGCACTGTGCGTTACTCATTAGTTAACTCTGCAAAAACGGCACTGTTTGTTACATACTACTGACTTCTGCACTATGCTTTTAATACTAATGACCTTTACACTACAACATACTACTGACCTCTAAGCTCTTTGTTTCTTGCTACTGAGCTGACCCCTGCACTCTGCTTTGCTTACTCTTGACCTCTGACCTCTAGATTATTATACATTTGACACAGGGTAAAGCTGCAGATCAGACAGCACTGCACTAGTGCACCTGCTGTCTTTATATAGGCTATTTGGCGCCAACATTAATGGCTAACGTGTTTGCATACTTTTGCGCATGTGCATATGCGCTCACCTGTTAGCGCTAATGTGCGTTTGCCTGTTGGCACTAATGTGCGTTCGCCTGTTAGCGCTAATGTTCCTGCGCATAGGCTTGAGCCAAGACGGGCACCTGCTAATGCACGTCTGCGCATGCCATGTCCCTGACATCTACTTTACTTACTACTGGCCCCTGGACTCTTAGAACCTTCCTTAATTTTTAATGGGACCTAGCTACTTTGAAAAAGGCATGCTGCATCATGGTGATCTTTGATTACTTCCAGGTTAGTCAGGTACATCTCTATCTCAGGGTTTCGCATTCCTGTATAATTATAGCCTGGGAGAATGGGAGTCTCAGACATCAGGGCAGAGCATGGTGCCTAAACCAAGGACCAGCTCAGTGGAGGGCTAGCTTTCTGTGGCACAGGAAACAAGAGTTCAGAAACCCACATTATTGCAGTGCGAGCTACTATCTTACAGTATAAGGAAATAATGGGAAAATTACAAGACTAGCAAGCATAATGGTTCAGCATCCTACACATAGTCAATTACATCAATTAGCACATATTAATGACACCTACAATGGCTGTTTACTGTTCTTTTGTCTAAAGCCTGGTAAACACAAACAGTTTTTTTTTTTCGTTCAACCCAGCAGACTGAGCTCAGGAGGAACCACTGTACTAACTATCCAATTTTAGTACAGCGATCTCCCCTGCTGAGCTGTTGTGCTCTGAGAAAGGGGTGCCCCCCCACCAGAACACACCAGTCAGCACTCTCAGCCATTGACTGAAAGCACTGATCGGGCACCGATAGGCAGATCTTTTTCAGTCATGCCCCTTGCCGAACACACGGGGCGAATACACGGGCCAAACACAGGCTTTATATTGAACCGGCTGATGCCATATGATATTTGGCCCACGTGTACGGCCCTTAAGTATTAACAAAAATGAATGCACCCTTCTCCAGTCTCAATCCCCCCACACCTACCTTCATTTATAAATGCAAGAGTGGCCCAAGGGGCTATTTGTCCACTTCTCTCCTTTGCCAGGCGCCCAAACAAGACCAGCTACAGAGGCTGTGACTAATAAAGAGGCTTAGGAGAAGAATTTATTGAGTGGGATGTCAATTTAGCAACAATAGATATACATAATTCACTTAAGTGTCTCATTTACACATCTATATGAAGATTACTGCAAACTGATAGTGTTCTAAAGTAAATTATAAACATTATTCTTGATTCAGTGGAGTATGCTAGTACTTTACTTGCATTTTATAATAGTACTATAGAATTGAATTTTATGGCACTTAGATTCAAATTTGTTTCACCCGCTCCAGTAACTACACAAATAGATAAAGCTGGGGGAAAAAATGCATTACAGGCTGATGTAACTTGTAAGTAATTTCAATGTAAAGCGGCCTTATTGAAGTATTTTTCATGTTCTCCACAAGAGGGCATTGAATGTGTTTGGAGAATGTTATATAAGCACTACTGTATGTAAGTACGGTAATATTCACAGGAACATTTTAATTGATCAAAGACCACAGGAAACATACACTGATATCTATACAAACCCTGGTTCTGTTTACCATTGTTAAAAGGACGATTTGTTGTCTTGATGTGATTATAGCTGTATTTATCCAGGTAAAAGATCATACACCTTGATGCCAAATGCATGTTTGCAGCATTAATGTTATAGAGGGGATGTTGAAAAAAATAAGTGTACAAAAATGCTTCTATGTTTTAAGGGCCACTATACCCTCTTATTATTTTTTTTTCTCTACAGGATGCTGTAGTGTGGTGTTTGCTGCATGCCCATGATACGTCTTCAGCTTCACAGGGTCTGGACATATTGTGTGTTGCTATACCTTTAATTTTGGCTGTGGTAATGTTTAGGTGAGTTATAAGACATTGTTCTCAATGTGATAAGAATATAGCCACCAGGAGAAGTTATTTTACCTCCTATAGAAACAAGAAAGAAAGAGGGCACAAACGTCTAGCGCATTATAAACCAAGTAGACTGATCGCATATAAAACACAGAATCCAGAAGTCTGATCTCATGAACATGCGGATGAAAATCCCAGCTTACGCATTTCGGGAAGCTGGTATGCTTCGTCGGAGCAGTGGCTAGTACACCCTCAAGCTCCACCCTCTTAAATTGCAATAACTAAGACTACACCCATCATTCTCAATTGAGGAAGGGGAAGGATTGAAGGATAGCACCACCCATACAAGTTTCTATAGTTACAATCACAAATAAAAATAACAAATGTACATAAAACAACAGCATGGTTCCAGAACACCGTAAAAATTACCCAACCCTATTACACATAGATCGTTTGGGTTATTTTATTTTATTTCAATTTGATTAGCAGCCTATATGGAACATATATCATCATGTTCATAGCTACTACTCCTGTGTCATTGCTATCAGTCTACTTGACTTATAATGCACTGGGTGTTTGCACCCTCTTTCTTTCTTGTTTTTGTGCAGCGTGGATCGCCCTGCTATGAGGGGGGCTGCATCGCTTGTCTCTTCCAGTCTGTGTTGCTCAGTGGTTCTGTTACAGATGGTCTTCATGGCAGGCGTCTCAATGATTTCTGAGCGCTGAAGTGTCAAGTTCTTGTTTGGTCAAAGTAATTTGCCGGTATTGTGTAGCTATGCTGGCTGCATGTCCTCAATGTGTAAACCTTCATGTTGAGGAAGCACCTGTATTCTTTAACCCATTCCAGCCCAGCATAGGTTAGCCCTCTTGGCTACCTGAGGCACTATGGGCACAGGATCCTCCCGTGGACACCATGACAAAGGCATCTCCCGGAAGCCCCTCCAGCCTAGGCTGACCAGCACCACCCAGTAGCCTATTCCTTACTTCATTAGGCTTTATGGCGATGGACCCCAGCAGCAGCTACTCCAGCATAGGTTTTGCTTCCAGAAGGCGTTTCCATCAGAGGTTTGGAGAGGGAAAAACAACAACAGCCTTTTAACTAGGGCTGTTACTGATTAAAATTTTCGTGTTCAATTAATCTATTTTTTTTTAAATCGATTAATCAACTAATTTCGATTAATTATAACGCACATACAGATCCAACTATTTTTAGCTGCATTGCAACTCTGCATTAGTCAGTGGTAAATGTGGTATACACTATATACAATCACCCGACACTAGTTAGTTTCCACAATCCATGACTTAACTTCACAGTTCACACAAATACGTTTTAAATTCAAACTGTAGCACTGACGTAAGTAATTTTTTTTTATTAACTATAGTTTAACTTTAATTATAAAACTTATCTAGTATATTGACTGAACAACAGCAGAAGCCGATCCACACGGCAAAAATTTCAAAGCTTATCAGCCTCTAAGGACAAAAATGTTAAAAACGGAGGTTGGCAAATTTGCCTACACTTAGCCCACTGAATGATCCCAGTTAACCACATCCATATTTACCATCACTGTCCAGGCTGTCCGGTGACGTCACGGACATCGACGTCACCGGACTCCTCCCCCCTTCCCTTCGTTAGCAGACGGAGGTACTTCAGGAAGGGGGGAGGAGTCCGGTGACGCCGATGTCCGTGACATCACCAGATCTCCGACGGAACTCCCTGAAGACCCGGAAGCCGGTGGAGAGGTGAGTACCGATCAAAAGAATTTTGATTGATCAAAAAAATTAACAATTAATCGAGGAATTAATTGGTAATTTCCGCAGCCCTACTTTTAACACTTTACTGAAACACAGTTTGATTATACAGTTATACGCTTCAGTCATCAAATATGGTGACGGCACAATGGTTCAACAATTTACAAACAGATAACAACAGAGCCAACTAAAGATGCAATCCACACCTTTACAGAATATTGTCATACATCTCATATATCCAAGGGATGTGAGTATTCCCATTTGTCCTGCAGATCTTATTTGCTTCCCACTCTTTGATTACATCTCTGTTGTTGTGGTCCTTACACTGCTTTGCATAACCTACCGACCACAGGTGGACTCCCATCCGGCTATATACAGTATTCAGAGCCCTTTACCCAAGGCGCCTCACACTGGCAGGAACAGGGCTGGCACTTCCATGTTATTTATGAAGCATCCCACTCACTGCTCTTGAAACTTCTAGTGACTATATAGGCACCTACACTGCCTTTTCTCGCTACAGAGTTCCCAACCCTCACTACTAGACCAGGCGTCTCTGAGTCCCCGCTGTACAGTGTTACATTGCCAGCTGTCTTTGTTGCACCACCACGCCAATCATGTCATCTAAAATATCCTGATATATATATTCAAGATGCAACTTGCCTCCTTTACCCTTGCTTTATCATGGATATGCAAGACCTTCCAGTGAGCAATCTCAGACCATGTTAAAGCAACTACAAAAAAACTGGGCAATGGCTTCTGTACCATTACAAAAACTGGCACCTGAAAATCATTGTTGATTGCAGCTAGAAGGTTTGCAATAAAACAAAATACGATTATGACAAAAAGGACTGAAGCAATTTACTTTTCATCCCACAAAAATCTGAATGGGAGCTGGCAGCCTGTGTATAATGGACTAGGCCAGATAGTTCTATCTCTGCTATGTGAGAAAAGAGGGGTGTTTCTATCCTCATACTCTTTTTGCAGTGAGTGGAATCTGATCTTACCTACTATTCAGGTCTATTTTACAACACGGCCTGCACATGATACATTTAAAATATGACATATTTCACATTTACCTGATTCAAAACGAAATTGAAAAATTTTTTGTAAATGTATTTCTTTAGCCATGATCATAATAAATACACAGAATATACACAAAACACTATCAATTCTATTTACATTTTTAAACATCCTCATTAACATGTGTGAAGAGGTTGTGAGAAGTGAACACATTTGAAGTAATGTAGATTAATAAACAGATAATTAATTTTCTCCCCTTCCATAAGAGTCCTTGTTTTGTGGCGATTGAAGCCTCATGAAACAATCCTATGGGTATTAATTATAAACATATTTGTATAACTGTTGGTGCTAATTAGCCTATAATGATGTGATATTTTATACCAAAAAAAAAGATAAGACTGTGTAAACTAAAAAAAAAAAAACTTAAAGAACGATGGACTGTGGACCTAAATCACAACAGTGTGCATTTTTTTAAGATCTACATTTCTGTCTGTGATCTTATGTCTGTGCCATATATGAAAAGGTTTTGCTGAAACCTGAACGTCCTGGTTTCTGTCAATGACAGCGGTGGTCAACTTACCTAAAACAGGGAGCCTCAAGTGTGGCCCTGACATCACCACAGGGCCACACATAATATTCAGTAAGTATAAATCTAAACATCAGGTAGGATCTGCATTGCATAAGTATTGCATGGTCCGGCTTGGCACAATGTAAATATGCATATGTCATATCTGAGGGGCCGCTGGGGAAGCTGACAATCACTATCGTTGTCTGTGCCTCTACAGTGATAGCCGCAATCTTTTACTTCTTGTGCTAAGCAGCTGGCAGAGCTGTCTTTAACACAGGGCAAAATGGGCAGCTACCCCGGGCCCAGTCATTGTTGTGGGGCCCAAGGCACCTTCCCCTTGAGCCTGCACTGCCCGCAAATAGTTGATAAGTGGATTCGGGAGGGCCCAAGAAAATGTTTTCCCAGGGTCCAATCAATATTAAAGATGGCCCTGACATGGGGTCACTGTCATTCACATGTTTTTTTTTTTTTTCAGTGAATACAAGATGTTCTCTGACGATATGGAGATCATGACGACATTGCCCCTCTTCCCCACCTTGTCAACAACTGGAAAGGCACAAATTGGGTTGTGATAAGCCAAAAGCTGGCCATACACTAGTAAAATTTCACTAGAAAAATCTAGTTTCGATATTATAATAGTTGGGTCAAATTGACGTTCATTTGTGACTGCATTGACGAGAACATTTTAAGGAGCAGGATGGACAAGTTTTCTTGAACAAATTTCTACTAGTTAATGTAGAGGAGGTTAATCCAAAATTAAATGTTAAAAGCAAACTTTTTTTAAAGTACTTTGCATGATCTTTGTCAAGTGATCGATTGTAGTTATGAGAATTTTCATACGAACAGTCATATGAACAATATTTTAAAAAATATACTAGTGTATGGCAAGCTTAAAAATGGAGGTTCTGTCCAAGATGGCAGAGGAAGGCTTTCTGCAAGGGTACACTGTCTAATGTGCGGTCTAGGAACTTGTGGTGCCTATCTACTGCTGCTGCCATGGGGTGTTATCGAAGAGCATCCAGAGCATTGGTGAAAGATCTTGCTCTGCCTTAGTAAGTACTTTCTCTATCTCTATCTTGGGAAGCTGCCCCCTTAACGCAGGATTATTCTCCTCATGTTGAAAGAAAAAAAAAATATATATATATATATATATATATATATACAGTATATATATATTAGGGCTGAGGAAATTAAAGATTCATTCCTCGATTAATCGTTAATTTTTTTGATCAATCAAAATTTTTTTGATCGGTAGGCTGCCTACCCTGGGGCCGCTTTGGGCCAAGCTGTGGCTGCAGCGCAGCTCTCCGCTCCCTCCTCCTCCTCCACTATATGTCATACACAGTCTGCGGGCATCTCCCACTGTGTGTTTCCAAGCTGAGTGTGAAAACTTTGGCCGCACTGTGAGAAAAGTCCCGCCCTCCTCCTAGATCAGCACGTGTGATAGACGCAGTGTTCTGTCTATCACACGAGCTGATCTAGGAGGAGGGCGGGACTTTAATCACAGAGCGGCCAAAGTTTTCACACTCAGCTCCGAGACACACAGCGGCTACAGTGAGGCTACAGTGACTACAGTGAGGCTGCGATTATGGGCACGGTGAGACCGCATTATGGGCACGGTGAGACTGCGATTATGGGCACTGTGAGGCTGCGATTATGGGCGCGGTAAGTCTGAGATTATGGGCACGGTGAGGCTGCGATTATGGGGACGGTGAGGCTGCGATTATGGGAACGGTGAGGCTGAGTTTGTGACGTCCTAGCCATGCCCTGCTATGTCCGGCTTTGGCCGTTGCCATAACAGTGCTAAATCAGCTAAAAGTAGTTGGATCTGTATGTGCGTTATAATTAATCAAAATTAGTCGATTAAAAAAAAAAAAAATCGATTAATCGAACACGAAAATTTTAATCAGTAACAGCCCTAATATATATATAATTAGATCGAGAAACCTGTGCATGTAATACATTCATTGAAACGTTACCCCAAAACCTGCTTTATATTCTCATTGAAAATACACCATAATTTCTCTTTAACTTGCAATAAGATTGAGATGAGGCCATCCATCCGTGTTGGGCTAAAGCCAAGTCTGCAACATATAACATCAATACTAATATTTCTTCTGACCAGCAAACAAACTTTGACAAGAGCACTATAACTATGGAAATGTGGTGATCACCTTGCACACAAGCACAAGGGCAGAGGAATGCTGCATCATGTCATCCTGATTTGTTTCTTGCTCTTCTGACACTATGCTGACCAGCCTGTCCAGAAAAATGTGTCACGTCAGCAGTTTCTCCTCTATGTGAGATGCATGGTCCAAGGCAGGAGTGTATCTGCGTGTGTCTTATAGCAAAGTTACCCTGGCTAGCTTTAAAGCGGTATTAAACCCAAAACCAAAAATATTGCAGCTTACCAATTAGATGTGGTGGCTGCGTTTGTTTTCTTTTTTTAGTCTTTTTTCCCTCTCATTTCACCTGGTGATCTGGCCAGTAAAACACTTCCTGTCTAATGCCCCGTACACACGGTCGGACTTTGTTCGGACATTCCGACAACATAATCCTAGGATTTTTTCCGATGGATGTTGGCTGAAACTTGTCTTGCATACACACGGTCACACAAAGTTGTCGGAAAATCCGATCGTTCTGAACGCGGTGACGTAAAACACGTACGTCGGGACTATAAATGGGGCAGTAGCCAATAGCTTTCATCTCTTTATTTATTCTGAGCACTTTGTCCGTCGGATTTGTGTACACACGATTGGAATTTCCGACAACGGATTTTGTTGTCGGAAAATTTTATCTCCTGCTGTCCAACTTTGTGTGTCGGAAAATCCGATGGAAAATGTCCGATGGAGCCTACACACGGTCGGAATTTCCGACAACACGCTCCGATCGGACATTGTCCATCGGAAAATCCGACCGTGTGTACGGGGCATTAGAGTGCCCCCACTCTGGGTGAGGGAGCACAGGGGGCACCTTTGGCCTGCAGAATTGTCAATCTGGGGGGAGAGAAATGCTAGATGTACTAGCAGATTTAAATACACTAACAAATTGAAGCCTAACTCCTGCTAACACTTTATAAGCAGTTACAGAAAACATTTTTTTTCCTCCTTGGGATAAAGGTTTTACATAAATAAATAAAATCTGATAATTGTATGCACCCCTGTGAGTGTTAAATAGTTTCTCTCGTCCCTGTAACTGATACAATCTGCAAGAGAGCTTGTTCTTTGGAAAAACAACAGACTTACTGGGCAGATCACCAGATGAAAAGAGAAGAAAGAAATCCTAAAAAAAAAAAAGGTATGCCGCCATCACATCTAAGAATTGGTAAGCTGCAATATGCTTTTGGGTTTAATACCACTTTAATGCAACGATCCAACGCAATGACTAAAAATATATACTGTAAACTCTAGCATGTAATTTTAACAATTATGTTCAAATTATGTTTAAATTCGCAGCTTTCATTAAAGCGGCAGTCAATCCCCCTCCTGTCTGAGTCATCCTACCAGGACGATGTCCCAGCGGACTGACAATCATAAGCGACCCAGGCATTCCACATGCCACAGTCAAGTGCGTACATATTCCTTGTATACATGCGGCTGCAGGGAATGCCTTGGACACCTATGATTGGCGGTCCTTTAGAACAGCTTCCTGGCGCGAGAGCAGACTAGTGCCTGAGCTCATCCCTAATGGCCAGCATACTAAACTGTTGATGTGCCTGAGCTACAGTATATATGTAATGAAAAGGTGATCCAAGCTTTCCCCTGGTGATCAGGATTAAATGTAATGTGGAACAGTATCCCAAATGAACTGGTTCATGCAGATTTCTTCTACATTACAACATACAAAGTAGTGTACAGGGCAAGCCATAACCTTTGAGATGTGGAAAGTAGACAAGCGAAGCAGAGCTTGTTTTTTGATTGGACAGATCCAGATACAGGTACTCCTCACTTAACGACCAGGTTCCGTTCCAACGATCAGGTCATTAAACAAATTGGTTGTTAAACGAGGAGCCACAAGTAATCAATATTTTAACCACTTCCGGACCGGCTCACACCGATATACGTCGGCACTTTAAAGAGGGATATCTTCAGCAGCTATCTACCTCTTCTTCAGTGAGCGGTCCGGTTTCCGATAAAAGTGGTCTCTGCAGCGGATTCGCCGCAAGATCACTTTTAGCGGCGGCAGGATGGGGGCCCCTCCCGCCGCTCTCTGGTGCCCTCCGCCGCTTACCGGAGCCGCCGGCAGCGGCAGAGGCTATTGGATCCTTCTAAGTGTTGGGTGTGGAGACTAGCGAGGGGAAAAAGGCCCCCACTCAACGTCACTTCCGCCCATAGCTCTTAAAGGGACTTTTTTTTTTTTTTTTCAAAACGACAACATTATTTATTTATTTTTTTATTGCATTTTAGTGTAAATATGAGATCTGAGGACTTTTTGACCCCAGATCTCATATTTAAGAGGTCCTGTCATGCTTTTTTTTTATTACAAGGGATGTTTACATTCCTTGTAATAGGAATAAAAGTGACACTTTTTTTTAAAGAACAGTGTAAAAAAATAAATAAAAAGTAAAATAAATAAGAAATAAAAAATTTTAACGCGCCCCGATGCCGAGCTTGCGTGCAGAAGCGAACGCATATGTGAGTAGTGCCCGCATATGAAAACGGTGTTCAAACCACACATGTGAGGTTTTGCCGCGATCGGTAGAGCAAGAGCAATAATTCTAGCCACAGACCTCCTCTGTAACTCAAAACATGCAACCTGTAGAATTTTTTAAACGTTGCCTATGGAGATTTTTAAGGGTAAATGTTTATCGCCATTTCACGAGTGAGTGCAATTTTGAAGCGTGACATGTTGGGCATCAATTTACTCAGCGTAACATTATCTTTCACAATATAAAAAAAATTGGGATAACTTTACTGTTGTCTTATTTTTTAATGTAAAAAAGTGTATGTTCCTCAAAAAAAGTGCGCTTGTAAGACCGCTGCGCAAATTCGGTGTGACAGAAAGTATTGCAACGACCACCATTTTATTCTCTAGGGTGTTAGGAAAAAAAAAAATATAAAATGTTTGGGGGTTCCAAGTCATTTTCTAGCAAAAAAAAAACAGTTTTTAACTTGTAAACACCAAATCTCAGAGGCTCCGTCCTTAATTCCAAATTACTTTACTGTACTTTATTGTGAAAAAAAAAAAAAAAAAAAACACAAAACTCCAGCTCAATAACGTTGTTTTAATTTGCATAAGTACAGAACACAAATGAAAATTCTACACTGTACTGTACAATACAATGATTACAGCACGTCGTTCGGGTGGGGAGAGCTGGTTGGAAGTCCAAGTGGTCGTTAAACAGGTAAGTCGTTAAACAAGGATTATCTGTAGTGCAAATAAAAGAAATACTATGTTGTTACTGAACACTTATCTCTCATATACCATTTGTTTGCAAACTACTGTAGGTCACACTTTCACTGTTTTTTTATAGCATTGGGGTCTGTGGAGTATTGCTCAAACAAAGGCTTGTTTTTACAACTAACCCAGCATCAAAGCTGCCTAGAAGCATTACATGCTGCTGGCCTGCCATGCATGCATGACCCGGTAGCTGAATGTTTCTGCAAACATACAAATTTGTATTGGGTAAAGGTTCTTGTTTTTGCCTATAGAGGAGGAAGGGATAAGGGTGTGGCCTGTCAAAGGGCAAACAATAGTGACTGTCCAGGAAAATTCTTCCCTCTCAATTGACTTTCCTGGCAACTACATGATAGCATACATACAGTATCTCACAAAAGTGAGTACACCCCTCACGTTTTTGTAAATATTTTATTATATCTTTTCATGTGACAACACTGAACAAATGACACTTTTCTACAATGTAAAGTAGTGAGTGTACAGCTTGTATAACAGTGTAAATTTGCTGCCCCCTCAAAAGAACTCAACACACAGCCATTAATGTCTAAACTGTTGGCAACAAAAGTGAGTACACCCCTAATTGAAAATATCCAAATTGGGTCCAATTAGCCATTTCCCTCCCCAATGTCATGTGACTCTTTAGTGCTACAGGGTCTCAGGTAGGAATGGGGGGCAGGTGTGTTAAATTTGGTGTTATCGCTTTCACTTTCTCATAATGGTCACTGGAAGTTCAACATGGCACCTCAAGGCAAAGAACTCTGAGGATCTGAAAATTTTTTGCTGTACATAAAGATGGCCTAGGCTAAAATAAGATTGCCAAGCCCCTGAAACTGAGCTGCAGCATAGTGGCCAAGACCATACAGTGGTTAAACAGGACAGGTTCCACTCAGAACAGGCCTCGCCACGGTCGGCGAAAGAAGTTGAGTGTACGTGCTGGAACCATGTCCTGTGGTCTGATGAGACCAAGATAAACTGATTTGGTTCAGATAGTGTCAAGCATGTGTGGGGGCAACCAGGTGAGTACAAAGACAAGTGTTTCTTGTCTACAGTTAAGCATGGTGGTGGCAGTGTCATGGTCTATGGCTGCATGAGTGCTACCGGCACTGGAGAGCTACAGTTCATTGAGGGAACCATGAATGCCAACATGTACTGTGACATACTAAAGCAGAGCATGATCAGCTCCCTTCGGAGACTGGGCCACAGGGCAGTATTCCAACATAATCACCACAAACACACCTCCAAGATGACCACTGCCTTGCTAAAGAAGCTGAGGGTAAAGGTGATGGACTGGCCAAGCATGTCTCCAGACCTAGACCCTATTGATCATCTGTGGGGCATCCTCAAATGGAAGGTGGAGGAGCGCAAGGTCTCTCACATCCATCAGCTCCGTGACGTTGTCATGGAGGAGTGGAAGAGGACTCCAGTGGCAACCTGTGAAGCTCTGGTGAACTCCATGCCCAAGAGGGTTAAGGCAGTGGTGGAAAATAATGGTGGCCACACAAAATGTTGACACTTTGGGCCCAATTTGGACATTTTCACTTAGGGGTGTGCTTACTTTTGTTGCCAGCAGTTTAGACATTAATGGCTGTGTGTTGAGTTATTTTGAGGGGACAGCAAATTTACACTGTTATACAAGCGGGATATAATTCCACGAAACGCGTAGAGCATCTACATGCTACCATTTGCAAGCATATGTCTGAATTCTCCCTGGATTTTGTATCCTATCTACAATGTTTGTATTTCTTAATCATTTTAGGATCTATGGTATTTTCTTAATAGGTGTACCTCATGTCAATATGCCTATTACCCATAGACTATGTTGTAAATGTGTGTTTATATATGAAATACAAGTTATTTAATCATTACTGTTACTGTGTACCTCATGTCAATATATCCATTACCCATGGACTATGTTGTAACATATGTGTGTGTATATATATATATATATATGTATGTATGAATGAATGAAATACAAGATATTGAACTACTATTGTTATCATTTTTTACATTGCTACATGTTCTACTCTCAATCTTCTATGTAGACCAAGAATTATCAGACATGTCCTTGCGTATCTACTTTGCAGTTATGCTTCAATTAAAGTCCCACTTTGCTTTATTATATACAGTATTAGGGATGGAGGCAGATGAACCTATACATTCATCGCCTCATTTAAAGTCCCACAATTCCCCTCCCCCTTTTTATTCAATGACTTAAGGGATGGAAGCATTTTTCTGCGGTAGCATTTATTTTATATTTTAGTTTCATTGACATCGTTGGGATTCAGCCGGCACCCTGACTATTATTTTGTTTACTTTATCTTTTTTATTGATCTGGCCCCTGTGGTTGTCTCCACCTCCAGAGCTGCGATGTGCTTGGGGGCCCTCCCTCACCTTCGGACGCGGCGTCGTAGGCGGGTCCCCCTGCACATCGACGCCACGCCTCGGTCACCGAACGTATTACGTCACTTCGTGTCGGCGTGCTGTTTTTCCATCTGCATTTACCACGAGGGAGGTTTGAGCGCCAACTGCCGTGTGCCATTGGCGGTTCGGTCGTTGGTGCCGCTTCCCCTCTGATTTTGCAGCGTGACGTTGGCGGTACCCTGTGGCCATCCACTGCCACATTAGTACACCCTTGTCTAGCTTTTTCCCTGCACTTCTGAGTTCACATCCACCTTGGTTGCTATGCACTCACCTCCATTCAGGTAATTTTAGGTCGTTTTATTTGCTTTTTCTTTTTTCACTTCCCACACTGGTCCTATTGTTACTATCATGTCCTTATTGCGTTCACTTAGCTTAGCCATCTGGCTTCCTCTACTCATTGATCCATTTCCTTTACTTTACACTCCTAGGCTGTACTTCATTTATCTGTCCTTGTGCAGACATGTCTACATACTTACATTATACATATTACATTCTTACACAGTTGTCTTCTGGAACACGCTATACATGTTACCCTGGAGTTTACAGTCCCATAGATGTGTTACCCTCAAGCTACTGTGGCGGTGTGTGGTCAAGGATACTTTTGCCTCAGCTCCGGTGAAGACTCATTTCCTATGGTGCCCTCAATTGTCAACATTTTACCTTTCATTACCAGTCCTGTTGTAGGTAAGAATATTTGGGGAAGTTATGTTTCTCCCTCTTCCCCTCCTTGCCTCTGTGCTATTTTGGCTGACCCCCCTGTCTTCATTTGTCCTCCTATAGATATTTTAACTTTGGAACTGCTCCCGATGAGTGGATATAATTCCACGAAACGCGTAGAGCATCTACATGCTACCATTTGCAAGCATATGTCTGAATTCTCCCTGGATTTTGTATACTATCTACAACGTTTGTATTTCTTAATCATTTTAAGATCTATGGTATTTTTTTAATAGGTGTACCTCATGTCAATATGCCTATTACCCATAGACTATGTTGTAAATGTGTGTTTATATATGAAATACAAGTTATTTAATCATTACTGTTACCGTGTACCTCATGTCAATATATCCATTACCCATGGACTATGTTGTAACATATGTGTGTATATATATGAAATACAAGATATTTAACTACTATTGTTATCATTTTTTACATTGCTACATGTTCTACTCCCAATCTTCTATGTAGACCAAGAATTATGAGACATGTCCTTGCATATTTACTTTGCAGTTATGCTTCAATTAAAGTTCCACTTTGCTTTATTATATATTAATGGCTGTGTGTTGAGTTATTTTGAGGGGGCAGAAAATTTACACTGTTATACAAGCTGCACACTCACTACTTTACATTAGCAAAGTGTCATACATAAGATACTGCTTGGACCTTGAAGAAGGGAACACACCCCGAAAGCTTGTCCATGAAAAATGATATGTTAGTGCAAATAAAAAAAGTATCACGGATAGTACTCAATTTTCTTTTTCACAATTGCACTAATACGGCTACAATCACCTCAAGAATTCTCATGGAAATTCTGAAACATTGTTCATTAGAGAATTTGATCTTGCCATCAATGGGTCAACTAATTTTGTTTAAAAGCCCTTCACATTTTGTCTAACCTATTACTTGAATAGAGTCCCAAAAGTATTAAAACAGGTTTCTTTTTTTGTCTGGTAAATGCGTACTACAGTATGTAAAATGTTTCCCAAAAGAAAACCACATTCATTGTCAGTGGCGGCTGGTGTTTTTTTTTTTTTTTGGTGGTGGTGGGGGGGGGGGGGCAGGAAACAACCCCCCCGGACTGCTGGCACTAACACCCCCCTCCAACACTGCTGTCCTTTCTGTGGATGCGGGCAGTGTGAGCAGTGGTCGGAGCTGCTGTGGCCATCTCCCAGCGTGGCGGGCTCCGGTGTCCTCTTCTGCAGCCCTCTCCTCTCTGCTCCTCCTGGTGCTAGGCGTCCAATATGATTGCCTAACGTTTTGGCCAATCGGGAAAAGGGTTTCATGCCTGCTTCCCAATTGGCTGGGAGGAGGATCAGTGTTGCAATAGTGATTATTCATTCTCTGTTAACACACATGGGTGGGCTCAGGACGCATGCTCTGTGATCATAGCTCAAGCTATTTCGAAGCCTATTAGAGCTCATGGCTCTAATCAGGTGCTTCAAAAAAAAAAAAAAAACCCTGGCCGCTGTAATTCATGTGCTCGGTGACCCAAAAGGGGCCGGACACATGAAAAGGGGTTGCTATGCATGAATATATCCACTGCATATAGGGGGTGGAGAGGAGAGAGGGGGCGGCGCCCCTAATGGAAAGTCTGCCACTGTTCATGAATAGAATATTATACTACAGTATGTATTACCTATTGTAATGGTGGATGTAGTTGGCATTAGACATGTGCAATTCATTTCGGTCCGAATACAAATTCAGACAAATTTTTGGTTCCAAATCTCCGAATGAAATAGTAACGAATTTCGTAAAAAACATTAAAATTTGTTTCATTTATTCGTTTTTTAATGAATTCCAACTTTGATGATTCAGAATGATTTGAATTTGGATTGGTCAAAAAACAATTGACCAATTAGAATTTTGTGTGAAGAATACTAAAAAGAAGAGGTCCTGAATATGTATGGAGCCCAATTAGACGTGCAGAACGGAAAAATTTGTTTGTTTCGGATAGATTCGTTATGTTACCAATTTAGTTTTGTCTTCATTAAAATTCATTTCGTTTATTATAAATTTTCTAACAAATTCCAACTTTTCAGAACGATTAGAATTTGGATCGTTTGAAAAACGATTGACCGATTAAAATTCCATGTGAAGAATAGCTGGTTGTTAAGCAGTGGGCCGGGAAGCTGGCCTCCGCGTCCTTAACAACTGATGACTTATCAGCTGTCAGCTGGCTTCCCCACTGACAGATAAATGTAAAGAAAAGAATGCTGGCATTGCCCGGCAATAAAAAATGTAAAAAAAAAAAAAAACAGCGTGGGGTCCTTTGGGTCTGGTATGGATTTTAAAGGGAACCCCACGACAAAATATTTTAAAAAACGGTGTGGGGTCCCCCCAAATTCTATACAAGACCCATTATCCGAGCATGCAGCCCAGCAGGTCAGAAAAATGGGGGGGATGAGTGAGCGCCCCCTCCCTCCTTAACAATACCAGGCCACATGCCCTCAACATGGGGGAGTGGGTGCTTTGGGGCCCCCTCCATCCAAAAGCACCTTGTTGATGGGGACATGGACTTCATCCCCACATGACCGGTGGTTGTGGGGGTCTGCGGGGGCTTATCAGAATCTGGGAGCCCCCAGATCCCACCCCCCCATGTGAATGTGTATCAGGTGCATGGTATCCCATTCACCAAAAAAAGTGTACAAAAAGTAACAAAAAACAAGAGACAAGTTTTTGACAAATCTTTTATTTAAAAAAAATATATATATCAACATGGGGACAAGGAGTTTTGGATTGGGGGAGGGGGGTGCTTGCTTGTCCTCGCCCCCCCCCCCCCCCGTTTCCTGACCTGCGGGGCTGCATGCTCAGATAAGGGTCTGTTATAGATTTTGGGGGGGCCCACGCTGTTTTTCTTTTTATCTTGGCATCGGGTTCCTTTTCAAATCCATACTAGACTCGAGGGCCTGGTATGGACTAGGGGGGAACCCCTCCCCATTTTTAAAAAATTTTTCTATTGGCGGAAATGGTATTCTATTGACGGCAATCAAAATGTAATTTCATGAATTTTTTTGCTTAAAGCGGGAATTTTAAGTGAAACAATAAAAAATGAAAAATTCCTTTAAATATAGTGCCTGGGGGGGGGGGGGGGGTCCCTTAGTCTGCCTGTAAAGTGGACCATCTGTAGTATGTATAGAACACGCTGCAGCAAAAAATGACATTTCTAAAAAATAAATAAATAAAAAAAAAAATAATGAGTCAAATCACATTTAAATTGACTCACGGTTGGCTATTTAAAAATAAAAATAAAGTAAAAAACGGCGTGGGACAGGGGGGAATACAGAGGTGGCTGTGGACAGGGGGGAATACAGTGGTGGCTGTGGACAGGGGGGGTACAGAGGTGGCTGTGGACAGGGGGGGTACAGAGGTGGCTGTGGACAGGGGGGGTACAGAGGTGACTGGGGGGTACAGTGGTGACTGTGGATGGGGGGGGGGGGGGGGGGGACAGTGGGGGCTGTGGACTGGGTCCAAACAATTAAAGATGTTTAATAGTGTTATCTGCCAAGGTGTCTGCGTTATAGAACAAAACTGCAGCTATATTACCTCATCAAGAGCGCCACTCGGCGCTCAGATTAGTCGCCGCTTCTCTCTTCTCCTCGTCTGACAATTCAGCGGGCAAAACCAAGAATGACGTCAGTTAGGAGGGGAGGAGAAAGGCAGCGAGTAATCTGAGCGCCGAGTGGCGCTCTTAATGAGGTAATATAGCTGCAGTTTTGTTATATAAACGCAGTCACTTATAATGCAGACACTATTAAACATACAATCACTTCTCCGCAGGCCGGGTGCCCGTGAATTAATGATGGGCACTGACGGGCCGGAGATTTAGCAGCGGCGGGCCACGGGTTGCCGACTCCTGTGATGGACCAGCACAAAGGGGCACATAAAATGATAAATGGTTTTCAAATTTTTTTATAAATAAATATGTGAAGTGTGGCATGCATTAGTATTCAGCCACCCTCAGTCAATACTTTGTAGAACCTCCTTTTGCTGCAATGACATCTGCAAGTCTTTTTGGGTATGTCTCTACCAGCTTTAAACATCTAGAGAGTGACATTTTTGCGCATTCTTCTTTGCAAAATAGCTCAAGCTCTGTCAGATTGGATGGACCGCATCTGTGAACAGCAATTTTTAAGTCTTGCCACAGATTCTCAATTGGATTTAGGCCTGGACTTTGACCTGACCATTCTAACTCATGAATATGCTTTAATCTAAACCATTCTATTGTAGCTCTGGCTGTATGTTTAGAATTGTTGTCCTGCTGTCTTGGTGAACCTCCGCCCCAGTTGCAAGTCTTTGCAGACTCTAACAGGTTTTCTTCTAAGATTTCCCTGTATTTGGATCCATCCAACTTCCCATCAACTCTGACCAACTTTCCTGTCCCTGCTGAGGAAAAGCATCTCCACACAAAGTCAGAGGTTGCGAGATGACCGCCAGACCCTGTCCCCAACGTGGTAGGAAGGCGCAGGCAGGCGTCTGCGGTCAGCATGGAGTCTGTACCTATCATTAGCATGTCACAAAGCCTCCTGGATATGTGCCCAAGTGGAACGAAGACCACCAAGATGCTCCTTTAACGCAAGAATACTGTGCGGAACAAAAAAGAGTCAGGCAACATGGAAGGTTGGAAACCTTAGTTCGCCATAAACGGGGACAATCGGGAAGCAGGATTCAAGGCACTATTGTGAGCAAACTCCGCCCACGGTAAGAGGTCTGAGCAGTTGTTATGATGCTCAGAAATATAGCAACGTAGGAATTGCTCCAAGGACTGATTGGCTCATTCTGCGGCCCCATTAGACTGATGATACGCAGAGGAGAAAGCAAGCTGAATTCCTAACTGTGCACAAAAGGCTTGTCAGAACTGGGACACAAACTGACTACCCCTGTCCGAGACAATCACTTTGGGTAGCCCATGTAAGCGAAAGATCTACCGAGCAAAAATGGAAGCTAGTTCCTTAGAAGTGGGCAACTTCTTTAAGTGGAATACAATGGGACATTTTCGAGAACCGGTCAACCACCATAAAGGATAACTGTGTTGCCCTGGGAGTTGGGTAACTCCACAATGAAATTCATAGACAGGTATGTCCAGGGCCTGTCTCCATTGGGAATGGGATGTAGGAGGCCCACTGGAAGGTGTTGTGGAGTCTTACTCTGAGCACACATGGAATAGGCAGCTACAAAGGTGGTCACATCAGCATGTAGACTAGGCCACCGGAATTGTTGGGAAATGGCCGAAAAGAGTTGATTCTTCCCAGGGTGGCCAGCAGCCTTGGGAGAATGGTAAGTCTGGAGCATGGCAGTACAGAGACTCTCTGGGACAAAGCAGCAGTCACAAGGTTTCTCAGGAGGAGCATGGACCTGAGCGGCAAGATATTTGTCACCCAAAGGAGAAGTGAGACTGGTGCGAACCGTAGCCAGAATATGATTAGGAGGAATCACAGGAATCGGAACCGACTCCATCTTGGAAGTGGAGGAAAAGTGTTGTGACAAAGCGTCAGCCCTTACATTCTTAGTACCGGGTAAGAATGAGACAATGTAATTGAAACTTGACAAGAAAAGAGCCCATCACGCCCTTCTGGAAGAGAGGCGTTTAGCCTCAGACAAGAATGTGAGATTCTTATGCCCTGTACACACACGATAGGATTTTCCGATGGAAAATGTGTGATAGGACCTTGTTGTTGGAAATTCCGACCATGTGTAGGCTCCATTACACATTTTCCATAGGAATTTCCAACACACAAAGTTTGAGAGCTTGCTATCAAATTTTCCGACAACAAAATCCGTTGTCGGAAATTCTAATCGTGTGTACACAAATCCGACGCACAAAAACCTTCTGGTACTTGGAGACTTCAACCTTTGGGCAAACTCTACCCAAGACCCTATTGCGACCGCCTGCATCAACCAACTGGAAGAACTAGGTCTTCAACAGCTGATAAATACTCCCCACGCATGTTTCAGGACACACTCTAGACCTCATCTTCGAACAGAATATGGACATCAACATATTCGACAACACTCCACTACCATGGACGGACCACCAGGCTATCAAATTTAAAATCACCTTTAACACTACACTCCAAAAACGGAAACATGCAACAACAACACACTGGAACAGATCTCAAAAGAGACTGCACTCTGAAGTCTTCAAAACCACATTATCAAACAAAATACAATCGCTAAACTTAAACCTCTCAAAACGGAACAAACACTCAACTCCCTAAACAAGGCATTACTACAAACAGCAGACTCAGTAGCGCCAAAACGCAGAACACTCATCCGCAAAAAAAACTCAAGATGGTTTAATGGCACTCTCACCCTACTCAAGCAGGAACGTAGAAGAGCTGAAAGAGCATGGAGAAGAAATCCTACCAGGGAAAACCATACAAACTACAAAGTACTCACTGTGAAATACCACAAAGCAATCTTCACAGCCAAAAAAGAACATTTCTCGAATACCAACTCAACTGCCTTAAACCAGCCGCGGGAACTTTTCAAAATAGTCGCCCAGACAATGAACCCGACCTGCTTAGAGCCCCCAGCAAACGATACTCAAGAATTATGAGTTATCAAATTTCTTCATCGACAAAATCGACAACATCCGGAAATCAATCCAACAGAAAAAAACAACCAAGCTTACCCAAACAGCAAAAAGAGGACATCAACACGAACAACACACAACCGCCGGACTTCCTCTTGACCCCGATCACCACTGACACGACGAAAACCATTATGAGAAGCCTTCGAGACAGCACATCACCAAATGACATCATTCCCACGAAACTCCTGAAAGAATGCTCCGACATCCTGGCTCCCACTTTAACACACCTCATAAATCAGTCGTTCAAAGAAGGGATTGTGCCAACCACCCTCAAGCAAGGCACCGTTAAACCCCTACTAAAGAAACCCAATCGCGACCCTAAGGACCCTAACCACCGCAGACCGATAACAAGCCTTAATACCATCTCCAAGATTATGGAGAAAGCGGTAGTACAACAGCTACAATGCCACCTGGACCCACATCATCTTCTGGACACTCTACAATCAGGCTTCCACCTTCTCCATGGCACAGAAACGGCACTTCTAAAAATATGGGATGATGCTCTCGAAGCAGCAGATGATGGAGAATCATGTCTCCTGGTACTGCTAGACCTCAGTGCAGCATTTGATACAGTGGACCACAACACTCTACTTTTCCGCCTTACAGAAGTTGCAGGAGCCACAGATTCTAGTCTAAAATGGTTTGCATCCTTCTTAGAGAATCACTCTCAGACAGTGAAACTTGGAGCATTCACCTCTGAAACCCAAACAATCTCCTGTGGAGTCCCTCAGGGTTCACCCTTGTCACCAGTGCTATTCAACATCTACATTTGCCCACTCCTCAAAATCATCAAAAAAATCAGACCTCTGCTTCCAATCATACGCTGACGATACCCAAATCTACTTTCACATCACCGGACAAAAAGACCACCATCAGCAACTAGAGAAATGCCTCACTTTGATAGATGACTGGATGACCATTAGTTCCCTCAAACTCAACGGGTCAAAAACAGAACTTCTTCTCCTACACGCTAACCAAAATCCCAAGACTCCATGGACACCTCCCACCATCTTTGGACAGACCATCTCTCCGAGCACCAAAGCCAAGAGTCTCGGAGTTATCTTTGACTCAGAAATGACAATGGATGCACAAATAGGATCAGTAGTTAGCGGATCTCACCATCTCCTCTGCCTGCTACGCAGACTCATTCCCTTTATCCCAGAAGAGGACAAAGCAGCAGTAGTTGGAACAATCATCAATTCCCGTCTCGACTACGCAAACTCACTCTACATAGGTTTACCCCAATATCAGCTTGCGCGCCTACAGGCCATTCAAAACGCGGCGGCAAGACTGCTAACAGGAAAAAAACCCTGGGAGTCCATCTCCCCATCCCTGAGGAGCCTACATTGGCTAACGGTAAACAATCGGATCTCATTCAAGACCCTCTGCCTCACCCACAAATGCATACAAGGTAACGCCCCTCAATACCTCAGAGAGAAAATAAAACACTACGCACCCAATTGCAATCTGCGATCATCCAACCAAAACCTCCTCCTCGCTCCCAAATACCGCTACAAAGCAAGGCAGATTCGCAGTCCAGGGACCTCGGCTATGGAATACTCTTCCGACTCACATCCGCATGGAAGAAAACCATCTGGCCTTCAGGAAAAAACTCAAAACCTTCCTCTTCTAAGAAGCTGTTCAGCACAAAACGCATTTAGCGCCTCAAGGCGATTCAGTTCGCATTTGCAGCGCTTTACAAATCATTCAAAGTGCCACGCATGCTCAGAATAAATTAAGAGACGAAAGCTATTGGCTACTGCCCCGTTTATAGTCCCGACGTACGTGTTTTACGTCACCGCGTTCAGAACGATCGGATTTTCCGACAACTTTGAGCGACTGTGTGTATGCAAGACAAATTTGAGCCAACATCCGTCAGAAAAAATCCATGGATTTTGTTGTCGGAATGTCCGATCAATGTCTGACCGTGTGTACAGGGCATAATAGTGAGTAAGAATGAGAAACAGCACAGTGGTACCTTTGAGGAGATGTCTCCATTCTTTCAGGGCTAAAATGATCGTTAACAGCTCTGTCACCAATCTCGTAATTGCACTCCACAGGTGACAATTTCTTGGAAAAGTAGCCACAAGGATGCATAGCACTCTCAGAGGTAGGACGTTGAGACAGAAGGGCCCCAACTCCAGTCTCAGAAGCATCAACCACAAGGATAAAAGGTAACATAGGATCAGGATGTGCCAACACAGGAGCAGAAACAAAGGCAGCCTTGAGACTCTCAAAGGCCTTAATGGGATCCGGAGACCAACTCTGTGGGTTACCGTCCTTTCTGGTCATATCAGACAGGGGCTTGACCAGAGACGAGAAGTTACGAATAAACTTCAGATAATAGTTGGCAAAGCCAAGAAAATGCTGCAGAGGACGTAAACCCACGGGTCGGGGCCACTGTAGGACTGCTGAAAGTTTCTCTGGGTCCATCGAAAAAACCAGCAGTGGAAATGACATAACCCAGGAATATAACCTGTTCACGATGGAATTCGCACTTCTCTAATTTACAATAGAGATTGTTCTCTCTTAGTTTCTGAAGCACACAACAAACACCTGTGTGGTGGCTCTCCAGAGACTCGGAAAAAATGAGGATATCGTCGAGATAAACCACCACACATAACTGCAACAAATCTCTTAGAGAGAATATGTTCTCTCTTAGTTTTAATAAATTCCTGGAAAACTGCCGGGGCATTACAAAGACCAAAAGGCATTACAAGGTACTCATAATGGCCTGTTCTGGTATTAAACGCAGTTTTCCAATCGTCGCCCTTCTTAATCCACTCGCCCTTCTTATATTTACGCAATGCTCGCTCAAAAGCACGGCTGCGTCTCTTGAGACTTCTGGTGTTGTCTGTTTGCCAGGGTTGTGGTAGATCGGGCCTGGTTCTGCGTGTAGAAAGAGGACCAAGTACATCTAGGGAGGATGACAGCGTGTTGTTGTAGATGGAAGTGGTTAGGTCTGGGTAGGACAGGGGTGCAATTTTGTCCTAAAGGCCATCAGTAGCAGAATAAAGAGGGGAAGGGTTGAGGTTGCGAAGGTTTCTGCAGGTAGTGGTTTGTGGGTTGGCAGCATGGGAGGTATCCTACTTTATCCCTTCCCTATCCAAGTTCCCCAATAAAACAACAAAAACAAAACCTTTGGACTGGTTAATGGAGTAACGAGCGGAAATGAGTATGCACCAGTTTTAGTAAATGCCCCCCCCCCCCCCTTGGGGTTGATTTACTAAAACTGGAGAATGCAAAAATAAATTTCTGCATAGAAACCAATCAGCTTCCAGGTTTTTGGGGTTTTTTTTGTCAACACTTAAAGCAGACCTTCACTCATTTTTTCAACTTTCTATCTATTAAATCTTCTGCCCCTGTTTTAACTTTGGATAGTAAAACATTTATTTTTTTGCTGCCAGTAAATAGCTTATACAGCCCACTTCCTATTTCTTGTCTGGTTATTAGCCTAGGCTTATGGCATCATGCACAGCTCTCTCTCTCACTCTTGTGAGAGTTTGCCAGGAAGGTAGGGGGTGAGTCATAAGAGGGCCAATGAAGGCTGCAGAGCTGGAGGTGTGTCTATGTGTGTCTGTGTAAATCCAGAAAATGAACAGGCAGCAGCTTCAGCTTCCCACAGTTAAAATGGCTGCAGCCAGACTCAGTGAAAGGAGATTTCTGCAGCATATTTGGCAAGTACAGAATCGCAGTATATATAAAATAATATGCAAAGTGGTTGGAGGGAAGCTTCAGAATGGCAAAGAGATTTTTTTACAAATTATGTGAGCAGATTGCAGTTCCTTTTTAATTGAACAATTTGAAGTTAGAATCTGATTCGCTACCATACACAGCTGCACCAAATTTTGCATTCTCCAGTTTTAGTAAATCAACCCCATTGCGTCTACTTCTGGTCTCAACCACAAATGGTTCTGTACATTTACGAAGTTGCCAGATAGATGGTAATTAAAGACAGAAAGAAAGTAATCATTGGCCACTTAAAGCAACGTGGTCCTCAGAGACAGAACTGTGCGTAAAAAAATAAGATGTAAACTCACCAGTACAGAGTGTTTGCAAACAATTTTAATATGTTGGCAAATATATGGTGGCAAAAAATAATCTTGGTGAGCACCAAGGGCCACTCTTGTTTTTCCAATCCATCTTCCTACTAGCCTAATAATGACAAATATAACAATATTAGTTGTGAGTCAGCAATCACACAGAGAGGCAGGCTTGCACATAAAGTAATGTGACAAAACAGAATTGCAGACAAAAAAAGATTTCCACCACTATGGTCTCTATTTAGAAGATGAGCCAAACTTTGAATCATAACATTCAGCCCTAGTTGCTTCCCATATATCCAGTATTGAACTTAACAGAGTTTATTTCAGGAAATGTTGATTTAGTTAGGGAAATATTTGAGTTTAAGGACTTATGACTTTTAGCATAATATTATGTAACAAAACTCCTAAGAGCAGAACATGTGTCCTTGAGCTTATCTGTATACTAAAATGATGCTCTATTCTAAGCTCCATCACAAAATGTCTTCAAATGAACTGATTGGGCTGGGATTGAGGGAAGTTTGCAGGAGATTTGCAAATTGATTTCTTTGCAGACAATCTCAATCAATCTCTGAGCAGAAGAGGACACTATTATTTAGTTTCATAGAGTTGTTCCATGATGGCTGTAAAAACAATAATTTCTCACTCTCTCCAGCTGCATTTCTGCTTGGTCACAGCTATCAGTGATTGGTCACAGCTATCACATGTTACAGGGCTGCTGTGAATGGCCCTTTACTATGTGATCTCTGTGACTGATCACAGAGATCACATAGTAGTCAACAATGATGGCAAGAAGCAACATTGTATTTACTACTGTCCATGTTACATAGTTAGTCAGGTCGAAAAAAGACACAAGTCCATCTAGTTCAGCAAATATAAAAAATCTAAATTAAAAAAAAAATCATACAATCTCATATACACAATCCTATACCCACAGTTGATCCAGAGGAAGGTGAAAAACCCCAGCAATGCTTGATCCAATTTGCTACAGCAGGTGAAAAAATTCCTTCCCGATCCCCGAGAGGCAATCGGATATTCCCTGGATCAACTTTACCTATAAATGTTAGTACCCAGTTATATTATGTACTGTACATTTAGGAAAGGATCCAGGCTTTTTTTGAAGAAATCTACTGAGCAGACCAGAACCACCTCTGGAGGGAGTCTAATTCACATTTTCACAGCTCTTACTGTGAAGAAACCTTTTCGTATTTGGAGATGAAATCTCTTTTCCACTAGACATAAAGAGTGCCCCCTTGTCCTCTGTGATAAACGTAACCACTTGCCTACAACGCACTTTCACCCACTTCCTGCCCAGGCCAATTTTCAGCTTTCAGCGCTGTCGCATTTTGAATGACAATTGCGCTGTCATGCAACACTGTAACCATGTGAAATTTTTAAAATCAATTTCTTTACACAAATAGAGCTTTCTTTTGGTGATATGTAACCGCTTGCCGACCAGCCGCTGTCATTATACTGCGGCAGGTCGGCACGATCCCGCAAGCCATCGTAGCTATACATTGGCTCCTTTAAGCGGGATAGCAGACGTGTGCGCCGCCGGAGGCGCGCATGTGGCCGCTGGGCTGCGAGGGTGCTGATACTCGTGGCCGACGGTCGCGATGACAGCCGGCCATGAGCGATCACGGGCATGAGAGGCAAAACAGGGACGTGCTTGTGTAAACACACAAATCCCTGTTCTGTCCTGTGAGGAGAGACAGATCGTGAGTTCCTAATAGCTAGGAATCACGATCTGTCATTTCCTCTAGGTCAGTCCCCTCCCCCAGAAACACACACAGGGAACACAATTAACCCCTTGATCACCCCCTAGTGTTAACCCCTTCCCTGCCAGTGACATTTTTACAGTAATCAGTGCATTTTTATAGCACTGATCGCTGTATAAATGCCAATGGTCCCAAAAATTTGTCAAAAGTGTTGCAGTCCCTAAAAAAAAAAAAAAAAAATCGCCGCCATTACTAGTAAAAAAAAAAAAAAATAATAAAAATGGTGTAAATCTATCCTCTATTTTGTAGATGCTATAACTTTTGTGCAAACCAATCTATATACCCTTTTTGCGATTTTTATTACCAAAAATATGTAGAAGAATTCACATCGGCCTAAACTGAGAAAAAAATTTGCTTTTTTTAAAAAAAATGGGGATATTTATTATAGCAAAAAAGTACAAAATATTGTTTGTTTTTTTTTCAAAATTGTCGCTCTTTTTTTGTTTATAGCGCAAAAAATAAAAATCACCAAAAGAAAGCTGTATTTATGGGGAAAAAAATGACGTCAATTTTGTTTGGGTGCAGTGCCGCACGACCGTGCAATTGTCAGTTAAAGCGACGCAGTGACGAATTGCAAAAAATAGCCTGGTCATTCAGCAGTCATATCTACCGGGGCTGAAGTGGTTAATCACTGCTGGGTTTTTTATTTTTTACAAAAAAAAGAAGACTGGAAATTTTGAAAAAAAAATGTTTTTACTTAGTTTCTGTAAGTAAATTTTGTAAATAAGTAATTTTTCTCCTTCACTGATGTGCGCTGATGAGGCGGCATTGATAGGCAGCACTAATGGACACTGATGAGGTGGCACTTATGGGCACTTATGAGGAGGCAATTGTGGGCACTGATTATGTGGCACTGATTAGAAGGCACTAATATGCCGCACTGATGGGTGGCACTGGTGGGCACTGATAGGCGAAACTGATGGGTGACACTGATGGGCACTGATGGGCACTGATGGGAAACAATGATGGGCATTGATGGGCAGCACTGACTGGCATCACTTATGGGCACTGATTGGTGGCACTTGTGGGTGCTGATTTCTGGCACTTGTGGGCACTGATTGCTGACACTGGTGGGCACTGATTGCTGGCCCTGGTGGCGCTGTATTGTAATCAGGGCACTGATGATCAGTGCCCTGTTTACATGTCTGGATGTCCCCTGCAAGGAGATGCCGCTGATTGGCTCTCCTCGCCACACACTCTGTCAGTGTGAGGCGATGAGAATTACCGGCATCTCCGTGTTTACTGGCTGTGATTGGACAATGCCGATTGGACAAAGCTGTGATTGGACAAGGCGTGTGAGAGCAGCCGTTCTGGGACGACGTCATATGACGTCGTCCCAGAACAAGAGCTGCACTGCCCCTCTGTCATTTGACGGCAAGTGGTTAAAGTGAATATCTCAACACCAAGTTAACTATATGGACCCCTTATGTATTTGTACATGTTGATCAAATCCCCCTTAAAGCGGAACTTCAGTAATTTTTTTCAACTTTCCATCTATTAAATCTTCTACCCTTGTTGTTTTAACTATGGATAGTAAAACATTTTTTTTCTGCCAGTAAATACCTTATACAGCCCACTTCCTGTTTGTCTAATAAAAAACCTAGGCTTATGACCTCATGCACAGCTCTCTCTCTCACTCTCCTGAGAATATGCCAGGAAGGGAGGGGGGATGAGTTAAAAGAGGGCCAATCAGAGCTGCAGGGCTGGAGGTGTGTCTGTGTAAATCCAGGAAGTGAACAGGCAGCAGCTTCAGCTGCCCACAGTTCAAATGGTTGCAGCCAGACTCAGTGGAGGGCATTTTCTGTAGCATATTTGGCAAGTACAGAATCACAGTATATATAAAATAATATGCAAAGTGGTTGGAGACTTGGAGGGAAGCTTCAGAATGGCAACGATGTTTTATTACAAATTATGTGAGCACACTGCACTTCCTCTTCTTTAACTGAGAATAAATTCAGTTCCTCTAATCTCTCCTCATAGCTGAGCTCCTCTATGCCTCTTATCAGTTTGGTTGCCCTTCTCTGCACTTTCTCTAGTTCCGCGATATCCTTTTTGAGAACTGCATATTTCAGATGAGGTCTTACTGATTTGTACAGGGGCAAAATTATATCTCTCTCTCTGGAGTCCATACCTCTCTTAACCACTTCAGCCCCAGAAGGACCAGAGCATTTTTTGCGATATGGCACTGCGTTGCTTTAACTGACAATTGCGCGGTCGTGCGATGTTGTACTTAAACAAAATTGATGTCCGTTTTTTCCCCACAAATAGATCTTTCTTTTGAAGGTATTTGATCACCTCAGCGGTTTTTATTTTTTGCGCTATAAACAAAAAAAGACTGTCAGTTTAGAAAAAAAAGTTCACTTTCTGCTATAATACATATCCCAAAATTTTATTTAAAAAAAAACACATTTATTCATCAGTTTAGGCCGATATATATTCTTCTACATATTTTTGGTAAAAAAAAAAAAAAAATCGCAATAGGCGTATATTGATTGGTTTGCGCAAAAGTTATTGCGTCTACAAACTATGGATAGATGTTTTTACTGGTAATGGCAGCGGCGGACAAATCTGACCCCAAATTATTCTTTTTGGGGACCAGTGACATTATTACATCGATCAGTGCTATAAAAATGCATTGATCAATGTAAAAATTACACTGCCAGGAAAGGGGTTAAAACTAGGGGGCGATCAAGGGGTTAAGTGTGTTCTAACTGTAGGGGGATGGGCTTGCTGAAACATGACAGAGATCATTCCTGCCGATCACTGGGAGCAGTAGATTCCTGTTATGTACATAGGCAGTTCCCCGTTCTGCCTCTCCTCACCGCCGGCGGACATCAAGTCCGCGGGACCCACGGGCACGCTCACGGTACCTTACACATTAGTTGTGTGTGGGGAACTGTGTCAAGCAGCACCTTTGCAAAATCCAAGTACTGTATACCTAGTCCACAGCCACCCCTCTGTCCAAGGTTTTACTTACCTCCCCATAAAAAGAAATCCGGTTTTTCGTTGATGCAAAAACAAATGTCGATTTGACCCCATTAATCATTCGAAAGAATTTTTTCTAGTGTATGGCCAGCATAAAATATGGCATAACATATGTTTGCGTAGAATGTAATGAAATTGTACTATAGCCATGTTCAGTGATCAGGTCATTTTGAAAGTGTTTTGTGTAACAGAATGCTATTATCATAATGTCCAGGGTCATATTATGTTCATAGGTGCACTATTCCATGTTGCAATAATATTGTAGTTTTATTACATCCAGAGATCAGTCATATTGGATGAGTATGTCTATATAGCATATGTGGGGAATTAGCTCGTGGGGATCACCTTTTTCTAAATGACAGTCAGCAAACGGGCACTTTCTTAAAAATCTGGCGGATGCCAGGTTTATTTGCAGGAGGTTTGCAAAATAGAAACAAACAAACAGTAAATTAAATCCTTGCCATCCTGCGCTAACTAAACAAATAGTCTCCTCTCTATACAGTGCGGGGCTGATCCCCGTCACCCACAAAACATGCGGAAAAACAAACCTTATAGTCCAGCTCCCAGAGCTCCTCTCACTCAGGTTCCTTCCTGAGTCTCAAAAACCAGAGAGACCTGCTGTGCTCTCTTCCTGGATATTTAAAGTCCAGCTGACTGTGAACTCCAGTGGACCCGAACATTCGGACCGGAACCCAGCCTGCCACAGAGGCTGGAAAAACCGGCCCGGAATCCGGTTCAGTTCCTTACAATGGAACGAATGCGAGGTGAAATGTACCTATTATGGTGTATCTCACCTTGCATACTGTCCCATATCCTCCCCCTCTGCTCATGCCCCTGTGGCTGAGCACTTGACCCAACCATACAGTGCACGCAAGCGAGGACATCTGCGTTATTTTGGAATCTTCCTGGCCTGTGCTCCACCGTAAACCGAAAGGGCTGTAAAGCCAGGAACCACCTTGTCACACAGCCATTTTTCTCGCTGTTGCCACACATCCACTTTAGGGGAGCATGGTCGGTGACCAGTTTAAACGATCTCCCCAGTAGGTAATACCTTACGGAGTCTAAGGCCCATTTAATGGCGAGACACTCCTTTTCTACGATGGCATAGTTCTTTTCGTGCTTGTTCAGCTTCCGGCTCAGGTATACAACTGGGTGCTCCTCACCATCCCTGTTCTGTGACAGTACAGCCCCTAGGCCCACCCCAGAAGCGTCTGTCTGTACGACAAACTCCTTGCTGAAGTCTGGGGTCACTAGTACTGGTAACCCACAAAGGGTCTACTTTAAATTCTGAAATGCCTCCTCGGCTTCGGGATTCCACTTGACCATGACCGACCCTTCGCCAGGTCGGTCAGAGGGGTGGCCATGGTGGCAAAGTTGGGTATGAACCATCTGTAATACCCCGTAATGCCCAGGAAGGCCCTCACTTGTTTTTTATTGATCGGTTGGAGCCATTTTTGAATTGCCTCAACCTTATTGGTCTGCATCTTGACCACTCCCTGGCCAATAATGTTCCCAAGGTATTTGGCCTCCTCCAGGTCTATGGCACATTTTTTTGGGTTAGCCGTAAAACCTGCTTCCCTAAGGGAATCTATCACCGCTTGTAAACGGAGCAGTTGCAATTCCCAATCTGGGCTGTGGATGACCACATCGTCCAAATATGCAGCTGCATACGGGCGATGTGGTCTCAAGGCTTTGTCCATCATTCTCTGGAATGAAGCAGGGGCTCCATGCAGACCAAAAGGCATTCACTTATACTGAAACGAGCCCTCAGGAGTGGAAAAGGCAGTCTTCTCCTTGGCCTATTCAGTTAGCGGGATTTGCCAATAGCCTTTCGTTAGGTCTAGGGTCGTTATGTAGCGAGCCTGTCCTAACCTGTCCACAAGTTTGTCGACCCGGGGCATCGGGTACGCATCGAACTTGGACACACTGTTGAGATTCCTGAAGTTGTTACAAAACCTGATAGTACTATCAGGTTTTGGGACCAGCACTATGGGGCTCGACCACTCACTGTGGGACTCTTCTATCACGTCCAACTCTAACAGATTTTTTAATTCCTTCGCGACTGCCTTTCGTCTGGCCTCTGGGATTCTATACGGTTTTACATTTACGCAAACCCCTGGTTCCGTAACTATGTCATGTTGGAGCATGTTGGTCAGTCTGGGTAAGGGAGAGAAAAAGTCTCTATTTTTACGCACAAACGCCCTAACGTCACTTTGTTGTAGCCACAGACAGGGTATCTGTTATGGGGATGTCAGGTATCACCGGTACCCGGTCTGTTAGAGGCATGGACGTGGCCAGTAAAGTCTCTCGGTCCTTCCAGGGCTTTAAGAGTTTCACATGGCAAATTTGGTGTGGTTTCCTTTTCCCTGGCTGGTAGACTTTGTAGTTTACCTCCCCCACCCTTTCGACAACCTCAAAGGGACCCTGCCACTTGGCTAGGAACTTACTTTCCACTGTGGGAACCAGTACTAACACTATGTCCCCGGCCTGAAAGTCACCGGGGCTGAAAGGACCCTCCTCTGGGCCTCCTGGGCTCGCTCCATATGTCCTCGCACCAGGGGCAGAACAGCTGCGATTCGATCCTGCATGAAGGAGACATTCTCTAAAATGCTTCTAAATGGGGTGACCTCCCCTTCCCACATTTCTTTGGCGACATCTAGCAGCCCCCTGGGATGTCTACCATACAAAAGCTCAAAGGGGGAATAGCCTATGGATGCCTCCGGAACCTCACATATGGCAAACATGAGATATGGTAGCAAAAAATCCCAGTTTTTCCCATCTTTGTCGACCACCTTTTTCAGGATACTTTTCAAAGTTTTATTAAATCTTTCAACCAGACCATCCGTTTGGGGGTGGTAGACAGAGGTACAGGAATGGGAGCTTTTGTATAGTCTACACAGTTCCTTGGTAACCCTAGACATAAATGTGGTGCCCTGATCGGTTTTGACACCTTTTGGGATCCCCACTCGACTAAACACCTGAACCAATTCCTTGGCGATAGCCTTAGCAGAGGTTTTGCGCAAGGGTATAGCCTCAGGATAGCGCGTTGCATAGTCTAGGATCACCAGAATATGCTGGTGACCCCGGGCATATTTCACAACTGGCCCCACCAGGTCCATGCCAATCCTCTCAAAAGGAACCTCGATTATTGGTAGAGAGACAAGAGGGCTGCGAAAATGGGGCGACGGTGACGACATTTGGCACTCAGGGCATGATTCGCAGTACTCCTTGACATCTGCATGCAACCCGGGCCAGAAAAACCTCTGGGCGATTCTCTCCCTGTTTTTTTTGATACAGAGATGTTCCCCCATTACATGACCATGGGCCAAGTCTAGCACCACCCTACAGAAGGGTTTGGGAACCAGTAGCTGTTCTACCTCATCCTCTGCATGTTTTATCACTCGATACAATAAATTGTTTTTAACGGCCATGTAGAGGAAAGACACCACCCAATCAGGATCCACCGGTTCCCCGTTCAACATCTTAACATTTTCCCTAACTCTCATGAGGGTGGTCTCTCACAGTTGCTCTGTACAGAAATCCTCTCTCCTGACCTCTAAGTCGGGTACGACATTTTGGCCACTCTCAATGTCAGGATCAGAGGGGGTCTCCTGTTCGTTACCCTCAGGATGAGAGCTAGCTTCTAGGTCCTCCAGCTCCCCAGCCATGACAAGGAAAGGAAGAGGATCTCTGGCTTCTCGATCCCACCAACAGTATCCCCTTCCCTTTGGAAAAAAAAGGGTCTGGTGAGAGTTCCCATGCTTCCCCAGCAGGGGGAGCTCTATCTACCAGCCTCCCTTTGCTCTCCCATAAATTCCAAAAGTGGGGAAAATCTCTCCCCACGAAAGCTTCATGAAGCAGTGAAGGTACCACCCCCACTGAATGTGTTACACTGCCCCAGGGGGTATCAACCTCAACCAGTGGCGTAGCGTGGGTTGTCAGCGTCCGGGGCAAGGCAAGTAATTTGCGCCCCCTAACCTGCGGATTTTTAGCACTCCCCGAGTCCCTTCCCTTCCTACAATAGTACTGACCAGCCTGATTCCTACACTGACCACTACACTAACCTACCTACCTGATTCCTACACTGACCTACCTGATTCCTGCACTGACCTACCTGACCACTACACTAACCTACCTGCTTCCTATACTGGCCACTACACTGACCTACCTGTCCACTATCCTGACCACTACACTACCCAATTTCTACACTGTCCACTACACTAAACTGACCACTACACTACGCTGTCTACTACACTACACTGACCACTACACTGACCACTACACTAACCTACCTACCTGATTTCTACACTGATCTACCTGACCACTGCACTGACCTACCTCATTTCTACACTGACCTACCTGATTCCTGCACTGACCTACCTGACCACTAAACTAACCTACCTGCTTCCTATACTGGCCACTACACTGACCTACCTGTCCACTATCCTGACCACTACACTACCCGATTCCTACACTGTCCACTACACTAAACTGACCACTGCACTGTCCACTACACTGTCCACTACACTGACCACTACACTGACCACTGCACTGTCCACTTCACTACACTGACCACTGCACTGACCACTATACTGCACAGACCACTACACTGTCCACTGCACTGACCACTACACTACACTGTCCACTGCACTGACCACTACACTACACTGTCCACTGCACTGACCACTACACTACACTGTCCACTGCACTGACCACTACACTACACTGACCACTGCACTGACCACTACACTGTCCACTGCACTGACCACTACACTACACTGTCCACTGCACTGACCACTACACTACACTGACCACTGCACTGACCACTACACTGTCCACTGCACTGACCACTACACTACACTGTCCACTGCACTGACCACTACACTACACTGTCCACTGCACTGACCACTACACTACACTGTCCACTGCACTGACCACTACACTGTCCACTGCACTGACCATTACACTGACCACTACACTGCACTGATCACTATACTGCACAGACCACTACACTACACTGGCCACTGCACTGACCACTACACTGACCACTGCACTGACCACTGCCCTGACCACTACACTACACTACACTGACCATTACACTACACTGACCATTACACTGTACACTACACTGCACTGCACTGCTACACTGTCCACTATATTAGCCATTATACTACACTTTCCACTACACTGACCATTATACTACACTTTCCACTACACTACACCTATACTGACCTGACACCAGAAATTTTTAAATATATACTGAATCTAACTGCTTGACTTATCTCTCTAATCTCTCTGACTGGCTGCTCCCTCTCTCCCCAGACTGTATCCACCCCTTCACCTGCAGCTTGTGGCTTCCATCAGTCCGGAGGAGAGGAGGGAGCCTGGAGGAGGTGAAGGCAGCAGCGGTGTTCACAATGGGGTGGACACCAGTCAGGGGCAAAGGTGATCGCGGATTGGCCGGCCCGGCCACCATCACGGATTGGCCGGCCCCGCCGCCATCACGGATTGGCCGGCCCCGCCGCCATCACGTATTGGCCAGCCCAGCCGCCATCACAGATTGGCCGGCCCCGCCGCTATCAGGGATTGGCCAGCCCCGCCGCACCACATGACCTAATTCACCTTACCACAGGGCGCCAGCCGCAAATGAGCTCAGGGACACAGGAAGTAAACATTAGGGGAATGGAGCCGGCAGTGACACACACTGCCTGGCGCGGGATTTCGCCCCCCCTAAATGTTGCGCCCGGGGCCACGGCCCCTTCCGCACCCCCCACGCTACGCCACTGACCTCAACCACCGCTGTCTGGTAGTCCCGAGTGTCCCCATGGATGCAAATTACCCCAATAGTACTGGGGTGTAGTTTTGTGCGGTTCACACAATTATTTCTGACTAGGGGCACCACACTACCAGAGTCTAGCAAGGCTGTGAGTGACTTTCCATCCACTGAAATAACACACATATTTAACCAGTTGCCGACCACCGCACACCGGTGTACGTCGTCACAATGGCATGGGCAGGCATAAGGGCTTACATGTACGTCCCTGCCTGCCCGCGGGCGGGGGGTCCGATCGGACCCCCCCCAGTGCCTGCGGTGGTCAGATTAGCGTCAGGAGTGATCCGAGCTGAGGGGGAGGCCACTGATTCATGGCCACCCCCTCGCGATCGCTCCTGGTGAATGACAAGCTTCCTCGGCTTCTGTAATGTAAACAGAAGAGGAGGAAGCGATGTCATCGCTCCTCGTGAAGCCTTTTCGTTCTGGCTTCCGGGGAGAGAAGTAAGTTTCCAGTGGAACGCGCAGGCACACTTTTCACCCCCCAATCACCCGCGATCACCCCTCGATACCCCCTGTCACAGTGACACCAATAGCAGTTTTTTTTTTTCTGATTATTGCATTGGTGTCATTTGTGACAGTTATAAGTGGTAGGGCAGTTAGTGGTAGGCCCCTTTAGGTCTAGGGTACCCCCCTAACCCCCCAATAAAGTTTTAACCCCTTGATCACCCCCCCCCCCGTCGCAAGTGTCACTAAGCGATCATTTATCTGATCACTGTATTAGTGTCACAGGTGATGCTAGTTTGGCAGGTAAGTATTTAGGTTCACTGTCAGGTGTTTATAGGGTCAGGTACCCCCATATACTACCTAATAAAGGTTTTAACCCCCTGATTGCCCCCTAGTTAACCCTTTCACCAGTGATCACCGTATAACTGTTACGGGTGACGCTGGTTAGTTAGTTAGCTTTTTATAGTGTCAGGGTACCCGCCATTTATTACCTAATAAAGGTTTAACCCCCTAATCGCCCGGCGGGTGATATAAGTTAGGTTTTAGGATCAGATAGGGTCTGCGTCGCCCCAGGCAGCATCAGGTTAATGCCAGTACCGCTAACACCCATGCACGCAGCATACACCTCCCTTAGTGGTATAGTATCTGAACGGATCAATATCTGATCCGATCAGATCTATACTAGCATCCCCAGCAGTTTAGGGTTCCCAAAAACGCAGTGTTAGCGGGATCAGCCCAGATACCTGCTAGCACCTGCGTTTTGCCTCTCCGCCCAGCCCAGCCCACCCAAGTGCCGTATCGATCTATCACTGTCACTTACAAAACACTAAACACATAACTGCAGCGTTTGCAGAGTCAGGCCTGATCCCTGCGATCGCTAACAGTTTTTTGGTAGCGTTTTGATACAGTCGCTAACAGTCAGGAGCTTTTTTACCTGTGAGTCTCACTACTGTACCACTAAATTTAGAGCCCAAAATGGCAAATCGAAGGTACAGTAATGAAGAGGCCTACATGTTTCTGAGTATGACAGATAGTGAAGAGAAAGTCACTCATCTGTCAGATTCAGGCTCTGAATATGAACCTGTAGACAGCAGCGGCTCCATGACAGATAGCTCTGACGACGGAGTTGTGGTCCCTGCCAAGGTCAGGCGAACCAGACCCCAATCTTCTTCTGCTGCTGAGGTGCAAGAACCGCAGGGCTCTCATATTCCTTCTGGTGAACTGGCAAGCACCAGCGGCCTAGTACACCCTGGTCGTACATTTAGCACTGCAGTAACACTTGGTGATGTGGCGAGTCCCATAAGTGCAGTTCAAGCTGGCGAGATGGCAAGCACAAGTAGTGTCCCACTGTCACCAAGAAGACGAACACAGGCCCGTCATGCCCATAGTGCCCTTCCTGCTGCATTCGCCAATCCTAATTGGGAACCCACCACTTTTGCAGCACCCGTACTTCCCCCATTCACTGGCCAACCGGTATTCAGGTGGAAACAGTTGATTTTACGTCACTTGTTTTTCACCGAAGATCTCTATAGATCTATTGTGGACCAAAGCAATTTGTACGCTGGTCAACACATTGCCACTATTTCCCAGTCCTCCCTTGCCAGAGATTGGAGACCAATTACGGTTTGTGAATTTAAGATCTTTCTGGGCCTATCCCTCCTCATGGGCATAACCAAAAAGAGTAAGTTGGAGTCATATTGGTCCACTGACCTAATTCACCATATGCCCGTGCTCTCTGCTTCTATGGCCAGGGCACGATACGAGCAGATTTTGCGGTTCATGCACTTCAACAACAATCAACTCTGTCATCCTCGTGGAGACCCTGGATACGATCGGCTCTACAAAATTCGGCCCCTCGTAAACCACTTCAACCAACGTTTTGCAGACTTGTTTACTCCCCATCAAGTTGTCTGCGTTGATGAGTCCCTGATTAGGTTTTCTGGACGCTTGTCATTCAAATGCCCTGTACACATGGTCAGATTTTCCGACGGAAAATGTGTGATAGGACCTTGTTGTCGGAAATTCCGACCGTGTGTGGGCTCCATTACACATTTTCCATCGGAATTTCCGACACACAAAGTTTGAGAGCTTGCTATAAAATTTTCCGACAACAAAATCCGTTGTCGGAAATTCCGATCGTGTGTACACAAATCCGACGCACAAAGTGCCACACATGCTCAGAATAAATTAAGAGATGAAAGCTATTGGCTACTGTCCCATTTATAGTCCCGACGTACGTGTTTTACGTCACCGCGTTTAGAAAGGTCGGATTTTCCGACAACTTTGTGTGACCGTGTGTATGCAAGACAAGTTTGAGCCAACATCCGTTGGAAAAAATCAATAGATTTTGTTGTTGGAATGTCCAATTAATGTCCGACCGTGTGTACAGGGCATAACAGTACCTTCTCAGCAAGCGTGCCAGATACGGGGTCAAGATGTATAAGCTCTGTGACGGGGCCACAGGCTATACATGTAGTTTTATGGTTTACGAGGGAAGAGATAGTCACGTAGAGCCGACAAACTGCCCTGACTACATAGGAAGCGCTGGCAAGATTGTGTGGGACTTGGTGTGACCCTTATTCGGAAAGGGGTACCACTTGTACGTGGACAAATTTTACACGATCGTGCCACTTTTTAGTCACTTGTTTGATCATCAGATTGGAGCATGTGGCACCGTGCGAACTAATCGCCGGGGCTTTCCCCAGCGGCTTGTACATTCCCGTCTTAGGCTGGGGGAGAGAGCCTGCTTGAAGTGTAATAACTTGCTCGCTATGAAGTGGAGGGATAATAAGAATGTTTTCGTTCTTACCTCCCTTCATGCAGACACGACTGTCCAAATTCCTACGGCGACTGGTGTTGTGGAGAAACCCCTCTGTGTCCACGAATATAACCAAAATATGGGAGGGGTGGACCCCAACGACCAGTTGTTGGCGCCGTACCTAGTTGCCCGTGAGGCCAGACGCTGGTATAAAAAAGTGTCTGTATACTTATTTCAATTGGCTTTGCTGAACGTTTATGTGCTATACAGAGCTTCAGGACGGACTGGATCTTTCCTTAAATTCCAGGAAGAGATCGTCAGAGCCCTTCTGTTTCCAGACGGTGCTCCACCTCACCTTCCCCAACCAAATGCAGTAAGCCGGCTGCATGAGAGGCATTTTCCTTATGTCCTCCCGAGTACCCCCAACGAGCCCCCCAAAGAAAATGTTGTGTCTGTAGAAAGCGCGGATATAGGCGTGACACCCACTATTATTGTCCCTCCTGTCCTGACAATCCTGGTCTTTGCATTGGTGAATGTTTTGAACGCTACCATACACTAATTGAGTTTTAGCATAGGGTACAGCATTGCACAGACTAGGCACACTTTCACAGGGTCTCCCAAGGTGCCATCGCATTTTGAGAGACCCAAACCTGGAACCGGTTACAGTTACAAAAGTTACAGTTATAAAAAAAAAAAAATACACAAAAAAAATATAAAATAAAAAAAACAAAAATAGTTGTCGTTTTATTGTTCTCTCTCTCTCTATTCTCTCTCTATTGTTCTGCTCTTTTTTACTGTATTCTATTCTGCAATGTTTTATTGTTATTACGTTTTATCATGTTTGCTTTTCAGGTATGTAATATTTTTATACTTTACTATTTACTATTTTTATACTGACAGCAACAGCGTTTGCTCCCACGATACATAAAGCCGTGACTCTAGCGCTGTAGGGGGTGATTTCACCACCACAGTTAAAAAAAAGAGAATATATGAAGAAGCATGGGGGCAGCAGGGCCGGAGGAGCGATTTGCTCCTAACTTTTAGGGCGGATGCCCCCATGCTTCGGTGCATGTATGCCCATCATTAGAAGTGGGTGGATGAAGGGAGGTATTCTAATGGTGGGCATACCCACTGATCAATCTCTTTTTTCGTCCAGCCCACAGGCTGCATGAAAAAAAAGATTACAATATATGCCCAACAAGGACCAGCAACGTACTGGTATGTTGCTGGACTTTGAGTGGTTATACCAGAATGATGCCTGCAGGTTTAGGTATCATCTTGGTATCATTCTTTTCAGCCAGCGGTCGGCTTTCATGTAAAAGCAATCCTAGCAGCTAATTAGCCTCTAGACTGCTTTTACAAGCAATGGGAGGGTATGTCCCCCCCCCTCCCACCGTCTTCCATTGTTTTCTCTGGCTCTCCTGTCCCAACAGGGAACCCGAGAATGCAGCCGGTGATTCGACCATAGAGCTGATCAGAGATCAGAATGGCTCCAATCATCTCTATGGCCTAAGAAACTGGAAGCTATGAGCATTTCATTATATAAGAGAGAGTGTCCGCGCTTAGGATAAAAGTAAGGGCTGCTGCCTATCTCTAATTGGTACCCATAAGGGTACAATTATATAGTAGATAAATAGAAGTGAGACAGTAAGCGGCGCTGCCCTCTAAAAATTAGTGAGTAGCAGGAAAATATCATACGCTCTGCATCTAGTGCAGATATTTCTGATATGTGAGATTTCACTAAGAGCAATGAAAAAACGTGTTCTAGGCAGTATAGCGTCTCAGACCATTAATGCTTACAAGTAGATAAATAAAATATGTTCCCCCATCAGGGCATAAGTGTTAGCCAAAATGATAAAAAACCAAAGTGAGTAAAAATATCAAAAATATTGGGACAAAGTGACGTCAGAGGGGACGTAATCCCTATATAAAAAAGATCTGTGTTCCACGTGATATCAAGGTGGTGTGTGTATGTCACTTTAATGTGAATGTGCAAAAATAATTAAATAAATATTCAAAAGTTTTGGGACACTAATAATAGATAGATAAAAGGTGGGGAAGATAAAATAGCTATTGTAAATCTGTGTGGTGATTATGTATCCCCTGGCGTGTTCAACAGACCATAATAATAATTAATAAAGTGAAATATAGTGCTCAAATAACCAAAAGTATTGGGACAATATGGCGCTAAAAAGTGTGGGTGATAACAACTTAATCCTCCTATACAGTAAAACAGATAATACTCCTATGTGCTAATAGCCAGGTATTGTTCATCTACTGCCATATGTAAATAATATTTATATACTGTTGTTTCTAATTAGTTCAAAATTGCTCTTGTTTAAAACTGGTAATTAAGGTTAAAAATCCATATATAAAATCCATGGGGATCACATGTTATTAGGCAGGTGGGAACAAACAGGGTTCAGCTGAAATGCTTATTTATTTCATCCAGGAAGGTGCAAAGTGGTGACTTCTGTGCAGTTTTCATAAGGTGACTTGAAGTGACTTGCAGTGCTCGCCCCCTATGCTACCCCACTCACCAGAGATAATCACCCCCACAGGGGTACCAAGCGACAAAGTGGGTGCCTGAGGGTGGATGGTTGTTCAATTCCAAAGTATTTCCGTTCCTCTGCTGCTTTCAATCCTTATGGCTGTCCTTGGTATGTTGTGTGCTCTGATATATCATACTGCTCCAGCAGTGTAACCTTAAGATGTTAATCACTCCAGGTATCCAGGGAGAAAGAGAAACACAAGGGGCTGCCTTCGTGAAGTATGTCAAAGCTTTTATTCCATCACAACAAATCCAATCCACAAAAATTTGTAAGCCACAATGGACAAGAAAGACAGCGCTGTGAGCAAGAAGGGAACCGGCAGCGGACTAACAGCGTGCGTCCCAGCTTGCGTTCCAGCGTTCAACTTCCGGGTATGACGTGTGAGCGTGACTCACGCTCACACGTCATACCCGGAAGTTGAACGCTGGAACGCAAGCTGGGACGCACGCTGTTAGTCCGCTGCCGGTTCCCTTCTTGCTCACAGCGCTGTCTTTCTTGTCCATTGTGGCTTACAAATTTTTGTGGATTGGATTTGTTGTGATGGAATAAAAGCTTTGACATACTTCACGAAGGCAGCCCCTTGTGTTTCTCTTTCTCCCTGGATACCTGGAGTGATTAACATCTTAAGGTTACACTGCTGGAGCAGTATGATATATCAGAGCACACAACATACCAAGGACAGCCATAAGGATTGAAAGCAGCAGAGGAACGGAAATACTTTGGAATTGAACAACCATCCACCCTCAGGCACCCACTTTGTCGCTTGGTACCCCTGTGGGGGTGATTATCTCTGGTGAGTGGGGTAGCATAGGGGGCGAGCACTGCAAGTCACTTCAAGTCACCTTATGAAAACTGCACAGAAGTCACCACTTTGCACCTTCCTGGATGAAATAAATAAGCATTTCAGCTGAACCCTGTTTGTTCCCACCTGCCTAATAACATGTGATCCCCATGGATTTTATATATGGATTTTTAACCTTAATTACCAGTTTTAAACAAGAGCAATTTTGAACTAATTAGAAACAACAGTATATAAATATTATTTACATATGGCAGTAGATGAACAATACCTGGCTATTAGCACATAGGAGTATTATCTGTTTTACTGTATAGGAGGATTAAGTTGTTATCACCCACACTTTTTAGCGCCATATTGTCCCAATACTTTTGGTTATTTGAGCACTATATTTCACTTTATTAATTATTATTATGGTCTGTTGAACACGCCAGGGGATACATAATCACCACACAGATTTACAATAGCTATTTTATCTTCCCCACCTTTTATCTATCTATTATTAGTGTCCCAAAACTTTTGAATATTTATTTAATTATTTTTGCACATTCACATTAAAGTGACATACACACACCACCTTGATATCACGTGGAACACAGATCTTTTTTATATAGGGATTACGTCCCCTCTGACGTCACTTTGTCCCAATATTTTTGATATTTTTACTCACTTTGGTTTTTTATCATTTTGGCTAACACTTATGCCCTGATGGGGGAACATATTTTATTTATCTACTTGTAAGCATTAATGGTCTGAGACGCTATACTGCCTAGAACACGTTTTTTCATTGCTCTTAGTGAAATCTCACATATCAGAAATATCTGCACTAGATGCAGAGCGTATGATATTTTCCTGCTACTCACTAATTTTTAGAGGGCAGCGCCGCTTACTGTCTCACTTCTATTTATCTACTATATGAGCATTTCATGACTTAGATTTCGCCAGATGTAAACAGCGCCATTGGGAAATTGGGAAAGCATTTTATCACACCGATCTTGGTGTGGTCAGATGCTTTGAGGGCAGAGGAGAGATCTAGGGTCTAATAGACCCCAATTTTTTCAAAAAAGAGTACTTGTCACTACCTATTGCTATCATAGGGGATATTTACATTCCCTGAGATAACAATAAAAATCATAAAAAAAAAAAAAATGAAAGGAACATTTTAAAAATAAGATAAAAAAGCAAAAAAAATAATGAAGAAAAAAAACAAAAAAAAAAACAGCACCCCTGTCCCCCCTGCTCTCGCGCAAAGGCGAACGCAAGCGTCGGTCTGGCGTCAAATGTAAACAGCAATTGCACCATACATGTGAGGTATCACCACAAAGGTCAGATCGAGGGCAGCAATTTTAGCAGTAGACCCCCTCTGTAAATCTAAAGTGGTAGCAAAGGCTTTTAAAGGTTTTTAAAAATGTATGTAGTTTGTTGCCACTGCACATTTGTGCGCAATTTTAAAGCATGTCGTGTTTGGTATCCATGTACTCGGCCTAAGATCATCTTTTTTATTACAGCAAACATTTGGGCAATATAGTGTGTTTTAGTGCATTAAAATTAAAAAAAGTGTGTTTTTTCCCAAAAAATGCGTTTGAAAAATCGCTGCGCAAATACTGTGTGAAAAAAAAAATGAAACACCCACCATTTTAATCTGTAGGGCCTTTGCTTTACAAAAATATATAATGTTTGGGGGTTCAATGTAATTTTCTTGCAAAAAAAAAATATATTTTTTCATTTAAAAAAAAAAGTGTCAGAAAGGGCTTTGTCTTCAAGTGGTTAGAAGAGTGGGTTGATGTGTGACATAAGCTTCTAAATGTTGTGCATAAAATGCCAGGACAGTTCAAAACCCCCCAAATTACCCCATTTTGGAAAGTAGACACCCCAAGCTATTTGCTGAGAGGCATGTTGAGTCCATGGAATATTTTATATTGTGACACAAGTTGTGTGAAAAAGACAATTTTTTTTTTTTTTGCACAAAGTTGTCACTAAATGATATATTGCTCAAACATGCTATGCGTATATGTGAAATTACACCCCAAAATACATTCTGTTGCTTATCCTGAGTACAGGGATACCACATGTGTGAGACTTTTTGGGAGCCTAGCTGCGTACAGGACCCCGAAAACCAAGCACCACCTTCAGGGTTTCTAAGGGTGTAAATTTTTTATTTCACTCCTCACTGCCTATCACAGTTTCGGAGGCCATGGAATGCCCAGATGGCAGAAACCCCCCCAAATGGCCCCATTTTGGAAAGTAGACACCCCAAGCTATTTGCTGAGAGTTATGGTAAGTCTTTTGCAGACCTCGCTTTTTGTCACAAAGTTTTGAAAATTGAAAAAAGAAAAAAAATACATTTTTCTTTTCTGTCTTCATTTTCAAAAACAAATGAGAGCTGCAAAATACTCACCATGCCTCTCAGCAAATAGCTTGGGGTGTCTACTTTCCAAAATGGGGTCATTTGGGGGGGTTTGTGCCATCTTGGCATTTTATGGCCTTCGAAACTGTGATAGATAGTGAGGAGTGAAATAAAAAATTTACGCCCTTAGAAATCCTGAAGGGGGTGATTGGTTTTTGGGGTCCCGTACGCAGCTGGGCTCCCAAAAAGTCCCACACATGTGGTATCCCCATACTCAGGAGAAGCAGCAAAATGTATTTTGGGGTGTAATTCCACATATGCCCATGGCATGTTTGAGCAATATATCATTTAGTGACAACATTTTGTAAAATATTTTTCTTTTGTCATTATTCAATCACTTGGGACAAAAAATAAAATATTCAATGGGCTCAACATGCCTCTCAGCAATTTCCTTGGGGTGTCTACTTTCCAAAATGAGGTCATTTGGGGGAGGGGTTGTACTGCCTTGCCATTTTAGCACCTCAAGAAATTAATTAGGCAGTCATCAACTAAAAGCTGTGTAAATTCCAGAAAATGTACCCTAGTTTGTAGACGCTATAACTTTTGCGCAAACCAATAAATATACACTTATTGACTTTTTTTTACCAAAGACATGTGGCTGAATACATTTTGGCCTAAATGTATGACTAAAATTGTGTTTATTGGATTTTTTTAATAACAAAAAGTAGAAAATATCATTTTTTTCTAAATTTTAGGTCTTTTTCTGTTTATAGCGCAAAAAATAAAAACCACAGAGGTCATCAAATACCATCAAAAGAAAGCTCTATTTGTGGGGAAAAAAGGACGCAAATTTCATTTGGGTACAACATTGCATGACCGCGCAATTAGCAGTTAAAGCAACGCAGTGCCAAATTGTAAAAAGTGCTCTGGTCAGGAAGGGGGTAAAACCTTCCGGGGCTGAAGTGGTTAAAGTCCAGCTGACTGTGAACTCCAGTGGACCCAAACATTCGGGCCGGATCCCAGCCTGCCACAGAGGCTGAAACAACCGGGCCGGATTTCGGTTCAGTCCCTTACAATGGAACGAATGTGAGGTGAAATGTACCTATTATCTTGTATCTCACCTCGCATACTGTCACACATATTACTGAACTGTATAATGATCGTGTTCAGCAGTCAGGTCACATTGCAAGATGTGGTCAAAAGAAACTGGAAGCATTAGCCCATCTCATGTTGGTAGCTATCATTCTTCCTCCTCTGTGACTTGGTGTGCTTGCTATAGGTTTTCTCTAGTTTGCTATGTAGGTTAAAATGTTGCATTGCAGGGCAGGCACACTCCAGCTCATTACGACTGCTATTCTGGTTCTGAGCATGACCTGCCATTCGGTTCCTGTTGTTTGTTTTATGTCTCTTGCCTCAGCCATTGTTTTTTCGTTCTACCTGTGATTCAGTTAAAGCTGGCCATATACTTGTTGGCAGATGCCTACTTTATTATGCATTTTTTGTGCTGTATGTGCACCTTTAAATATTGGGCTGATGCATGTAGGGGGTTAATGTGCTTTGTGACATGGTTTCCCCTGCATGTGTGTCACTTTCTGTTTTTAGGGCATATACAGTATCTCACAAAAGTGAGTACACCCATCACATTTTTGTAAATATTTTATTATATTTTTTCATGTGACAACACTGAAGAAATTACACTTTGCTACAATGTAAAGTAGTGTGTGTACAGCTTGTATAACAGTGTAAATTTGCTGCCCCCTCAAAATAACTCAACACACAGCCATTAATGTCTAAACCGCTGGCAACAAAAGTGAGTACACCCCTAAGTGAAAATGTCTAAATTGGGCCCAATTAGCCATTTTCCCTCCCTGATGTAATGTCACTCGTTAGTGTTACAAGGTCTCAGGTGTAAATGGGGAGCATGTGAGTTAAATCTGGTGTTATCGCTCTCACTCTCTCATACTGGTCACTGGAAGTTCAACATGGCACCTCATGGCAAAGAACTCTCTGAGGATCTGAAAAAAAGAATTGTTGCTCTACATAAAGATGGCCTAGGTTATAAGAAGATTGCCAAGACCCTGAAACTGGTGGCCAAGACCATACAGCAGTTTAACAGGACAGGTTCCACTCAGAACAGGCCTTGCCATGGTCTACCAAAGAAGTTGAGTGCACGTGATCAGCGTCATATCCAGAGGTTGTCTTTGGGAAATAGACGTATGAGTGCTGCCAGCATTGCTGCAGAGGTTGAAAGGGAGCGGGGTCAGCCTGTCAGTGATCAGACCATACGCCGCACACTGCATCAAATTGGTCTGCATGGCTGTCATCCCAGAAGGAATCCTCTTCCAAAGATGATGCACAAGAAAGCCCGCAGTTTTCTGAAGACAAGCAGACTAAGGACATGGATTACTGGAACCATGTCCTGTGGTCTGATGAGATCAAGATATACTTATTTGGTTCAAAGGGTGTCAAGGGTGTGTCGTGGCAACCAGGTGAAGAGTACAAAGACAACTATGTCTAGCCTACAGTCAAGCATGGTGGTGAGAGTGTCATGGTCTGGGGCTGTATGAGTGCTGCCGGCACTGGGGAGCTACAGTTCATTGAGGGAACCATGAATGCCAACATGTACTGTGACATACTGAAGTAGAGCATGATCCCCTCCCTTCGGAGACTGGGCCTCACAGCAGTATTCCAACATAACGACCCCAAACACACCTCCAAGACCACCACTGCCTTGCTAAAGAATCTGAGGGTAAAGGTGATGGACTGGCCAAGCATGTTTCCAGACCTAAACCCTATTGAGCATCTGTGGGGCATCCTCAAATGGAAGGTGGAGGAGCGCAAGGCCACTAACATCCACCAGCTCCGTGATGTCGTCATGGAGGAGTGGAAGAGGACTCCACTGGCAACCTGTGAATCTCTGGTGAACTCCATGCCCAAGAGGGTTAAGGCAGTGCTGGAAAATAATGGTGGCCACACAAAATATTGACACTTTGGGCCCAATTTGGACATTTTCACTTAGGGATGTACTTACTTTTGTTGCCAGCGGTTTAGACATTAATGGCTGTGTGTTGAGTTATTTTAACGGGACAGCAAATTTACACTGTAATGCCCCGTACACACGGACGAATTTTCCGACGGAAAATGTTCGATGGGAGCTTGTTGTCGGAAATTCCAACCATGTGTAGGCTCCATCGGACATTTTCCATTGGAATTTCCGTCACACAAAATTTGAGATCTGGATCTCAAATTTTCCGACACAAAGTCCCATGCATGCTCGGAATCAAGCAGAAGAGCCACACTGGCTATTGAACTTCATTTTTCTCAGCTCGTGGTACGTGTTGTACGTCACCGCGTTCTTGACGTTCGGAATTTCCGACAAGATTTGTGTGACCGTGTGTATACAAGACAAGTTTGAGCCAACATCCGTCTGAAAAAATCCATGGATTTTGTTGTCGGAATGTCCGATTGCGTGTACGGGGCATTATACAAGCTGTACACTCACTACTTTACAGTGTAGCAAACTGTAATTTCTTCAGTGTTGTCACATGAAAAGATATAATAAAATATTTACAAAAATGTGAGGGGTCTACTCACTTTTGTGAGATACCGTATACAGGGGAATCGGCCTTGTGGAGGAGTCTGGTGTAGAAGCTGCATAGTGAGGGCCAATAAGCCATGTGATCTGCTTTTCTGGCAATATTCCCCTCCAATGGGACAAGTTCTTTAGGGCAACTACGTGCATGGACTTCTTCTGCTATGGCTGCCTATTTCAAACAGGGTGCCCAGGTGCCTTGAGGTTTCTTCAGGGGTGCCTTGACAAAATGCCTAAAAATTGCCCGAAAATTGTATACAAGCCAGTGGGTGGATGAAACCTGCCTTTTAGTTACACAAAGCCACAGGTTTTCATTGTACACCATTACAACCTTCTAGCTGCCAACTTCCTAATGACCAATGACATCATCAGTTGATAAGGAGGATGTCAGTTGCCTGCATATCATCCTTGTTTGACCCACCCTTGCCTCTCTCTATCAGCTTTGGGGTCTCATTAGCTAATTGATGGAGAAAAACTGAAGGAGAAAAGAAACATTGTAATATCAGTCAGTACCTGTTTGCAAAAGTGTATTTGCTTTGGAAGAATAAATTACCTCTAATGTTGGGTCTCCTACGTGTATTGATGTAGCTGCATTATGTAAAACTATTAGAATAGTTTTTACATTTTAGAATGGGGCGCCTCAAGACTGTCCATAATTTAAAGGGTGCCTTGACTGAAAAAAGGTTGAGAAACACTGTCCTAGCCAACCGTTAAGGTTATGTACTATGGTAGTGGAAGATTTCCAGAAGAAGAAGCAGCCAACTGACAGAGGGAGTAGTGATGGATGGGGGTCCTGGTAGTGAAGGAACAGCTTAGTGCTTCATGTTCCCCAGTTAGTGGTAGGGCTTCCATATTGGAGCCTGCTGCAGTACAGGGCCTACCTAGGAACAGAGCCTGGAGTCACAGTGTGCAAGGCCTTGCAAAGTAAATTATAGTGGCATCCCTGTATACCCAAGGATGAAATAAAGTAAATGGTGCAGAGTTAAGATGTGAGTCAAGCTGGTGAAGTACTTGCTCAGTAATACTTTCTCAAAATGCTTCAGAGTCACATGTTGGGCCAGGTGGGAACAGGTAGGAGCCAGATATTTATTAGCTGGACAAAGAAAGAAGTCCAGATCCTTCTGTAGAGTGTACTGTGGTAACTGTATTAGGGCACCTGGCCTAAAAATGTCAATGCCACTTGACGTAAGTGTCTATTGGGAGCTTTTGTAGAGTAAGTGTACTTGAGATGGCCCTAGAGGCAATTTATCTGTTCTACCTCCCAACACACGGTTTGAATTTTGTCTGATTCCTAATGATTCGCTTAATGGGTGGCCCTGTTGGCCCCTCCTGCCTGACAATTTTCAATCAACAAAGCAGGGCAGAAATTTGTCTGCAGTACAACAGCTGCATCCAATCAGATGCAGCCATTGTTTGGTTATTCTGATAACTAGGGACTGTCAGAATACAAAAGCCCAGCAAGGGAGATATGTCCATCCACTCTGTTTAGCATAGATGGACGACTCTGTAAAATTTTTTTTTTTTTTTTCGTTCAGCCTGCAGGCTAAACAAAAACATCTAATGGTATTGTCAGCTATAGCTTGAAGCAACTTGACCCCCACCTGCTTACAAGTTATGGTTTTCCCTCAGTAGTTCAATCAGTTGCCTGTCAGAACCTCATCTGTTTTCACTGAGATAGACCCAAGATTTGCCACCTGGGAGCGTCACTTAGTAAAATCGAATCCCACTTCTGGAGTGAAGACCAAACTCTCTTAAGACTCCATTTCTCATGGAAGCCCATTCCTACCACTGGGGATAATGAGGGTCCCCAGTCCCCACAAACCCTTGATTGTATTTTTATTTATTTTTTTATTTCAATTTTGTTTCATTAAGGTTTTCAAATATAGAAAAAAAAAGTAGTTTTAGTTACTTAGAATGTTATAGAACTAAAGATTCTTTTGCAGCTGTTTTCTCTTATCATGCAAATGAATGGTTTCATCAACAAAAGATTTTACTAACCAATTATTTTTACATATTTAAGCTCCCATGAGTATACAATAAACATTACTCAAGTAAACATGCAAAAACGCAGAGCTTCATTCAGAATGGGGAAACATTTTCATACTACAGCATTACTAGAGTACATGGAGCAGGGATAGCTCTGATAATGAACACAGATGGATAAAAGTACAAGGATGAGGCATCACATGTTTGTTCTTGGTCTGGTTGTAATTTTTGCCCATATTGGATCCAGCTGTCATGATGATTTTCACTCAGAATATTTTTATGAAGGAGATTACAATCTTGGTGGTCTGTTCAGTCTTCATGCGTCTGGAGCTGATCGCTCTCCTCGCTATACCCCAGTGGTAGACAGCTGTCCCAGGTGAGATATATCTTCTATTCAATGGGCACAGCAACCCTTGCAGGAAGTGTATTGGTATTGTCCATAACAACATTAATGGTTGCTTTGAGCAAAGTTACAATTGTTCTCTTCTTCCGGTTTACATTGTTTCAAGATTCTCAGATTCTCAAAAATGTGGAATTTTTGCTTGTCATTTTTTGGGCAAGGTCAAGAAATTACTAAATGTGGTTGAATATACTGGGGCAAAGTTTGGTCAGTAATATAGAGTGTACGGATATATTTATTCCTTATATACAGTATATCTTTGTAAAACATGTTTTCAGGCAAATATGAAATATTGCATATGAACGTTTAAAGTGTTACTAAACCCACACCAGTAAAATCTGTCTGTATATGCAGAATTGCATGCTTGTTATACTCACTGTGGAACTTACGGGTTAATCCTCTGTATTGTGTAAAAAGGCTCTTTGATCCTGTACGGACAGATCCTCCCCTCCTGCAAGGTCTCTCTTGGCAAGGCCAGATAAGACACAGTGAGGGTAGTACTGCTGCACATGCTCAGTTTGGTCTCCATTGCTGGAGAGAACATTTCCTTGTAGAGATGAGCTTTTCAGGTCACATGGTATGACATTACACATGTTGGTGTGTATACAGATCCTAAATGACAGCCCAGTCCCTCCCCTCCTCCTCCATGGCCAGTAACTAGAAAAGAACACAGTGGGTGGAATGTCACATCTTGATTCATGGATGATCGGCCTCCCATAACAGCATGAGGACACAGGCTGTAGTGGAAATCTCCTCCTACCTGAACACTCAGCACTCAGGTGGACCCTGCAGTTTACCATGTGACCGTGGTATACAGATCAGCCAAAAAGGTATATAGTGGCATGATTTTTATGTAAAAAGAAGATTCATATGCTGTGGGCACTGGGGGGGGGGAGGGTGGACAAACTATTTTCATATTACTGAGTTTAGTAACACTTTAAGGTGGAACTGAACTCTAAAAGCTGTGCCCCCCCCCCCAGAAAAATACATCCAGGGGATGAAGGGCTAGGCACCAGTATTGCCTGTGGTCTCCTTGCAGCTAATCTTTTACCTATTACTGACTTACCATGCCTTGATCTGCACTGTGTTTCTGTGTGGAAGTGGCCATCTTGGTAGAGGCAGGGCTTTACTTCCTCATGTCGGAGCCTTTAGCATGTAAAACAGTATGCAGCACACTAATGACATCGCCAAATCACCTGGGACTAGCAGTCAAAGGCAGCAGTGCCTTAGATCTCATATGGCAGATATACAGCTACAAGGCTGTAGGCACAGAAATGAAGAGGCTCCCTCACATTCCAGTATGAAAAAGTGATTATCTGCTTACATACAATTACCGTTTCTAAATGTACCTTTTAACAAAGCAAATCTTCACTTTTTGAAGGTCCACTTTACTGATTGCCTTTTTCAGTAAGTATGTGGTGAGTGCAAAGCAGTATTCTGGAGAATGTTTGCTATGATGAAAATGATCTAAACAATATAAGAGATTGTATAACACAGAATTCAGACACACACCCTGCTTCTCCTAAACAGGGGATAACTGGCTTAGTCAGGTATATAGAGGATGCTAACAACTGTTTAAGCAGTGCTGCTTTCTTATTTGAAAACCCAGCATGCTTTGCAAATTGGGTGACTATGATGCATCCTGTATTAAATGTTTATTTATAAATAAAGAAAAAAAACGTTATAATTACTCCCTCCCCCCCTTTTTGATAAGGGATCACATTCCCTCTGTTCTCAGCTGCATAAGAGCTGGGGGAGGACTAACAGCAGTACATTGAGCTTCCCAGTAAAAGGAAGGCCGTGTCGGGGGGGGGGGGGGATGTCAGGACAAGTTTGATCATTGGAGGAGAGCTGACTGAGTTCCCAGCATAGATAGAGAGCTGACCATGGTGTGGTCTCCTGCTTAGTGTGGTCAGCTTTTAATAAAAAAGCAGAGGGACTGGCAGGAACACCAGAGATTTCACATAAATTCTCACTGGTTCGCTTCAAAACTGCCAGTATGGAGCATTTTTGTTGTGCTTTTGCAGCATTTGCCATTGACATGACACGTGACTCAAAAACTGCACCAGAAACGCTTAGTGGGGGCATTTTTGAGGTGTTTTTGATGTGGTTCCAATTCATTTCAATGGGGCGGAGTGTTTATGCGGAGTTTTTTTTTTTTAATTCTTCAAACATGCTCAAAAAATGCTGCAGTCCGGATTCTTTTCACTGCAACGGATGCACATCGTCCCAGTGTGAACATATTAGTTTATTTTAAAGGGAATCATTTTTCTTCAGCTTTTCAGGTGCTTTTTTTAAATACAAAAGCACTTGAAACACTTTTCAGTGTGAAAGCAGCCTGAAAGTAGATGTAAACCCGATTCTTAAAATTTGACCTGGGCACATATATCTGTAGTGTTTACTTATCTCTCTCCAAAGCCCTAAGGCCCGTGTCTTTCTGCTGCTTCACTCCTCTGTTATAAGCATGATAACTTCTGACAAGTTCTCCAACACAGGAGATAAAAGCAGCTGAAAATTTGTGTCGGGGAGGTTGCTATAAATAGATTAGCAGAGAGCTGGTCTATTCATAGCACAACTCTGCATGTTTCTTTCTTCCTCTGCCTACGTGGAGGGGGGTGGGAGGGGTATGCCTTTCTCCCAATCAGCTATCACACAGTGTATGCCCAGACTCCCCTCCCACTGCTGAAAGGGGAAGTAAAAATTCCACCACGATGTTCACATTCTCAAGAATATAGAAAGTTGAAGACAGCAGATATACAAATAAAATTTATATAGGGAGATTTGCAGGGCTCAAGTCCTGCAGGAACGCATGGGAATGGCAATCCTGTACTTTTTCCACAGCAGGAATGCTGTTCCCATTAGCAGCCACATCCTGCAGGACTGGCCTTTGTAGTATGCGAGCTATGTGGCAGGCGCTTCACCAGCAGCCGCTGACACAGCTCGCAATAGTGAGTGCCGTACACTGATTGAGGCCAGTGTTGCCAACCACCCAGTTAATTTACAGGCAGCCTGTAAATTTCGGCCCATTTTTGGGCTGCCCGTAAATGTCCGCTAGGGCGCCCGTAAAAAACATGGCTGCGGGCCGATAGCGCAACCGCATGTAAGCAGGATTAGCGGCTTCACAGAGGGAATCACACGCACTGACTTTATAACCAGGCAACGTTTATTACCGAAGAGATAGTGGTAGAAAGAGTATTTACAGCAGTAATGCAAGTAGTTTCACTCCAAACATGGAGGCATAGATACACAGCACAGCCCTTTCTGATGTAAGCAGTAGTTGTATTCGTCAGCACTATAGTCACTTCTCACTGACTGACACAGTATAAACCCAAGCACACAATGCATATCTGTAGAGGCTGATATTCACACACATTACCCGGTAACAGCGGTATTCCTTCAGCAGATGGATATAGGCATCTGATACACTTGTCCCTCCCTCACAGAGAGGACACCGGATTTATTATCTGCAATGGGAGTCTTTCATCCGACCAGGATTGTTGATACAGAACTCTGGAGGAACCCTGAGCTATCCCTCACAGGCCGGAACACTCTCCCTAACTTCTCCTAACTCTCCCTGACCAGCAGGTTCACCCACCCTGTCTGTATACACACGTGAACTGCACTAAACGTGGCTGCACTTTCCTATATAAGATATCCACCCAAAAATGGCCGACCAAAGCTCTCTAGGGGAGTGAAGGGGGCAGAGGTGGACATTACTGGGGGGTGAAGGGGGCACTACTAGGAAACACTACAAAGAGAACAGGAGACATTTTCATACGGTATACGGTACAGCAGGCACATATCAGGAATATTAAATGTTGGGTTTACATATTCTTTAAGTGCCAAATGATCGGTAAATATGTTAAACAAGTCTTGTGATCCAGGCACTCCTGCCAGACAGCATAGCAAGATCAGACACCCACATTTTTCACACTATAGTTGAACTTGAAAAATGAAGGAGAAGCATCACTTTTCTCACATCCCCTGTACATGTGCAAACTGTTGATGAATGGCAGAATGCAAAGTAAAAAAGACCTGAGTGCTATATAGTGTTTCCCCTTCTCCCAGTGTAAGTGATACTCTGCAGAAGGCTAATATCTGAAAAATTTCAGATATTTATCCTAGTTAAAAAAAAACAAACCAGAAAACATGTCACTAATTATATTGTAATGAATAAATAACTATATTAAATGATGGCTTTATATTTGTCTGATGCTCAGCTTTAAAGACATTATATGTATCTGTTTTTCTCTCTCCTTTCAGTTTTAATATCAGTCTGTCAGGGTATCTCTATTTTCAAGTCATGAAGTTTGCAGTGGAAGAGATCAACAACAGCAGCTCCCTACTACCAAACGTTACTCTGGGGTATAACATCTTTGATACCTGCTACGTACATAACAACATTCAGCCAGCTTTGAAATTCATATCAAGAGATGATGTTATTGACACTGACAAAAGTTATACTAGCTACATCCCCACTGTGTCTGCTGTGATTGGCCCAGACAACAGCGATGCGGCAGAAACTACTGCTGACATTTTCAACTTGCTGCATCTTCCACAGGTAAGTATCCATCTAAGACAGTGGTTTAATGTAAGTATAAAAACGTAAACATTCATTTAAAACCCTTTAAAGTGGTTGTAAACCGCAGCTGGTTTAAGAAAAATAAAAAATTACCAGCAAGACAATGACATAGCGGGCTAGTATGCATTGCATACTAGCACATTATTAAATACCTACCTTACAACAAAGCCTTTTAGTGTCGCAATGTCACTGCTGAGAGGGCTGACATCTTCCCCCGGTCTTTCTTCACGCGCTCCGGCTGTGCAATTGGCCAAAGCTGCGATGACGTCACTCCCATGCATGCACGCGTGAGCCTTCGGTTCCGGCACGAAGCTCTGAAGTTCCGGCAAGGTATGCCAGACCTTCAGAGTGTATGTGCCAGTGATGTCACTGGCTGCACCCAGGGTGAATACCTCCTAAACAGTGCAGTGCAAGATTTCTGCTTCCAGGTGTGTTCTATACAGGTAACGAGCTGAGATTAAGAGCACACTCACCTGTCCACAGAAGCAATCAATCAGATTCCAATCTCTCCACCATGGCAAAGACCAAAGAGCTGTCCAAGGATGTCAGGGACAAGATTGTAGACCTACACAAGGCTGAAATGGGCTACAAGACCATCACATAGCAGCCTGGTAAGAGGGTGACAACAGTTGGTGTGATTATTCACAAATAGAAGAAATACACAAAAACTGTCAATCTCCCTCAGTCTGGGGCTCCATGCAAGATCTCACCTTGTGGAGTTTCAATGATCAAGAGAACAGTGAGGAATCAGCCCATCAAGAGAACGGTGAGGAATCAGCCCAGAACTACAAGGGAGAATCTTGTCAATGATCTCAAGGCAGCTGGAACCATAGTCACCAAGAAAACAATTGGTAACACACTACACCGTGAAGGACTGAAATCCTTCAGCGCCCACAATGTCCCCCTGCTCAAAAAAGCACATAAACAGGCCCGTCTGAAGTTTGCTAATGAACATCTGAAGGATTCAGAGGAGAACTGGGTGAAAGTGTTGTGGTCAGATGAGACCAAAATCAAGCTCTTTGGCATCAACTCAACTCGCCGTGTTTGGAAAAGGAGGAATGCTGCCCATGACCCTAAGAACTCTATCCCCACTGTCAAACATGGAGGTGGAAACATTATGCTTTGGGGGTATTTTTCTGCTGAGGGGACAGGACAACTTCACCGCATCAAGGGGCCATCAAAGGGCCATGTATCATCAAATCTTGGGTGAGAACCTCCTTCCCTCAGCCAGGGCATTGAAAATGGGTCATGGATGGGTATTCCAGCATGACAATCACCCAAAACACACGGCCAAGGCAACAAAGGAGTGGCTCCAGAAGAAGCACATTGTGGTCCTGGAGTGGCCTAGCCAGTCTCCAGACCTTAAACCCATAGAAAATACGTGGAGGGAGCTGAAGGTTTGAGTTACCAAACGTCAGCCTCGAAACCTTAATGAATTTGAGAAGATCTACAAAGAGGAGTGGGACAAAATCCCTCCTGAGATGTGTGCAAACCTGGTGGCCAACTACAAGAAACGCCTGACATATGTGATTGCCAACAAGAGTTTTGCCACCAAGTAGTCATGTTTTGCATAGGGGTCAAATACTTATTTCACTCATTAAAATGCAAATCAATTTTTAGCTTTTTTGAAATGTGTTTTTCTGGATTTTTTTGTTGTTATTTTGTCTCTCACTGTTAAAACAAACCTACTATTAAAATTATAGACTTATCATTTCTTTGTCAGTGGGCAAATGTACAAAATCAGCAGGGGATCAAAAACTTTTTTCCCCTCACTGTAGGTAAAAATCACAAAGCGGGCTTTACTACCACTTTAAAGTAAATCTCCTACCTAAGGTTCTCATTTATCGAGGTCATGGTGTATCCAGTAGTAGTCACATTCAGTCTCATTCAACTGGACTTGTTCTGTAATGATGAAGACGCTTCGTAGCTTCTACAAACCACTTCTTCAGTTTAGCTTTTTCAGTGAACTGAACAAGTTCAGTTGAATGTGACTAACTACTTTTAGATATGCCAATTCTTAAGTGTATTAACCCCTTCATGATGGAGAGAACAACAAATCCTAATGCCTGAACACAATTTTGCAACTTTGACATGTGTTAGTAAAACTGTACATATCATCGCAACTACTTTGCGTATCTAGGTGAATTATATCTTGTTCTTCTCAGGACAAATCGGCTTTCATTTGGTAATTGTTAATGGATATCTCCTGATTTATTTATTTTTTATTATTATTAAAGAAAAACTTGGCCAAAATAGTAAAAACAAAATCGTTTTTTTAATGTAGCTGTGTATTTCTTGCTATTACAATAATCTACCACCAAAGAACAATCAAAAATAAATTATACTGCTCTCATGATCACAGTGATACCACATACAGTATGTGTTTGTACTTGTAGTAGGGCCCAGAAACAACAATGTGCATTTTTATTTTTTTTTATCCTACCTAAAACAAACTAACACTAACTGGCCCTGATACTATTTTAAAAATGCTTTTTTTTTATTCTACCTAAGATACACTTACCCTGACCTTTGACCCCGGCCTTTGACACTGACCTTGCCTCAGACCTTGATCCTAAACCTGGCACTGACCTTAATCAAACCCCGATGGAGCTATTTTTTCTTTATTTTTAGTTTTTTACTCACACTTTCATTTGTTTACATTTTTCTCCTCTAACAAACAGGATGTGTCTTTCTCTCCATTCAAAGTAGAAAAAAAACCACAGTGATTGATTTAGTCACTGGGACTCTCAATTCCTGATCATTAGTACAGACCGGAGCTCTCGGTATGCAGTGCTGCCAGCACATATACATGTACACATATGTGCGGCCTCACAGTAGAAGACCCACTTCAGTGAGGCCTCATATATGTGTACGCTCGGTGGCAAGTGGTTAAACCATAGACTGTGATCTGCTAGTCATAACAGTACAACATTTTTGTGGCATGCTATACATGTCCGTATTGAAAAATTGTCGCCTAAAGTATAACTAAAGGCAAAACTTTTTTCTTTAGTTTTGGATAGAGTGGAGAGGGATTAGAACACCTTTCAGTTTTTATTGGTGTCTGTGCCCCCGTTAAGGATATTCACCCTCTCTATTTGTCCTGTTTACCATTGAAAGTGAAAGTAAAAGAAAACCTCAAATTTTGTGTTGTCCCCAGAAAAGTAAAAGAGGGGGAATCTTTCAATGGGAGAACTAGCTGCCATAACCTCGGTATTTTCGGGAACGCCGTGCGTCTCTCTTTAGGATAAAAGTGGTTTCCGCGGCAGATTCGCCGCAAGATCACTTTTATCGGTGGCAGGAGAGGTGCCCACCCCCCTCCCACCGCGCTCTGGTCGTATCCGCAGCTTACCGGAACCCAGGCGGAGACGATCGCGTCCTGTCACCCCACTGCCTGGATGCCGAGTGAGATAATAATAAGGCTTACCTGTAGGTAAAATGAATATCTCCTAAACCTGTACAGTTTAGGAGATATTCACTTTGTGTGCAGCCACTGCATCGTGCGCTGTGAAGGTCGCTGAAGGTCTGGAAAGAAGTCTCCCACGCGCATAAGCGGGAGTGACGACATCGCGGCTCCGGCCACTCACAGCGCCGGAGCCACGACCGCCAAGGGCAAATGTCAGCTCCCTTGGCGGTGACTGTGATCAGCTGCCGACACCTCATTCTAAGGTAAGTATTTCATAATGAGCTAGTATGCGGTGCATACTAGCTCATTATCCATTTTGCCTGACAGGTGTTAAAAAAAAAATTTAAATGTTGTGCGGGTATACAACCGCTTTAAAGGAGAAAATTTATTTTTTCAAATTATATTTTTTTATTTATTATTGCATTTTAGTGTAAATATGAGATCTGAGGTCTTTTTGACCCCAGATCACATATTTAAGAGGACCTGCCATGTTTTTTTTCTATTAAATAAAAGTGACCCAAAAATGTTTTAAACCGCCCCGTACTGATGAACTCGGGCGCAGAAACGAACGGATACGTGAGTAGCGCCCGCATATGAAAATAGTGTTCGAACCACACATGTGAGGTATCGCCACGATCATTAGAGCGAGAGCAATAATTCTAGCCCTAGAACTCCTCTGTAACTCTATTCATCTAAGTAATTTTCTATTTAAAAAAACAGATTTTAACTTGTAAACATCTAGAAAAATGGGCTCGGTCCTTAAGTGGTTAAACTGACAATTGCACGGTCGTGCGACACTGTACCCAAATAAATTTTTTGCGCTATAAACAAAAAACGACCCTCAATTTTGAAAAAAAAAAATATTTTTTACTTATTTAGGACAATATGTATTCTGCTATATATTTTTGGTAAAAAATCCCAATAAGCATATGTTGATTGGGTTGTGTGTTTACAAACTATGGGATATGTTTTTGGAATTTTTATTTATTTATTTTTACTAGTAATGGTGGCGACTAGGGACTTATAGCAGGAATGCGATATTGCGGCGGACAATTCAGACACCTGACACTTTTGACACCTTTTTTGAAACCAGTGACACTAATACAGTGATCAGTGCTAAAAAAATATGCACTGTCACTGTACTAACGACACTGGCAGGAAAGGGGTTAACATCGGAGGCGATCAAAGGGTTAAATGTGTGCCTAAAATGTGTTTTCTAACTGTGGGGGAGGTGCTTTTACTAGTGGAAGGCATGGATCGGTGTTCCTGCTATATGGGAACACAAGATCCATGCCTTCTGTACTGACAGAATGACAATCTGCTTGTTTACATAGGCATACTGCCATTCTGTCTGTGTACCGAACGATCAGCGGGTGCCGGCAGAGATTGGGTCTGCGCGACCCGCTGATCAGCTCCCGCTGTGTAAAATCACAGGAGGAGCGATCTGCCAGCCGCGCGCCCTCATGTTTGATACCCAGAAGTACAGGATAACGTATATTTACATAATCCTGCGCAGCACGGCCGCCCTGTAGCATAAGGTGACCAGATTTTTTAAAAATTAAATCCGGGGGCATACTTGTTTTTTACTAGTAATGGCGGCAATCAATCACTTATAGTGGGACTGCGCTATTGCGGGGGACAAACCGGACAACAAGTGACACATTTGACACTTTGTGGGAACCAGTGATCAGTGCTAAAAATATGCTTGTCACTGTACTAATGACACTGGCTGGGAAGGGGTTAACATCTAGGGCAACCAAAGGGTGAAATATGTGCCTAACAGGTGTTTTCTCACTGTGGGGGAGGCTCTTTTACTAGGGGAAAGCATAGATCCCTGTCTCTACTTTGCAGGGACACAGGATCAATGTCTTCCATACTGACAGAACGGCGATCTGCCTTGTTTACTTAGGCAGCCCGCCCTTCTGCCTGTGTACAGAATGATTGGTGGGCACCAGCAGATGTCGAGTCTGCCGGACTTGCTGATCAGCTCCGATACCTAGAAATACAAGATCACGTATATATACATGATCCTGTGCAGCGCAGTAAATCTGCTATGGGGTGGTCGGCAACTGGTTATTATCATCAGCATCATGATAACTCGCAGGCAACTGGCACTCTATCATGGCTCTGGCTGGCTCTGTCACAGTGTGTCACATGACATTGCTGCTGGGTGCTGATACATATGACCAATAAGTTAACAAAATCAGCACCCAGTAACCATGTGACACTATGACAGTGCACTGCCAGCCAGGGCCATGATAGAGTTCCTGTGTGTTATGACACTATCCATGATGCCAGAGAGACAGACACAGTGCAATGTAGCCTATTCACAGACAGCCCCAAAGCACACCTGTGTTGAAGCTTTGAAGGCACTGGCAGCCCCACGATCGGATCCGCTTCCCCTCTGTTCTTGTTGCTGGACACTGTCAGCTGAGCTCAGCGGCCTCTCTGCCTGACGCCGCCCCCTGCCCGCCTCACAGCCTCTCAAGTCTCAGTCTCTGGGCCCTGGCTACTACTGGGTGGGGAGCGGAGCTGAGCAGAGGAAGATCACTCCACCGGGGAAGGCAAGGAGATAGGCAGGCAGGTGGCTGGCCGTAATTTGAGCCAAGGCAGAAGAACATGCAAGCGGGAGCGAAATGATCATGCACCCAAAACTGAAGAAATGGTCCCTCCGCTCCAACCAGTACATGATCATCAGAAAGGGGCACAGACAATGGAAAGAATACACCCCCCTAAGCTAGTAGGATCTGCGGAGAGGGGGTTTGTAATTTTTTTTTTTAATTCAGCACTGACTGTCTTTGAAATTGCTCGGGTCCCTGTTCAAATCCAATCCGGTGACAAAACCAGGGACAGACTTGGTCCGGGGACAGTGTCTTCATTCCAGGGACTGTTCCTGGAACCCGGGGACGTCTGGTCACTCTGCTGTAGCAGTAAATGTGCTACGGGGCGGTCGGCAAGTGGTGTATGTGCAGATATTACCCATATTCAACCCTACACCATTTTATCCCCTGTCACAGCACTATTGTTTCCTTTTACCTTGTTCCTGTAGCAAGAAACTGCTTTTATTAGTCCCTGCAATGTCATTCTTGTAAAATTATTGCAGGGCTGGCTGCTACGGTATATTGACCTTAGGCATGTCCCAAGAATTATATCTCCCAAGTGCCCTTTTCCTACACATAGTAAGTGAGCAGTTTGTTTGGAATCAAGTCAGCACCATTGTATTGATGGGAAAAAATCAATGTATGCATGTGAAAGGGGGCATTCTCCGTTCTACTTAAACATCAAAAGAGTCCATTGGTTGTTTGTATAATCTTTGATATCGCACCTCAGCTGTATGTGCATCCAGTTTTTGATTTTATATGTTACAATCCATGTTTTTAACTTTACAAAGAAAGTATAAGACCCCTTTCACACCGAGGGCGTTTTGCAGGCGCTATAGCGTTAAAAATAGCGCCTGCAATCTGCCCTCCAACAGCTGCAGCGTTGTCTCTAGTGTGAAAGCCCGAGGGCTTTCACACCGGAGCGCTGCGCTGGCAGGACGGGAAAAAAGTCCTGCCAGCAGCTTCTTTGGAGCGGTGAAGGAGCGGTGTGTTTACCGCTCCTCCACCGCTGCTCCAGATTGAAATCAATGGGGCAGCGCTGGGATACCGCCGGCAAAACGCCGCTATTGCGGTGCTTTGCGGGCGGTTTTAACCCTTTCCCGGCCGCTATCAGGGGGTAAAAGTGCCCCGCTAGCGGCTGAGATGCGCCGCTAATCCAACGGTAAAACGCTGCTAAAAATAGCGGCGTTTTACCGCCGACGCTATGGGCGGCCCGGTGAGAAAAGGCTCTAAACATGTTTTCTATACTGCGTGATCACTAAGGAGTTTCTGCCTTTCAAAGTCCCATAGAAGATTTCTTTTTTGTATATGCATGTGAGAAAGGACACAGAGGGAGGGGGATTGGTGGAAATCTGTAGTCTAGCAGGCAGGGCTGACAACACAGCAGTAAACACACTGTGTTGTCAGCTCAAAAAAGAACTTAGGAGCACTATAAAGTTCTAGAAGATAAATAAGGTATCTTTCTGTACTTTCAGTGTTTTAAAGACATGCAAATCCTGGAAAAAAACAGTCATATAAAATGTAATAACCCTTAACAGTCAGGGTTCATCTTCGCCTCAATACTCTGAAGTAGGTTACTATATACACTCACCGGCAACTTTATTAGGTACACCTGTTCAATTGCTTGGTAGCACAAATTGCTAATCAACCAATCACATGGCAGCAACTCAATGCATTTAGGCATCTAGATGTGGTGAAGACAAATTGCTGAAGTTCAAACCGAGCATCAGAATGGGAAAGGAAGGAGATTTAAGTGACTATGTACTTGGCATGGTTGTTGGTGCCAGACGGGCTGGTCTGAGTATTTCAAAAATTGCTGATCTACTGCGATTTTCATGCACAACCATCTCTAGGGTTTAAAGAGAATGGTCTGAAAAAGAGAGAATATCCAGTGAGCGGTAGTTGTATGGACAAAAATGCCTAGTTGATGCCAGAGGAGAATGGTAGATGGTTTGAGATGATAGAAAGGCAACAGTAACTCATAACCACTTGTTACAACCAACGTATGCCGAATACCATCTCTGAACACAAATCACATCGAACCTTGAAGCAGATGGGCTACAGCAGCAGAAGACTACATTGGGTGTCACTCCTGTCAGCTAAGAGCAGGAAACTGTTATATATGAATGGTAGGATTATGGTCAGGTCAGTGTGGGAATAGGCCAACATCCCAATATAGACAGAAAAAAGAAACAAAGGTTCTTTTTAGGCCTATAAATAGCAAAATCCAAGAATCTTCTGTTGAAATGTCTTAATATTAATTTTTTTTTTCAAACAAAAATTAAAAGAGTGATAAGGGTGATATCATACAACATTCATAATCACCAATAATATACATGAACAATACTGTACACTGTCAATTCATGACAAAGTATGATCAACAGAGATCTGTCCAATAGTAGTCCCCTACAGGCACCCGACACGTTCAGGATTATCTTCTTCCACCAGGGGTATGGAGCAGGTTGGACCAGAGACACCTATACTGTTCAGTGTACAAGTAATAGCAGCCAGAGAAATGAAAAACTTGTAGCAGTATCCATCCAAAAACCAGAGGGATGGTATAACCCTGTGTCCATATCTGGGAAAAACATAGCAGGGATAGCCCCGGAACAGGCCGGTGTCAGGCTGAGTTTCCCATAGAAAGTATCTGCAAGTGGTTAGTGCATCCAAATGCCAGCTCCAGGGAAGTGGGTGGTATATCAGACATCCCTGCTTTCCCTCTGGAACCATACCCTGGATGTCCCCACCCTGTGTACATTGGTCTACCGGTGGTCATTCAAGTTTTGGCGGTTGGGGTCTTTGGAGGCGTTAACATTTTTGGAACAATTCAGTGTATGACCCTCTGTTTGATCCCAGTTAATGGTGGATTAACTGGGAAGTGGTAACAAGGAGGCATCTGTGGTGAAGTGTGTTTGTCCCCGAGCCGGTGTTGCCCGGCTGAGGATCGTGAAATAGTAATGCAGATACATAACCTGCATTTGGTTCTTTGGTGCCTCCCAAGACCGGCAACCTTCATGTTACGGGTACTGCATCATGTTTATTGTTTCTGTTTAAGGAATGTCAATTTGTTTATTTGTTAATAAATGGCCAACATGGCCAAATTTTCTCCAAATTGGTGTCATTCGTCATGTGCTTATAGCCATAAGTTTGGGAGGTTTATGTGGTTATAACATACTAAGCAGGAGTCCTCTGTGGTACCCTAGTCATGTTGTATGATATCAGCCTTATCACTCTTTTAATTTTTGTTTCCAATAAAATTTGTATTAAGACATTTTAACAGAAGATTCTTGGATTTTGATATTCATTGGCCTAAAAAGTCCCACGGTGGGAAACCTTTGTCTCTTTCTTCAGAACAGGAAACTGAGGCTACAATTCACAGAGGATCACCAAAATTGGACAATAGAAGATTGGAAAAACATTGACTGGTCTGATGAGTCTTGATTTCAGCTGCAACATTCAGATGGTAGGGTCAGAATTTGGAGTAAACAACATGAAAGCATGAATCAATCCTGTGTTGTATCAACAGTTCAGGCTGGTGGTGGTGTAATGGTGCGCCCCTTAGTACCAATTGAGCATCGTTTAAATGCCACGGCCTACCTGAGTATTGCTGCTGACCATGTCCATTCCTTTATGACTACAGTGTACCCATCTTCTGATGACTACTTCCAGCAGTCACTAGATCTCAATATAAAAGAGCACTTTTGGAATTTGGTGGAGTGGGAGATGGATGTGCAGCTGACCTGCAGCAACTACATGATGCTATTATGTCAATATGAACCAAAATCTCTGAGGAATGTTTCCAATGCCTTGTTGAATCTATGCCATGAGGTATTAAGGCAGTTCTCAAGGCAAAAATGGGTCCAACCTGGTACTAGCTAGGTGTACCTAATAAAGTGGCCGGTGAGTGTATATTATTTCTGTGTCCTTTCTCTGTTTAGCCACCAGATGTCACTGTTGTTTTTACTGATTATGGATACATTTTGAAGACTGCACGATTTTCTTTACTATAGTGGGAAAGCTGAAATAATTTGAGTATAAAATAGGAAATTATCTCACAAATGTGTTGCACAATTTTCTTGTAACTTGATTTTGAGCAGTACAAACTCACTTTCATGCTAAAAATATGCTTCCGGATGGGAATGTGGTGGGTGCAGAGAGAGAATGGAGCATGAATCTGGAGCACCCTTGACCAGCGTTTTCGCAAGAATAGATTTAGGACCAGGGATTTTTTTGAGCTGAAACTTGGTGGAGCTCAGTTCCACCACCTCTGGCTCAGGCCCTCTGCTCCCTGCTCATCACTATACCTTGTAAACATAGAAGACCGGCTTCTGTGTTTACAAGTGACAGCTTACACGGATGCCTACACCCCTATTGGATGAACTCCCTGCAAGTGAGAGGCGGAGCGACCTACAGTGTGCAGGAAGGTACTAGAGCCAGGTGGGTGCTTCAGTTTAATAAAGCAACAAAATTAAGACTTGTGTAGATGGTAGAGCTGCTCAATTCTGGCCAAAATGAGAATCACGATTTTTTTGCTTAGAGTAAAAAGATCACGATTCTCACTGTGTAAAATCTTTCACATTATACAAAAAAAATTTGGGCTAACTTTACTGGTTAGTTTTTTTTTTTTATTCATTAAAGTAATTTTTCCCCAAAAAATTGCATTTGAAAGACCGCTGCACAAATACAGTGTGACATAAAATATTGCAACAACCACCATTTTATTCTCTAGGTTCTCTCCAAATAAAATGTATATATAATTTTTGGGGGTTCTAAGTAATGTCTAGCAATTCCTAACAAAAAAAAAATGATTTTAACTTGAAAACAACAACTGTCAGAAAAAGGTTTAGGCTCCTTTCACACTGAGGCGCTTTGCAGGCGCTAAAGTGCTAAAAAATAGCGCTTGCAAAGCACCCCGAAAGAGCTGCTCAATGCACTCCAGTGTGAAAGCCCCGAGGGCTTTCACACTGGAGCGGTGCGCTTGCAGGGCGGTCATAAAAGTCCTGCAAGCCGCATCTTTGGGGGGCATTAGGAGCGGTGTAATTACCGCTCCTAAAGCGCCCCTTCCCATTGAAAACAATGGGGCAGCGCTGCAAACCTGCCCGCAAAGCGCTGCTGCAGCGGCGCTTTGCGGGTGGTTTTAACCCTTTTTTGGCCGCTAGCAGGGGGGCATTTTTACTTAGGGGTGTACTCACTTTTGTTGCCAGCGGTTTAGACATTAATGGCTGTAGGTTGAGTTATTTTAAGGGCACAGCAAATTTACACTGTTATACAAGCTGTACACTCGCTACTTTACATTGTAGCAAAGTGTCATTTCTTCATTGTTGTCACATGAAAAGATATAATAAAATATTTACAAAAATGTGAGGGGTGTACTCACTTTTGTGAGATACTGTATGTTATATACTGTAAATTATGCTTTGCCATCAGATCTACAGACTTCTAGCAAGGCAGAGCAGGAAGATGTTTTATTTTATTACAGGTATTTATATATTGGCAAGTTGCCGGCTATTCGTCTTGATTTCATGTTGCACCTGGGTGCTAGGAAAATGACCATTAACCAGAGCACAGATTACTCACCTTTCTCATGGAGACTGGATGGGCGTTGTCCTTCTTTTTTCATATTTATATAGTCCCTGTCCTCAAGGGACTTACAATCTAAGGTCCTAACTCACATTCATATACATACTGGGGCCAGTTTACCTACCAGCATGTCTTTGGAATGTGGGAAGAAACTGGAGGAAGCCAATGCAAGCATAGGAGGAATATGCAAACTCCTGGCAGGTTTTGAACCAACAACACTAGTGTTGCCAGGCGGATTTGCTAAGCCACTGTGCTGCCCATGTTTTAAAGTGCCATGTAAGTAATTATGGAATTTGTAAGAGATGAATTGTGGAGTACAGGGTTAAAGTTGAAATCTGTCTGGTGACTCCCTCCACATAAACACATAAACAACACCCCCCTCTAGCACACCACAGCAATATAAAAAATTAAGTTGAAGGGTGCAAATATTCACCTAAATCCTGGTCACATGATACAGGAGATCCATTTCTTTTTTAGACTGAAATTAGGAATGTCCTCTTTTAGGTGTCCACATATTTACCTGGCTGCATTCCTTTAGCTTCGGGACCTGTGATTGGTCCTGACAGGTCCTGAAGACTTCAGTGGTGGTGTGGATATGTTATGATGAGCAGTGACCAGCTGGGGAAATGCCTAGGCTTTAGCAGTGGAACACTGGTAATCCCTTAAAGTGGTTGTAAACCCTTTTACAAACACTTTTGCCTACAGGTAAGCTTATAATAAGGCTTACCTGTAGGTATCGTGAATTTCTCCTAAACTTGCACAGTTCAGGAGATATTTACTGTATACGCATGTGCCGACATCATCAGCACATGCGCACTGAAGAAACGGCTCATACGTGATGTAGAAAACTTTGTTAGAAGGATTTAAAAAAAAATTGGATTGGATGGGAGGATGGCGAAAAGTTGGGATTAGAGGTGGGAACACATTTGCCTGGAGAGGGGCTTTAAAGATAAACATTTCCAGTAAATATAAATATTTGTCCTTTTATGTTTACAGATCAATGTTTTTGCCACCAGTAAAAGGATGAGTTCACTGAGTCTGCCGGCCTGTTTTCAGACGATCCCTAGCAGTAGGATGCAACAACAAGCATTTGTAGACATCCTAAGTTACTTTAATTGGACTTGGATAGCTGTCTTGGGAAGTTTTGACGAATATGGGATGAATGGAGTCGAGCAATTTTTAGAAGCCACCTCAGATCTTAATATTTGTCCTGCCTATAAAGACGTCATACCCATTAAAGTTTCTGGTCAGGAAGCCATGTGGAAAAGCCGAATACGCCAGATTGCTAACAATATCATCTTTACCAATGTTAATGTGATCTTGATATTTTCACCGGACATCATTCTTGTTGACTTTTTTAATGAACTGGTGGATATTAACTTTCCCTCAAAAATCTGGCTTGCAACTGAAACTTGGTCATTGTCTACAGACATATATGGCTTACCTAAAATGAACAGACTAGGGGTTATATTTGGTATTGCCCTAAAATATGTGAAGATTCCGGGCTTTGATGAAAATCTTAAAAAAGTGTATAATCAAAGCAGAAACAGTTCTGGAGGGTCAAGGCTTGAAGAAAACTGCAACCAGAACTGTGATGGTTGCCACAACATCTCACTAAGCAACCTTCTGGGTTTTTCAGAACAAAGAAGCAGCTTTAGCATCTATGCTGCAGTTTATGCTGTGGCTAATGCATTACATGATGTACTTGGCTGTAATAAAACCTACTGTGACAACAAGGACGTCTATCCATGGCAAGTAGGTGGTGTTGCTTTTGTATATTTATATGTAAGCATAGATCATAGATGTCTCATTGAGAAATAAAGATGCTAAAAATAGTTTGGTATACCCATAACAAGAGGTTTGCAAGTGTGTAGGCTCCCAGTGTTATGCATGCCAATCCAGACCTTCATACTTCAAACCTTCAAATATAGCTCCTCCACACTTCCAATGCCCAGGAAGAGGTGCAGGTAATTCAGCTTCCATTAGTGATTCCTACTAACGAATTCCAAACAGGTACTGTAAAAGGGACCTTTGCGCCCCTTAACTGTTCATTGTGATACGAGTTGGAAATAAAGCAACCATCACTTTCCCTTGTTCAACAACTACTCCTGTTTTGAAACACTTGCCTGATGTTAAAGGTCATACAGGTTGGTTTAACATACTGTAGAAGGACACATAGATTCCTAGAGATATGTACATGAGGTTATAAGCTATTTTACCTCTATAGGATTTGATTGCCACATGCAGAGCTTAAATCTGTTACATTACTTTCTTTTATTTGCCACCTTGCATCAGTGCCAGACTGGAACTGATCACTATAGACCCCACAGTTAAGGAGCCCACCAAAAACCTGTTAAATGATGAACTTAGACTGTGAGTTTGTAAAGGATCTTAGATTACTGCTGTAAATTCCTCTAATTGAATTTAAGAACTGTATATCAATTTTCATTTTTCATTTCATTAGTTCAATGTGATCCTAAAGCCTAACTGCACACATCTGTTATTCTCTAGACAAACAAATATAATGTTTAAAATCATACACCGTATTTAAAGTGATTGTAAAGGCTCGCTTTTTTTTTTTTGTTTTTTTTTTAAAACAACAAACATGTTATACTTACCTCCTCTGTGCAGTTGGTTTTGCACAGAGCAGCCCGGATCCTCCTCTTCTCAGGTCCCTCTTTGCTGCTCCTAGTCCCTCCCTCCTTTGGGTGCCCCTCAGCCAGCAGCTTTCTGCAAGCTGGGTCAGAGCTCCGTATATCTATTCAGAAACAGAGCCCTGACCTGGCCCCGCCCCCCTCTCCCCTGATTGGCAGATTGACTTTGATTGACAGCCGCGGGAGCCAATAGTGCCGCTGCTCTGTCTCAGCCAATCAGGAGGAGTGTACTGGATGGCTGAGGGGATCGTGGCAGTGGCAGAACTATAGGGGTCGCTGCAGTCGCACTTGCGACTGAGCCCTGTCGTTCTGCCGCTGAGGGGAGCCCCAAGACCCGGCATCTCCCCTGCACCCCTGGCTGTCCATTTAACATGCAGGGGGGGAGGTGGGAGGCAGCGATCGGCAGCTTTATGGTTCCCGCAAGCCGCAGGATCTCCCTGGGGCTTGTAGTTCTCACTCCAAATGTATACAGTGGAGAGGGGAGGGGCCTCTGACCCGGGCATGCATTGGCTTCACTCTTCAGTCACTCTGCTTCTATACTCTTGATGATACATGCCTGGGTCAGAGGCCCCTCCCCTCTTCAGTAGATACATTCGGAGAGAGAACTACAAGCCCCAGGGAGATCCCGCCGCCTGTGGACACTATAGAGCTGTCGATCGCCGCCTCCTCTCAGGTGGGGGGGTACAGAGATGTGCTGGGGGTCCAAGGTCCACAGTGGAGACCAGCCAGGTACAGGGGGACCTCTAGAAGGGGGGGTGACTGTCTAGGGACCCTGATGTAAGGGGGCTCTCTGGGGACCCTAAAGTAAGGGGGGGCCTCGGGGGACCCTGAAGTAAGGGGGGCCCTCTGGGGACCCTGATGGAAGGAAGGCTCTCTGGGGACCCTGATGTAAGGAGGGGCCCTCTGGGGACCCTGATGTAAGGGGGGCTCTCTGGGGACCCTGATGTAAGGGGAGGCTCTCTGGGGACCCTGATGTAAGGGGGGCTCTCTGGAGACCCTGATGTAAGGAAGGCTCTCTGGGGAGCCTGATGTAAGAAGGGGCCCTCTAGGGACCCTGATGTATGGGTTGACTCTCTGGGGACCCTGATGTGAGATGAGGCTCTCTGGGGACCCTGATGTAAGGGAGGGGGGCTCTCTGGGGACCTGATGTAAGGAGGAGCCCTCTGGGGACCCTGATGTAAGGGGGGCTCTCTGGGGACCCTGATGTAAGGGGAGGCTCTCTGGGGACCCTGATGTAAGGAAGGCTTTCTGGGGGCCCTGATGTAATAGGGGGCTCTCTGGGTACCCTGATGTAAGGGGGGCTCTCTGGGGACCCTTATGTAAGGGGGCTCTCTGGGTACCCTTATGTAAGGAGGGGGCTCTCTGGGGAGCCTTATGTAAGTAAGGGACTCTCTGGGGACCCTAAAGTAAGGGGGGAGCTCTCTGGGGACCCTGATGTAAGGGGGGGCTCTCTAGGGACCCCAATGTAAGGAAGGTGGTCTCTGGGGACCCTGGTGTACGGGGGGCTCTCTGGGGACCCTGATGTAAGGGGGGTTCTATAGGGACCCTGATGTAAAGGGGGCTCTCTGGGGACCCTGATGTAAGGGGGGCTCTCTGGGGACCCTGATGTAAGGGGGGGCTCTCTAGGGACCCCGATGTAAGGAAGGAGGTCTCTGGGGACCCTGATGTAAGGGGGGTTCTATAGGGACCCTGATGTAAGGAAGGGGGTCTCTGGGGACTCTGATGTAAAGGGGGCTCTCTGGGGACCCTGATATAAGGAAGGGCTCTCTGGGGACACTGATGTAAGGGGGGCTCTCTGGGGACCCTGATGTAAGGGGGGTCTCTCGGGGGACCCTGATGTAAGGGGGGCTCTCTGGGGACCCTGAAGTAAGGGAGGCTCTCTGGGGACCCTAATGTAAGGAGGGGTGGGCACCCTGATTTATGGAGGGGCTCTCTGGGGACCCTAATGTAAGGGGAGACTCTCTGGGGACCCTGATGTAAGGGGGAGCTCTCTAGGGACCCTGATGTAAGGAGGGGCTCTCTGAGGACCCTGATGTAGGGAGGGGGCTCTCTGGGGATCCTGATGTAAGGGGGGATCCATACTATGTAACAATATTTTATATATATATATATATATATATATATATATATATATATATATATATATATATACAACACACACACATGTATATTATATACATGTGGATGCCTGCCCAAGTGTATGACTTTCTTTACTTCGCTGCTATGGGCTCAAGCCCAAGATCTTTTGTAGACCTAGCAATGCCCCTGGTGGGGGCCCTTCATGGTTTCTTGCACCGGGGCCCTGAAGATTCTAGTTACGCCTCTGGATCGTGGACATCGCTGGAGAGAGAAGGACCTTAGGTAGGTAATTGGGGGGTGCTGGGGAGTGCATTAAGACAAAAAACCTTCTGCCTTTACAACTCCTTTAAACTGTTTTATCTGCCAAAGGAATTGTAATTCTGTTCAGTTAACCTTGAGATTTAAATACCCTAGCTACACTACATAACCTGGTTACTGGACCTACACTGATGTTATGCAGTACAGCTTGGTCCAGGACATCCCCTCGTGTGAAGAAGCAGCAGCAGAGTGACAAATTAACATTCTGTCTGTCCTGCTTTTCCTCCTGTCAGCAAGCAAATAGCATTGTCACTTAGTATTGGCCCTTTTCTGGTCCAGTCTCCTGTAAAGCAAATCACAAAATATTATAGAAGACAAATTCAGGTACTAAGACTGGTACACCTTTTCACACTCAGGCCAGATCTGTGCACCTATTTTGGGCCACACAACTGCCACTGCAAAATCTCTCACAGGCAGCTCAAAAAAGAACAAGAATGTATAGAATTTGGGGGTGCTAAGTGAAAGGGGTCAGGTAAAGGACTAAAAGTACAGTTTTTCTTTAAATATACATTTTGAGATTTCTATTTTTTGTTTTAGAAATGTAGCAGTCTCCCCGACCTCCAGAGGCCTGGTGGTGACCCCCAGAGTCAGAAAGGGCTGATATTCCTCCTCAGGGTGTAGGTTACTATTCATGGTGGGTGCTGTGCAAGATGGAAAGATGGGCGCCAGTCACTTTAAAAAATGAACAAAGAGGTTTTTATTTCTCTTAACAGGAACGGTTGGAGAGGGAGGTGGGGCCCAGGACACCCTTAGGCAAATGCAATAGCAAGTTGGCAGACTCCTTGGACAAGAATAGAACTAGGCAGACAGCAATACAGAAAAAGGGCCTTTAAGCTGAATGCAGCGATCTGTATCTTGTAGCAACTGCTGTCTCCTATAGCAACAACTTCACTTACAGTATCACACTGTAGATCCTCAGGCTCAGCTAACAGTATCCCACTGAACTTGTTGGACTCTCAGCTACCTGCTGGATCTCTCGAGCTCAGCTCGCAGCTACCCGCTATGTTCTTCAAGCTTCACCCACCGCTACCGGCTGGGTTCCTCAAACTCACAGCTACCCACTGGATCCCTCAAGCTTTACTCACAGCTACTTGCTGTACTTCTCTTCAAAGTTTACTTACAACTACCTGCTATACTCCTTCAAGCTTTACTCACAGCTACCTGCTGTACATCGTGGATGAGTTCCCTCCTGAAGCTTTCCCAGCACTTCACAGTCCCGGCTGACGAAGAGTCTGCTCTGGTACTCCTTCAAAACTCCATCCCTTAGACACTTGCCTCTGGCAACAAGAGTGGTTGACCCTCTGGCAACTTCTTCTATGCCTCAGGCTCCCCAGGGGTCGAGCCCCTTTACACATGGTTAGGCCCCAGGCTTCAGGCCTAACCTCTGCTGCTGCGCCACACACATCCACACAGGCCGCAGCCTGTTCACCCGACTCCTTTACAAATAAATAGCCCATCCCAGCAGCCTCAGAGGCCAAAGAAACTCCTACAGATTGGCTAAGAAACCACATTCACTCATAATCTGAATTAACTGTAATCTATCATACTAATGCCATAGCTAACAGTGCCACCTATTGACGAGAGAGAATCACAGTTCAACTCAGGCTTAGGAGAAAACCATTTGATCAAATTACAAATTAGCCAGACTAGTTGCCACCTAGAACAACTAAATTTACAAGCAGCCCTGTTTAGGACAAGGGTGCTACAGAAAAAAATAACTACAATCATTGTTTTTTAATGTGCATAGAGTTATTCTTTAATTGCCCATGTCCCTACAACCTGTTTAAAAAAAGAAATGGCTTTCTTTACCCTTGATCCCTATATCCCTGTGTTCTTTACAAAGATGTCAGGTCCCTACATCTCCTCTCTCAGATGTACAAACTCGTCCTTAGCATACACTCAGGCTCTATTCTGTATTACATTAGGGAATGAGAAATGGAACTTGGGTTGGAATTAACCCCCTCTCAAACCCAGAAAATAATTAAACTGACTCATGCATCCTCCATTAGTACTCGCATAAGAGTCTTCTTACATTTTACACAAAGTGGCATAAAACCCCCTACCGCCTGGCCCAGATGTTCCCACATGCTCAATGCTGCCGGGGTTGTGGCCAACAAGGCAGATTCCTTCACTTATGGTGGTCCTGCCCTGTGGTCAAACCTTTCTGGAAAGCAATCACTCAGTGGATCTAGAAAATGACCCTCGGACCCATAGAGAAAAAAAAAAAAAAAAAAACAAATAATGTAATCGCGCCAAAGTCCATGGAAATACAGCCAAAATAAATGGGAAAAAAGTCAATAGATGATGCCAGAAAGAGATCTGTGATCCTTGGGTTAATGAAAATCTAGGAATCCAGGAAATCTATTTCTCCAAGATACCAAGGGCAGCTTCCTGTTGAGTGAAGTCAGTCTCCATATGAACATAAAAAACCAAAGAAGAAAGCGCCTCTTAAGTATAGCGGATTTATTAGTGTGTTAAAAGCATAGTAAACACTCACATTAAGGTAGATGATATACTGCTTCCATAAAGAACTGGTCCCGGTGTCTCTCGGTGGTGACTGGTGATCAAAAGGGAGCCTAGATGGACGCCGTGCGGTGGCCGCGGACCTCCGCTCGGAGGCACCGGCTGTACAAGCGGTGTAGTGGAGAAGTCACTTCCGCGTTCCAGCGGATCACATGGGAGATGACGTCACTGGGAAAGTTCAGACTAGCTGGGAACCACTACGCGTTTCAGAGCATGCGCGAAGCTCGTAACGAGCATGCGCACTCCTTTATCAAGTGTCTAATGGGAAAAACGAACCAGGAAGCTTAAATAACTACAAAGTAGCGATAAGGACCAATCGTAATCGAGAAGGGGGAGGGAACATTAACGGAAATAGCTATAACGACATTAGAACGAGTTCTTAATGGATTACATAGTATATTGATAGAGTATATTGGCAATACAAAAATGTACAATATTAGATCGCAAAAACGAGTTTACATATATATATATATATATAGTATATATATATAGTATAAGATAATACAGTTAATGAGATAGTATAATAATGATTTAAATAATAATAATTTAAAAAGGGTAAATGTGCGGATAAAATTGATGATCAGTATATACATGTAATATTAAAAATAAATAAATATAAAAAGGGTTTCATTACTGGACTGGACAAGGACACTGAATACAGAAATTATATGTATCTCTTGTTAATACCCGCATGTGCACACAACACGTGAAGTGACTATTGTGCATATATGCACTTAGTCACTGCCCACACGTATGTGCATGCGTACACCTTCATGTATAAGCACGCACGCACACACGCATACATACATCTATAGGGGAATAAACCCCAAATGTGTTAATGGACTGAGAGCACCAGTTTGTAAATTTATAATAATAATAATAATAAAAATCATCAGAATAAAAATTCAAATTCAAGAATCCATATGATGGGTGATAAAAAAACTATTAGTTCTATTATGTTAATATTAAAAAACAGGACCTCAATAGATTGGTGAATAATACGTATAATAAATTATCCAGATGAGGGTTAATTCCAATATTGATATTAATCCATATAGTGTATCATGAAACATCTCAAAAGGTGTAATGTAAAAATAGATATAAGAAGCTGAATGGATTAGGAAGACAATATTTGAAATATTTCCATATAAGGATACATTCTATAAAATAGTATTGACCTCCAGTTCCTCATTTAACCCGTTGGGCGCTAAAGTATCTAAAATAAAAATCCAAAAAGTTTCGCGCTCACAAAGTTTAGAAAAGCGTTCGGCCTCAGATAATTGGTGTGGGATAGACTCAATTACCCACACCTGTAGGCCGACAGTAGATTTCTGGTGGCATTCAAGGAAGTGTCTGGGGACGCTGTGCTCATCACAGCCTTGTTCTATAAAACGGCGATGTTTGCCGAACCGTTGTCGCAAAGGACAAATAGTGCGCCCAACGTACAGTAATTTACAAGGACATGTGAGGCAATATACAACATAATTTGTAGAGCAGTTGTAAAAGTCTTCTAGTTGGTATGTTTTGTCCTTATGTTGAAAACTTTTTTGGCCATGTCTAACAAAAGTGCAAGTTTTGCATAAGGCTTTATTGCATCTATACATGCCCGTGAGCGGAATCAGGCAAAGTGGGCTCTCTGATTTGTGTGTTTTAAATTTACTAGGTGCTAATTTATTTTTCAATGTTGGGGCCCTTCTATATGTAACCATCGGTTTATCGCTAAGGTTTTCAAGGAGAAAAGGATCCTGTTTGAGAATCCCCCAATGTTTAAGAAGTATAGATTCCATTCTTCTATGTTTGTTGTGGTACCTAGTAATGAAGCGAACCGTACCGTGATCAGCCTGTTTGATGGTTTTGGGTTTTTTTCCGGGCAAATAGATGGCATGAGCTTGGTCAACCAGCTTTTCAGGGAACCCTTTTTCCAAAAATTTATTTTTAAGATGAGTGCTCTGTGCAATATAATCAGATTCCCTGGTACAGTTTTGCCTCAGTCTGCAAAACTGACCCTTTGGTATATTATTTATCCACTGTGGATGGTGACAACTAGTATAATGCAGATATGAATTACCTGATGTCGGTTTCGTGTAATTGCGGGAGAAAATGAAATTAGTATCATGAAATAATTCCAGGTCAAGGAAAGGGAGACTTTCCTTGTTGTGTTCAAATGTAAAAGAAAGACCAAAGTCATTACTATTGCAATAAGAAACAAAACCTTCTATAGATGATGATGGGCCGTCCCAAATGACTATAATGTCATCTATAAATCTGCCAAAAAATACAATATGTCGAGCAAAGGGATTATTGCTCCATATATATTTTTCCTCCCACAGACCCATGGTAAGGTTGGCATAAGAGGGGGCAAAATTTGTGCCCATAGCTGTACCATGGGTCTGTAGGTAGAAATCATCATTAAAATGAAAATAATTGTGACTTAAACAAAATGAAGTTGCATCGGAAATGAATACAGCCTGTTTACCATTAATATTGGAATCTAACGAGAGAAAGTGTTGTACCGCCATTAGGCCTATCTGGTGAGGAATAGATGTGTATAAGGAATTGACATCCAAAGATAGCCAGGAGTAACTGTCTTGCCAACTATACGGTGCCAACAATTCCATAAGATGTATAGAATCTCGAATATATGAGGGGAGATTCTGTGCTAGGGGTTGTAAGAACGAGTCTACATATTGGGAGAAGCCGCTCGTAATGCTATCCATGGAGGCAACGATAGGTCTACCGGGAGGGTTAAGGGGATTTTTGTGTATTTTAGGTAAATAATAAAAATACGGTGTATTGTAAAAATCTTTTCTTAGAAAGGAGGCTTCAGATTTGGTAATGATACCATCTAATAATGCAGAGTAAACTAAAGTCTCTGCTTTAACTTTAAATTGAGGAAGGGGGTCAGAGGTAAGTTTTTTATATGTGGTGCAATCTGACAGTAGTCTAGATGCCTCAGTGATATAAGACGTACGATCTATAATAACAATTCCCCCTCCCTTATCGGCCGATTTGATGATGATGTCAGGATTATTGGATAGAGAGTGGAGTGCGAGCTTTTCCCCGGAGGTAAGATTGTGGGAACGGTATTTATATGTATTTTCATTATGCTCACATAATTTCTGTAGATCCGAGTGTACGACTTTATAAAAGGTCTCAATATAAGGCCCCTTAGACCTTGTGGGGTAAAAAGCAGATTTGGGTTTAAAACTAGTATGTTTAACAGGTAATTCACCCCCTGTTAAACATACTAGTTTTAAACCCAAATCTGCTTTTTACCCCACAAGGTCTAAGGGGCCTTATATTGAGACCTTTTATAAAGTCGTACACTCGGATCTACAGAAATTATGTGAGCATAATGAAAATACATATAAATATCGTTCCCACAATCTTACCTCCGGGGAAAAGCTCGCACTCCACTCTCTATCCAATAATCCTGACATCATCATCAAATCGGCCGATAAGGGAGGGGGAATTGTTATTATAGATCGTACGTCTTATATCACTGAGGCATCTAGACTACTGTCAGATTGCACCACATATAAAAAACTTACCTCTGACCCCCTTCCCCAATTTAAAGTTAAAGCAGAGACTTTAGTTTACTCTGCATTATTAGATGGTATCATTACCAAATCTGAAGCCTCCTTTCTAAGAAAAGATTTTTACAATACACCGTATTTTTATTATTTACCTAAAATACACAAAAATCCCCTTAACCCTCCCGGTAGACCTATCGTTGCCTCCATGGATAGCATTACGAGCGGCTTCTCCCAATATGTAGACTCGTTCTTACAACCCCTAGCACAGAATCTCCCCTCATATATTCGAGATTCTATACATCTTATGGAATTGTTGGCACCGTATAGTTGGCAAGACAGTTACTCCTGGCTATCTTTGGATGTCAATTCCTTATACACATCTATTCCTCACCAGATAGGCCTAATGGCGGTACAACACTTTCTCTCGTTAGATTCCAATATTAATGGTAAACAGGCTGTATTCATTTCCGATGCAACTTCATTTTGTTTAAGTCACAATTATTTTCATTTTAATGATGATTTCTACCTACAGACCCATGGTACAGCTATGGGCACAAATTTTGCCCCCTCTTATGCCAACCTTACCATGGGTCTGTGGGAGGAAAAATATATATGGAGCAATAATCCCTTTGCTCGACATATTGTATTTTTTGGCAGATTTATAGATGACATTATAGTCATTTGGGACGGCCCATCATCATCTATAGAAGGTTTTGTTTCTTATTGCAATAGTAATGACTTTGGTCTTTCTTTTACATTTGAACACAACAAGGAAAGTCTCCCTTTCCTTGACCTGGAATTATTTCATGATACTAATTTCATTTTCTCCCGCAATTACACGAAACCGACATCAGGTAATTCATATCTGCATTATACTAGTTGTCACCATCCACAGTGGATAAATAATATACCAAGGGGTCAGTTTTGCAGACTGAGGCAAAACTGTACCAGGGAATCTGATTATATTGCACAGAGCACTCATCTTAAAAATAAATTTTTGGAAAAAGGGTTCCCTGAAAAGCTGGTTGACCAAGCTCATGCCATCTATTTGCCCGGAAAAAAACCCAAAACCATCAAACAGGCTGATCACGGTACGGTTCGCTTCATTACTAGGTACCACAACAAACATAGAAGAATGGAATCTATACTTCTTAAACATTGGGGGATTCTCAAACAGGATCCTTTTCTCCTTGAAAACCTTAGCGATAAACCGATGGTTACATATAGAAGGGCCCCAACATTGAAAAATAAATTAGCACCTAGTAAATTTAAAACACACAAATCAGAGAGCCCACTTTGCCTGATTCCGCTCACGGGCATGTATAGATGCAATAAGGCCTTATGCAAAACTTGCACTTTTGTTAGACATGGCCAAAAAAGTTTTCAACATAAGGACAAAACATACCAACTAGAAGACTTTTACAACTGCTCTACAAATTATGTTGTATATTGCCTCACATGTCCTTGTAAATTACTGTACGTTGGGCGCACTATTTGTCCTTTGCGACAACGGTTCGGCAAACATCGCCGTTTTATAGAACAAGGCTGTGATGAGCACAGCGTCCCCAGACACTTCCTTGAATGCCACCAGAAATCTACTGTCGGCCTACAGGTGTGGGTAATTGAGTCTATCCCACACCAATTATCTGAGGCCGAACGCTTTTCTAAACTTTGTGAGCGCGAAACTTTTTGGATTTTTATTTTAGATACTTTAGCGCCCAACGGGTTAAATGAGGAACTGGAGGTCAATACTATTTTATAGAATGTATCCTTATATGGAAATATTTCAAATATTGTCTTCCTAATCCATTCAGCTTCTTATATCTATTTTTACATTACACCTTTTGAGATGTTTCATGATACACTATATGGATTAATATCAATATTGGAATTAACCCTCATCTGGATAATTTATTATACGTATTATTCACCAATCTATTGAGGTCCTGTTTTTTAATATTAACATAATAGAACTAATAGTTTTTTTATCACCCATCATATGGATTCTTGAATTTGAATTTTTATTCTGATGATTTTTATTATTATTATTATTATAAATTTACAAACTGGTGCTCTCAGTCCATTAACACATTTGGGGTTTATTCCCCTATAGATGTATGTATGCGTGTGTGCGTGCGTGCTTATACATGAAGGTGTACGCATGCACATACGTGTGGGCAGTGACTAAGTGCATATATGCACAATAGTCACTTCACGTGTTGTGTGCACATGCAGGTATTAACAAGAGATACATATAATTTCTGTATTCAGTGTCCTTGTCCAGTCCAGTAATGAAACCCTTTTTATATTTATTTATTTTTAATATTACATGTATATACTGATCATCAATTTTATCCGCACATTTACCCTTTTTAAATTATTATTATTTAAATCATTATTATACTATCTCATTAACTGTATTATCTTATACTATATATATATACTATATATATATATATATATGTAAACTCGTTTTTGCGATCTAATATTGTACATTTTTGTATTGCCAATATACTCTATCAATATACTATGTAATCCATTAAGAACTCGTTCTAATGTCGTTATAGCTATTTCCGTTAATGTTCCCTCCCCCTTCTCGATTACGATTGGTCCTTATCGCTACTTTGTAGTTATTTAAGCTTCCTGGTTAGTTTTTCCCATTAGACACTTGATAAAGGAGTGCGCATGCTCGTTACGAGCTTCGCGCATGCTCTGAAACGCGTAGTGGTTCCCAGCTAGTCTGAACTTTCCCAGTGACGTCATCTCCCATGTGATCCGCTGGAACGCGGAAGTGACTTCTCCACTACACCGCTTGTACAGCCGGTGCCTCCGAGCGGAGGTCCGCGGCCACCGCACGGTGTCCATCTAGGCTCCCTTTTGATCACCAGTCACCACCGAGAGACACCGGGACCAGTTCTTTATGGAAGCAGTATATCATCTACCTTAATGTGAGTGTTTACTATGCTTTTAACACACTAATAAATCCGCTATACTTAAGAGGCGCTTTCTTCTTTGGTTTTCTCGGACCCATAGAGAACCCTCTCCTACAATTTCTGTTTCATGATGTCCCATCATTTAAATCCTATCAGAAGAGTGTCACCCCCCATTTGTTAAACACTGCAAAATCCTTAATCCCCAGATTTTGGAAACAAGCTAGATGTTCTTCACTGACCGATTGGAAACAGAAGGCTAACAATATAATGGAAGCAGAATGCTGGATACACACAGTTAAAAACAAACAGGACAATTTTAGGTATGTGTGGATGGGTTTGATGTATTATTCTGCTGAAATACCCATTTTGTTCCATGTCATCTAGTAATCCTGTTCATTTCACTATCCTGGCCCAGCAATTTTTTGTTTTATTTTATTACTTGATATTCGCATCCCCGGAATTAGATTATTAGGACTTTAGATATGTTGATATAGGTTCTGTTAGACATTCCTAGGATTGCGAATGGTATTATATACAGTATGACCCAATTTGATTTAGCATGCTCTTTCCATCTTGCACTGTTTTGTGGGAAAACCTTTACGATGTGTGAAGGGTTTTACCTCCTTGCTGGATGTCTTTCTACATTTGTATTTCTTTTGAGCTTTTCTGGTATGTTGTACAATGCCTATGTTTTCTTATTATATCAATGCCATGGGGCTCACAACAAAAGGCATTATCAAGTTACATCCCTTGGTGACCTCACTTGTGTTGGGCCTGTTGGGACATAAGTAAGTCAAACTAATGCACCTCTCGTTTCTTCAATTCAGGTCACAGAGGCGCTCAAGCGTGTGAACATTTCACTACTGAACAATGAAATAAGCTTCAACGAGCATGGTGATTCTCCAACAGGATATGATATTGTCTTCTGGAACTGGTTTGGTCATACTCCATTTATGAATGTTGGGTCCTACCCCAGCTTAGGAAAACTTGATATCAATTTCCAAAAAATTATTTGGCAAACCTCAAACAATGCGGTTAGTTATGATTTGGGGAGGGGGTGTTATTAAATAGGCAGATACAGTGAGAGATCCAGCTAAAACAAAAACAGAGCAACTTGCATTGGTGAAATGACCTCAGCCAATAAAATAAAAATAATGTGATAATGAGCTTTGGAAAGACATCTTTTTAGAGGCCACCATTGTATAAAAGCCCCTTCACCTGGCTGCATTAATCATCTAGCAAATTGGTAATCATATTTTTAATCAAGCTTTTGTGCATTAGCCAAACTTATACCAGGGAATCAGAGATTTCCTGACTGAGTGGCCCATTTGTACCACAAAGTTAGCCCACAACACCTTGCATGTATACATGGAAGCTTTTGGAATTTTGGCTCATGGGCATGAAATCAAGGGGGGCAAAAGGTGGGCTCTCGCAAAAAAAGCCATGCCAATCTTTTGACAATATACAGGTATCTCACTGGCAATAGATGGGCAACTGTGGAATATATAAATAGTACAGTAGTATATACAGACAGCCCAGTGGCAATTTACAGGCAATTGAGACACACACAGTGGATATAAAAAGTCTACACACCCCTGTTAAAATGTCAGGTTTCTGTGATGTAAAAAAAGACAAAGATAAATCATTTCAGAACTTTTTACACCTTTATTGTGACCTATAAACTGTACAACTCAGTTGAAAAACAAACTGAAATCTTTTAGGGGGGGGTAAAAATAATAAACTAAAATAATGTGGTTGCATAAGTGTGCACACCCTCTTATAACTGGAGATGTAGCTGTTCTCAGAATTAAGCAACCATATTCAAACTCATGTTAAATAGGAGTCAGTACACACCTGCCATAATTTAAAGTGCCTCTGATTAACCCCAAATAAGCTTCAGCTGTTATGTAGGTCTTTCCTGACATTTTCTTAGTTGTATCCTACAGCAAAAGCCATGGTCCACAGAGCTTCCAAAGCATCAGAAGGATCTCATTGTTAAAAGGTATCAGTCAGGAGAATATCTGGCAAGTACTGGCTGTGTGGTAAATGTGAAAACAATCTCCTGTATTCTTCATATGTCTGAGCTATGGGGTAGAGTGGCAAGCCTTTTCTTAGGAAGAAAAACGTCCAAGCCCGGCTAAATTTTGCAAAAATACATCTGAAGTCTTCCTAAAGCATGTGGGAAAATGTGTTATGGTCGCATGAAACCAAGGTTGAACTTTTTGGCTGTAATTTCAAAAGATATGTTTGGTGCAAAAACAACACTGCACATCACCAAAAGAACAACTTACCCACAGTGAAGCATGGTGGTGGCAGCATCATGCTTTTGGGGCTGTTTATCTTCAGCTGGAACATGGGACTTAGTCAAGGTAGAGAGAATTATGAACAGTTCCAAATACCAGTCAATATTGGCACAAAACCTTTAGGCTTCTGCTAGAAAGCTGAACATGAAGAGAAACTTCATCTTTCAGCATGACAATGACCCAAAGCATACATCAAAATCAACAAAGGAATGACTTCACCAGAAGAAGATTAAAGTTTAGGAATGGCCCAGCCAGAGCCCAGACCTGAATCTGATTGAAAATCTGTGGGGTGATCTGAAGAGGGCTGTGCACAGGAGAAACCCTCACAATCTTACAGATTCAGAGTGTTTTTGTAAAGAAGAGTCAAGAGAATTGCCAAGTCAAGATGTGCCATGCTGATAGACTCATACCCAAAAAGACTGAGCGTTGTAATAAAATCAAAAAGTGCTTCAACAAATTATTAGTTTAACCTCCCTCGCGGTATTCCCGAGTGTGGCTCTGGGTGAAATTTCAGTACCATTAGCGATAACCCCAATGCAACTCGGGATTGCATTGCAGGATCCTAGAAGAGGTTACTTACCTTGTCCGCATGATCCCGCGATGTACTACCGCTGTGTCCAGCTGCCGGATCTTCCGCCCATTCCTCTGTGTGTTGCGGCTCTGTTCCCTGTGAGCGTTGCAACGCATGGGGGCAGAACTGGTGGCAATTTAAAAAAGTATAAAACACAACACATACACAATACATTGTAATCTCATTGGATTAAATTACTGTATCAAATCATTTGACCTCAGTTTGTCCCCAGTGCTTTGTCCAGTGCCCTGCCTGCAGTTTTACTGTTCTTTCTGCCTGGAAACTGGAGAACATCCATGACATCCAAAAAGCGTGCCACTACATCAAAAGCAGTTTATGACCTGCTTGAAAACAGCGATAACAATTCAGAATCACTTGCAGAATTGAGTGATAGAGATTTGTGGGGAAATTCGTTATCAGACACAGAAAGTGATTTCAGCGACGATTCTGCAATTGAGCTCAGTGATGTGCGGACTTGGTGCTCTATTGACTGTGGTACGGATCATGCAGCGCCCCCAAGATTCTCATTTACTGGAGCACCTGGTATGAAAGTGGACATTGAAGATGACAACCCCCTGTCATACCTACAACTATTTCTGTCCGATTAGGTTATTGAGAAAATAGTTACGGAGACAAACCGAAACCTGTACCATAAGCAACAAGCTACTATGTATCGGAAGTTTCCAAGAAGTAGAAAGTGGGAACCAGTGACCAAAGATGACATTTGGAAATTTCTGGGCCTAATAATATTTCAGGGAGGGGTGGGGAAACCCCTGCAGAAGCGGTATTGGACAACTAACAAATTACTTGCCAATCCATTCTTTGGCACGGTCATGTCAGAGTACAGATTTTCCCTGTAAATGAAATATTTGCACTTTGAAAACAACAAAGAAATTGATGAAACTACTCATCCAGCACCAAAACTCAAGACAATTTGAGAAGTATATCATATGATTCTGAAGAATTTCCAACAGAGCTATGTGCCAGATAGAGATATTAGCAAAGATGAACGTCTAATGGCTTATAGGGGAAGGCTCAGCTGGATACAATACATTGCATCAAAGAGAGCACGATTTGGCGTAAAATACTTCATGCTATGTGAATTGTCAACTGGCTACATTTGGAATTCAGTCATATACATTGGGAAAGGAACAAAATTCAACCCAAAATACAGCAACTATGGAATGGCTACATCTTCTGTTCTTTCACTGATTGAGCCATTGCTAAATTAGGGCTATTGCGTAACTACCGACAACTTTTATACATCTCCTGAACTTTATGAGCTTCTTCTGCAGAACAAAACAGATGCCTATGGAAACGTTAGGGCTAACCAGCATGACATGTCACCAATGTTGGCAGTAGGAAGCTGAAGACTCGAGAAATAGTTGCCTGGCAGAAAGGCAAAATTATGGCACTGCGATGGCGTGACAAAAAAGAAAGTACAGTCCATAATACCTCCACTGTTATGGTGCACACAAAAGGTGGGAAAGAAATCATGAAGCCACAATTAGTGATAGACTACAATAACATCATGGGAGGTGTTGTCAGAGTCGACCAAGCAATGACATTCTATCCAGCAATGAGGCATCTTCTTGAGCAATGCTTGTGGAATGCCTACATTCTGCTAAAAAAAAAAAAAGAGTGACAAGCCTGTGATCCATTCTGACTTTATTTGGAAAGTTGCCGAACTGATCTTCGTGAACCACCAAACACCAATGGCTTTTAATAGAGCTGAACGTCGTGCTGCTGGTGTTATCAACCCGGAACGCCTGACTGGTCGTCACTTCATGGACCACATCCCACCAACTGAAAAAAGTCAGCACCTACAAGGATGTGCATGGTTTGTTGCTCGAAGCGAGATGACAGTGGAAAGAAAATCCGAAAGGATTTGTCCTGATTGTGATGTCCGACTTTGTGCAGTCCCATGTTTAAAAAATGTTCATACCCGGGATTTTTACTGAACCAATATGCAGTGACTAGTAATATTGCACCCTTGTTTGGACAAATTTCAGTGTTTTGATTTGATTATATTATTGAATAAAATGTATTGAACAAAATGTATTATAATATTATTATTTGTTATTATTTATAGTTATTTATTATATTCTAATTTATGATGTTGTGTTTAAAACTTTATCATACCCGGGATGTCTACTAGACTCTTGTTTGGACAGATTTAAGTGAGTTATTCCTAAGAATTACAGGCCTACAATATAAAACGCCAAATTTCCATGCAAAAGAACTGTACCGCTTTCAGCATAAAAAATCAGACAAAATCATACCGCCAGGGAGGTTAAGGGTGTGCACACTTATGCAACCATATTATTTTTAATTTTGACTTCCCTCCACCTAAAAGATTTGAGTTTGTTGTTCAACTGAGTCGTACAGTTTATAGGTCACATTAAAGGTGGAAAAAGTTCTGAAATTATTTATTTTTGTCTCATTTTTTACATCACAGAAACCTGACATTTTAACAGGGGTGTGTAGACTTTTTATATCCACTGTATAAAGATCAGTGGCATATATAGGAAACCCAGTTGTTTATACTAGAAGATCTGTGGCATATAATGGTACATTAGTGGCATATACTAATGGATCACTGGAATATACAGGCAGCCAGCTGGCATATACCGGGTAAAAAAGTGGCATATACAGGAAGCTTACTTGGTCTCTGCAATCAAATGCTGACAAATTCCCAGGTATGTCTGGATTCAGCTTTTTCAGCTTTCAAAAATATGTTTTTTCTTTGATTGGTTGATATAATATTCTGCACTGCATTGATCTTTCTACCATGTTATGAAATGAAGCCTGATTTATAACTGTTTTGATAAAATTGTATTTATTTTATTAGGTACCATCATCAGTGTGTTCTTCTGAATGCTTACCAGGGCAGCAAAAACAGCCAAAAGGATACTATAAATGTTGTTTTTCCTGCATCAGCTGTGCAGCTGGGACTTTCCTCTCTTCAAATGGTTTGTAGATCATGTTGTTATATAGCCACATAAAAATGAATACATTTTAGTTTGGAAGAGACAATGGACTTGAAAGAGCAGTCATGTGCAAGATCTGACCGTCCTTAGGGTTTCCCATATGATATAAAAATAGGGAAGGGCATTGCTTGTTTGTAGAAGATTCTTGCAGATGTTCAGCTTTACATGTTTGGATGCATGCACCACCTCTGCCTCTCTGTTCTTCTCCTCAGTGCCCCATTCCACCTTTGTAAATTCTGCTTTAAATGGTATACTCTTTTCTTGACTGGAGTTAACAATGTACTCTCCTCCACTGTGGCCCTTCACCTTTGGTTGTCTTCTTCTGTCTGTCCCTATTTTCCCTAGCATCTCAGCTTATCTGCTATGTGGCCATTCTTCCACTGGTGATTTTTATTTCACCAAACTTCTACTTTGTTCCTGTTCTTTGATCCGTCCCCTGGCACCCTTTCTTTCCCTTTTTCACTGCCACTGTTCTTCTCTTCTGCACTCACTTTGCTCCTTGTCCCTTGTGTTTTCTCATGTGTCCCTATTCTATACGCTGCTCATTTCACCCAAACTTCTTAGTGCTTTCAGTTCATCCCTCAGCATTCCTGTCCTCTTCATCTCAACTAGACACTGGGTGTGCAAGTAGGGAAGAACCTATTTTTTGCACACCCAGGCTTTATTTGAACAAATGGACAACCTCAGACCACCAATCCTGGTAGACCTGCCTAAGGATAATTATTTATGAATCACTTCTTAAAGTGGTATTAAACCCCAAAACAAAAATGTATTATATTGCAGCTTACCAATTCTTATGCCGCGTACACACGGTCTGATTTTCCGATGGGAAATGTTCGATGGGAGCTTGTTGTCTGAAATTCCGACCGTGTGTAGGCTCCATCGGACATTTTCCGTCGGAATTTCAGACAAACAAAATTTGAGATCTGGATCTCAAATTTTCCGTCAACAAAATCCATTGTCGTAAATTCCGATCGAGTGTACACAATTCTGACACACAAAGTTCCACGCATGCTCGGAATCAAGCAGAAGAGCCACACTGGCTATTGAACTTCATTTTTCTCAGCTCGTCGTACTTGTTTTACGTCGCTGCATTTTTGACGTTCGGAATTTCCGACAAGATTTTTGTGACTGTGTGTATGCAAGACAAGTTTGAGCCAACATGCGTTGGAAAAAAAGCATGGATTTTGTTGTCGGAATGTGCGATCTTGTGTACGCGGCATTAGATGTAATAGCTGCATTAGTTTTCTATTTTTAAGATTGTTTCCAAAAGTTTCACCTGGTTATCCGGTCAGTAAGTTTATTTTTCAATTTCCTTTAACAGACTGAGCTGTCCAGACAAATTAGCAGTTAGAGGGATGAGACAACCCATTTAACACTGACAGAGGAGCTTACAATAGTCATCTTTTAATCATTTCTGTAAAACTTTTATCCCAAAAGGAAAAAAAAATGCTGTAACTAATTATAAAGTGTTAGGTGGAGTTCAGTTTTAGTTTGTTAGTCAAGTCTATCTAAATTTGCTAGTCTGACCCTCTCCTCAAACTGACAATGCTGCTGTTTAAAGGTGTCTGCCTTGCCCCTTTATCAAAGTGTAGGGACCCTAAGGTCTTATGCACACTGGATGTTTTTAATGCTGCTGTTAGGGGCGTCTGGTTTTATTTTCTGCCTCTAAATGCCCCTGCATGTTAGCCATGCACACTTAGACATTTAAAGGAGTTTAGAGGCAGAAAAAACCCCCACTGCTAGCGCGTTCAGGAGCAGCAGCGTTTTGGCAGAAAAAAGGCTTAGTTCGTGTAAACACATATAAACACGCATTAACACTAGGCACGTTTAGGATTTGAACGTTAAACTGATATTACAGGAAGACTTTTTTAAAAATAACAAACATGTCATACTTACCTGCTCTGTGTAATGGTTTTACATAGATCCTCCTCTTCTCGGGGTCCCCACCGGCACTCCTGGCCCCTCCCTCCTGCCCCCTGCAGGTTGCTATGGGGGCACCCAAGCTGGCTCACTCCCAAGTGGCTGCTGCTCTGTGTGTCCATTAACACACGGAGCGCAGCTCAGCTCCGCTCTCTCCTCATTAGCTCACTGGCTGTTATTGACAGTAGCGGGAGCCAATGTCCCGCTACAGAGTCCAATGGGAGCTCTTTATCGTATATTCCGACCGTGTGTATGCCCCATCAGACTTTTTCTGTCGAAAATTTAGACGGACTTAGATAGAGAACATGTTCTATATTTTTCTGATGGAACAAATTACTATCGGAAAAACCGCTCGTCTGTATGCTGTTCCGACGCACCAAAAACGACTCATGCTCAGAAGCAAGTACGAGACGGAAGCTATTGGCTACTGGCTATTGAACTTCCGCTTTCTAGCCCCGTTGTACGCGTTGTACGTCACCGCGTTCTGGACGGTCGGAATTTGGTGTGACCGTGTGTATGCAAGACAGCTTAAGCGGAATTCCGTCGGAACTCTATCGGAAAAACCTTCAGAGTTTATTCCGACGGCAAAACCGGTCGTGTGTACAGGGCATGATTCTAGGCTTACCTATAGGTAAATGTCACACAAAAGGGTTTACAACCACTTTAAGAGCCCTTTCACACTGATGTGCTTTTGATGCACTTTTGTTGCATTATCATTGATTTACAATGGAAGGTGCCTTTTTGGTGGGCTTTTGAAAACCAGCACTAAAGATGCAGCATCCAGGGCTGTTCAAAGTGCAGTGCACCTGCAGTGTAAACGGTTACATAGGATTTAATAGGGAATAATTTTTAAAAGCGCAGTAAAAGCACACCAGTGTGAAAGGGGCTTAAAGGATTGGTAGCAACCCACAAATGTGTTCTTATGAATTGAAGTGTTCTGACAGTGGTGTTGTCTAATGTTTCTACACCGCTAAAACAAAAACAATGATTTTTTCAACACTCTGTTCTGACCCGTTACAGAGATTGTCCAACATGTCTGCATTTCCAAGGCTCTCAAAAGCATTCATGAGTTAATTGCTACCTACTTATGAGGATACTCAAATTACCGTAGTTATCTAAAAATGTTGCATATTATAAACTTGGTCTTAGTGCCGGGGCCAAAGGGAGATCCTTTGGCAGGCTCAGTGGCATGTCATAAACTGATGGGAAAGAGCCTTAACTGGAACCCTAGAAATCAGAATCAGAGTTGATTCATTATATCACAAAATACTTTAATATAAAGATAGTATAACATAAAAACAATTCCATAACTAATTACGACATCATCATCATCTTCTTTTGCAGGTACCTGTGTGGCTTGTAGAGAAGATCAATGGTCCAAAGAAAGGAGCACCGTCTGCTTGGAAAAAACTAGAATTTTTATGACTTGGAGTAACCCTATAACCATAAGTGTGTTATCTATAACAGTTTTGGGGATACTGATTAACATTGTGATCATGGTGACCTTTTTTGTTCAATTATCAAGCCCAGTGGTCAAAGCTGCAGGAGGAAGAATGTGTTTCCTCATGCTCTCCTCACTGACAGTCTCCTATCTCAGCATCCTGGCCTACCTGGGTGAGCCTGGAACGGTGAAATGCATCTTTAGACTACCCATATACAGTATTGCTCTCACTGTCAGTTTCTCCTATATTTCCATACGTTCCTTTCAGATAGTCTGTATATTTAAGATGGCTTCTAAGCTCCCAGCAACCTTTGATTACTGGGTAAAACAGAATGGGCAGTACATCTGCCTGGGCTTCCTTTGTGGTGTGCAGGTTTTTATGTCTATTATCTGGATCATCATCAACCCGCCTACTGCTACCACCATAGAGCTGAGTTCTGACCAAGTTCTGTTGGAATGCAGTCAGTTTGGCTCTGTGTACAATATCTTCCAGTTTAGCTACAATGTTATTCTAAGCCTTCTGTGCTTTACCTTTTCTTACATGGGCAAGGAGCTACCCAAAAACTACAGTGAAGCCAAATGTATCACGTTTGCCATGTTGATTTTTTTTGTGGTCTGTATCTCTTTCTTTACTGCCCAACTAATTGACGTTGGGGAGTACATCACTGCAATTAATGCAGGCCTGGCTTGGCTCAGTCTGATGGGAATTAAAGGTGGGTATTTCTTCCCCAAATGCTACATAATTTTCTGCCATCCAAAATTTAACACCACAAAGTACTTCCAAACAACCATCCAGTCATACACGAAAAGGGGGAGTGGAAGCACCAAATAACACCTAGTTGTTCAGGCTAGATGGGACATGTTCCACTTTATCAGGGACTACTAAAGAATTTCAAAAGGGGGTTTGTGTGCAAACTGTATTATTAACAAAATATGTATTTTCTTCTAATGAAAATAATAAAACTATAAGGAATCCAACTAGAAGTGGAAATGTGAATCAGCTGTGGCAAATGTGCCTTTGGGACCAAGGATGTGTGTGGGTACAAATAGATCCAGAATTTTTAAATAGTGACACCACCAAGATCTTTCAAGTTGTCAGCAGATATTAAAGTGGTTGTAAACCCATATAAAAAGAAAACAAAATTACAATTAAAAAAACAAACCTGCAAGACAAAGGCATAATGAGCTAGTATGCATCGCATACTAGCTCATATTGAAATACTTACCTTAGGTCAAAGCTGTTGCAGCGGTCCCAGTACCCTGCTGTGACCGACGACATGTCTCCTGAAGTTATTTCCGGGTTCGCGGGCTCCGGCACTGTGATGACGTCACTCCCGCGGTCACGGCACAGGCCTTTTAGAAACGTCACGATCGAGCCGCTTCTTCGGTGCGCATGCGCCGATGAAGTCGGCGCAAGCGTATATGGTAATGATCTCCTAAACCGTGCAGGTTTAGGAGATATTTACAGTACCTACAGGTAAGCCTTATTATAGGCTTACCTGTGGGTACAAGTGGTGTAACAGAGTTTACAACCACTTTAATATCACCAAGCGCAAAAGCATTTATGTATGTATGAAAAAATAACTGTACTTATATATATTAAATGTATTTTAAAATGAATCTAAAAAAAGGACCTAAGTGTGTCTTTATTCCATCTTTCTTGATTCCCGGACACATCAGGACTGGGAGCAGGGGCCAAAACTAGCTGCCAATCAGGTTCTACTTTGGTGATGTCGGTCTATCACTTGGAGCTTGCAAAATAAATGATAATTCTGGCCAATAAAATGAATTAACACCCAAGCATTTGACACGCTTAAACGCGTTTACAAAAATGCGCCTATAGGCAGGATTTTAATGCTGCTTTCCTCCTGGCAGCAGAAAGGCATTCAGGAGATCTGGGCAAACACCCTGTGATGAGGCAAAAAGAGAAAGAAAGAACATAGTGCTCTCTGTGGGTTTGATTTACTAAAACTGGAGAGTGCAAAATCTTGTGCAGCTCTGCACAGAAACCAGCTTCCATTTTTTTTTATCAAAGCTTAAAGTGTTACTAAACCCACAACAGTACATTCAGTCTGTATATGCAGTAAAGCAAGCTTGTTATACTCACTGTGGAACCTAAGGGGTTAATCCTCTGCATTGTGTAAAAAGGCTGTTTGATCCTGTCTTCTCTGATCCCCCCCTTCTTCAAATGTCTCCAATCTATCTGCAGATAAAAAAGAGGATAGGGGACAAGCTATACATGCTCAGTTTGGTGTGTATTGCTAAGAGAGTATTTTTTTCTTGGGAGAGTGCATGTGATCAGCACAGGGCCAATCAGCACTTTCTAGACAGAGAGTCAGGGGTCTTGCAGCCTGATAGGACAGTCAGAGCAGAACCAGAAAAGCTTTAACCAGACACTAATAGAAGTCACAAGACTGCTCTAACTGCTGATGAAAAAAAAGTATTTAACTGTTTATATTTACTAAAACAATTGCATTTCCTTGTTTTGTGTACTGTGGGAGACCAGATATAGTGAATGCAGGGTCCTGTGTTTAGTAACAAGCTGACATTAATAGTTGATTGGCTACCATGCACAGCTGCACCAGATTTAGCACTCTCCAGTTTTAGTAAATGAACCCCTGTTTTTCTTAAGAACCTCAAGCAGAGATGCCACAGGATCTTCTCTCTCCTTTACAAAACTACCAAGGCTCAGTGTTCCGCCCCAGTAGAATACACACTTTTGGTCCACTGTGCTTGCATTTCTGGGCATTCTTTTTGGGTGGATTTATTATTGGACACTATGGTGTAGATTTACTAAAACTGGAGCAGCTGTTCATGGAAGCCATTTAGTTTCTAACTTCAGCTTATTTAAGTAAGGTTTAATAATAAAACCTGGAAGCTGATTGGTTTCTGTTAAGAGCTACACCAGATTTTGCAAGTTTTAGTAAATGGAAGACTAATTCAGCAGACTTTATTTGTATCATCACAAACTTTTAGAAGCATCAGTTTCACTGAACTGCATATTGATTTTTATTTGGCATCACAACAAATGACTTGGCACATCACCATGGAAAATGGATGCAATAGAATTTATTTATTTCATTATCACAGATTTTTCACTATTGTATGAAACATTTGTTTTATAGCTTTGTTTGATAATTTTTATTGGTTAATTTGTTTCCACTGCATATTTTTTGACACATTGCTTTAACATACAGTGTTATGCAAAAGTTTTGGGCAGGTGTGAAAAAATTATCAAGTTCAAACCTCAGTTCCTATGTTTTCATGTACAGTCGAGTCACTTAGCCTTGTTTTCATGTCTAATTTTATGGGAAATTCGCCTCTAAAAATGTTTTACATGTTGTTAAAATATACGTTTTCCACAAATACTTATTAAAAGCTTTTAACACAACACAGAATGTAAAGAGTTACTCCACTTTTGTTGAGAAAAAAACACTACCTTCTGGGTGATCTATGTACATTGTAGGGATTTGAACAAACTGTTGCAGTTTCCTACCTTTTGTTATTCTGAAGAAAGAGCTGTTTGTTTGTCTGGGTCCATGTGGAAAGTAAAGTTTTATAATGATCAGTCAGCTGCTGTACCTGCAGGGCACTAATGAGTAAAATTGCAGGGTCTGCACCCCTTTAGATGTGATTCCTTATTGGGAGTATCTCACCAAAATGACATTTTTGTTGCAGGGGATGCCTGAAATCTGACTTGTATCTTAGTGCAGACTTCTGGGAAAATCAGTGAGCCATACACACAAGCAGGAATTTATGTTTCTGGGAGGCATTCTGTACACATTCTGTGTACAGAATACCTCCAAGTAGCCATATTGCATTGCGTTTTACAGGAAATGACAGCGATGCTGATTAAAAAGGAAAAGTAATTTTTAATAACATTCATTTACAATATAACTTGTGTCACAATTGTATACGCTATATTATTATTTTTTATTTACAAATTGTTCCCACAAAAGTGGAGTTACCCTTTAAAGCTGAACTCTACTTTGCTATTAAAATCACCAATACATTGATTAAACAATTAGTAAAGTACCTTCGTCCTAACAAAAATAGGCAGATATGCAGGATACAATGGATGCTACTCATGAGAGAAGCACCCTATTCTCTGACACTATCTGGAAAAGAAAGATGGAAAAATTTCCACAATGGATTTACGGAAACAGAATTCCAGTTGCAAACTCTACATGTTTCCCGGTGACCCGCTTCTTCAGGAGTATACTTTCAGAGAATATTTAATCTAGAAAGGAAACATATACGGTAAACCAACATATAAGTATCAACACATAAAAACAATGTATGTACAGTATATAATTAGGCTGCAGAGGACTGAGGCAAATCACCAAAATGACTGCCACCCTGGTGAAGCATCATGAATCTACAGTCTGGATACATAGTATGTATATTCAGTGAACCCCCGGGAAAGAGGTGGGGCCAAAAAGAATGTTGATACAAGAGCAAAATGATACTCACCAAAACTGCCAACATCAATAATCTTGGGCATCACAAGGCCTCATCAACATTCTTTTTTGGCCCCACCTCTTTCCCGGGGTTCTCTGAATATACATACTATGTATCCAGACTGTAGATTTATGGTGCTTCTCCGGGATAGCAGTCATTTTGGTGATTTGCCTCAGTCCTCTGCAGCCTGATCATATACATACATTGTTTTTATGTGTTGATATTTACAGTTGTGCTCATAAGTTTACATACCCTGGCAGAATTTATGATTTCCTGGCCATTTTTTTTAGAGAACATGAATGATAACACAAAATTGTATCTTTCACTCATGGTTAGTGTTTGACTGAACACAAGAAAAAAGACCTCTCCTGCGCTCAGGTGTCCATGAACTGGATAAGTGGTGCAGCCACCTATAGAAGTAATGCCTAGCGTCTTGCAGCCCTCATTTGAACAATGGGTATTCAAGCTAAAAAACACAAAAAAGAAAGAGGGCGCACCAACCTAGTGCATTACCACTGATAAACTTTAATGCAACATAAAAACAGTAAAAATTATACTCACAAACGAGCTAGTATAAATAGCTTTCAAAAGGGCGCAAAAGCGCTGTTTCTGTGGATCGACACCCCAGGACCTGTTGCCGAGAGGATAAGACCAGCGCAAATGGCTGATGGCTTACGCGTTTCGGGGGAGCACCCCTTTCTTCAGAGCCTAAGCGGGCAATGGTTGGTCTCTCGAGTTGCTCTCTCTATAAATGTATGTATGTGCCTGTGTCTACCCCACCCAATTAGTGACGACGCCCCCTCCCACAGATATTGGGCACCACCCACCCATTCGGGTTAACCCTCCCTATCCCATCCCTCTGAGTGTGATTCCCCATTTGTAGCCAAAATATAGAGGGCAAACATCACTCTATGTTATCTGCTAAAAAGATAATGATAGTAGTAATACTAGTACAAAAAGAAATTGATTAATTGAAAAAATAAATAGATATAAATATAAATATAGAAACACTGGACCAGTAGATCAGTTTCACTCTCACCATAGGCTATGTGCAACAGGGCAGGGGAAGGGGGATTGGGTGCGCCAAAACAAAGACACCTCACCTCCTGCATGCAGCTCTAATTGTGTCCCCATGCCTCTGATCTACTGGGGTGGATGATGCCGGGCTCCTCCGGCTCCCAGGAGCCATATTAGTGCCGCATGCCATGTGTGGAACGCACGCCATTCAAAAGACCAGGAAGTGCGGGCGTACCTGCGTTCCACCCGCAACTTCCGGCCGATCGTGGCGTCATTTCCCCCTCCTCCATAGGCGTCAGAGGTCCCTGTGCGCCAGGAACACGGCCCGGAAGCGTGGGTGTGTTTGCGTTCCACCCACTGCTTCCGACCGTCAACCTGTGGTAAATAATGCGCGCGCATCTCAGTATGGCCGCGCGCTCTCTATCAATCGCTCCACTACTAACATTATCATTGGCAGAGACGCGATCTGGCTAAGCAGGACAAGCAGCATTCTGGCGGGGGCTACTAGCAGCGCTCAACCCACTTTTCTCTAAAGAAACATAGATGAAAAATGGAGGGGAAAAGGAATGTATAATTTAAAAACTTAATTAATTAATTAAAAAATAAAAATAAAATTGAAAATATTATAATGTGAATATCGATTCCCAAATAAGGAAGTGGAAAAAGGGATAATGGAAAATGGATTCCAAACCTATAGGTTGATCATAATGTAAAATTATTAGATTAATAGAAGGAGTCCGCAGAAATATCCCTCCAAGGTACAGTAGATCATACCATATCCATAAAATTCATAGATTGAAATATAACATATAATATACTTAATGTTAAAAGAACAACACATGGGAGTCCATAACAATTAGTCGTTATGATATCAGCACGATACTAATCTAGAGGAGGAAGGATTATAAAATAATAAATAATACATAGTATAAAATACTAAAAATACATATGGGATCTCAAAGTGAATACTGAACCTCATCAGCCTATACCAACATTAGTCACCATTAGACACAGCAATAGAGTGTTCCTACTGAAAAGCTACACCCCACTCCATGTAGATATAAAATATATATAAATATAGTGACAAATATGTATATAAACCATATAATAGTAAACCATACTGTGCCAAATGACAGTGGTACCCATCACCTCAGCATATACCCTGGAAGATACCTCTGCGGACCGGCATACCATAGACAAGAGAGAGAGAGAGAGGCACCATTGCCCGCTAGCATCTGGTGGGAATAGACACTAAACTCCAATGGCGGTAAATTACATTGGCGGTAAATTGCATAAAATTACAAAAAGTACATCATGTAGTCAAATAGGCCAATAGGCGACTATCTGAAACCAACCACAACCTAAACCTAATAACTACCTTCTAAACAAATACCTAGCGGCTAAAACCTATTACTACACCTGCCAAATGGTCTACCCAATTCCTAGTCCTTGACCTTAGTGCATCCCATAAACCCCAAGAATGAGCCCCTACCAACATGGTGGAGGCGAAGGACACACTAGAGAAGTCACATCAGAATTAACTAACTGATGTTAATAATGGCTCGAAAGCTTGGACGGGAACTGAAGGAATTATGCTACATTGTGTAGTTCAATTTCCTCGTTCAGACCTTTCGGGACCAAAGGAGCCCGGCATCATCCACCCCAGTAGATCAGAGGCATGGGGACACAATTAGAGCTGCATGCAGGAGGTGAGGTGTCTTTGTTTTGGCGCACCCAATCCCCCTTCCCCTGCCCTGTTGCACATAGCCTATGGTGAGAGTGAAACTGATCTACTGGTCCAGTGTTTCTATATTTATATTTATATCTATTTATTTTTTCAATTAATCAATTTCTTTTTGTACTAGTATTACTACTATCATTATCTTTTTAGCAGATAACATAGAGTGATGTTTGCCCTCTATATTTTGGCTACAAATGGGGAATCACACTCAGAGGGATGGGATAGGGAGGGTTAACCCGAATGGGTGGGTGGTGCCCAATATCTGTGGGAGGGGGCGTCGTCACTAATTGGGTGGGGTAGACACAGGCACATACATACATTTATAGAGAGAGCAACTCGAGAGACCAACCATTGCCCGCTTAGGCTCTGAAGAAAGGGGTGCTCCCCCGAAACGCGTAAGCCATCAGCCATTTGCGCTGGTCTTATCCTCTCGGCAACAGGTCCTGGGGTGTCGATCCACAGAAACAGCGCTTTTGCGCCCTTTTGAAAGCTATTTATACTAGCTCGTTTGTGAGTATAATTTTTACTGTTTTTATGCTGCATTAAAGTTTATCAGTGGTAATGCACTAGGTTGGTGCGCCCTCTTTCTTTTTTGTGTTTTTTAGCTTGAATACCCATTGTTCAAATGAGGGCTGCAAGACGCTAGGCATTACTTCTATAGGTGGCTGCACCACTTATCCAGTTCATGGACACCTGAGCGCAGGAGAGGTCTTTTTTCTTGTGTTTGTCTGATTTGATTTGGGGACTCCAGCAGCTGGGTGGACAGAAAATGTGGTGTTAAGAAGGACTGAGTACATATCAGCCAGTATGGTATTATCCATAGAAGAAAGGCAGCTAAGGAGAGCTTCGTTGGCAAAAGGATTCCTGAACAGTATCGATAATTATGAACAGCAACCGGAAGGACCAGAGGCTATTGAGACTAATAAAGTCGCACCAAATAGAGAGGACATTATGATATCAACATTTTATAAATTGAAGCATCTCCTGGAGAATGAAATGACCCAATGGTGGGATGTTGTCTTATTGCAAAAGTACTTAGAAGTAAATAGAATTCCTAGAGGGTTAAGGTTAACAAAGGTATGCGATTTTTTAGATGAAGATATTGGTCAAGATTGGATTAGGGAGATGCGGACATTCAATAAATTCTGGCTAGGAATGATTATCAAACAGAGGGAGAGGAATCTAGCAATTGTAAAGTCGGAGATTATTGATATTCAAGAACAGCTAGAGGCATTTTTAGATATAGAATCTTTTTCCACATGGGATGCGAGAATTAATGAGCAAACTACAAAATTCGAGGCAGATTTAATAGTCAAGAAGTCTGGGAAATTTGAGAGGGATAGGCAGGATTATATGTCAGGGCGGGAGTTTAATTGGAAGAAAGACAAGACGCCTGGACCCTCTACCTATATACAGGATAGTGACCCCGAGATAAGAGACCGCCCTGAGGCCAGCACCTCATCCAATGCTGGTAGTAGGACGAATAACAACAGAAACAGAAACCGCAACAGAAACCAGTCTAAAAATAAGAGCAAACATTGGGGTAGAAACAATAGGACGAGAGTTAGGAACAATGGGAATAAGAAACAAAATGATTGGTTGGATTCAGGCCCCTATAGATGTAGCGTGCATGAAGATTTTCCGCCCCTTCGAGAACAGAGGGGTTCATCTGGCAACCGTGATCACAATGAGAAAAGTAAGCAAGGCAATCAGAAGGCTGGAGACCTCATTGGCCATGACCTTGCTACTGACGAGATTCCGCTACAGCAGAAGGAGATCACAACACAAGAGGGGAGGAGCGATTTAGCGATACCGATACAGCCCACGATAGATGGATTTGAGAAACATCAGGAGTCCCTTTTGAAACCAAGATGCAATGAGGCATTGGGAATAGAAAAGATCAGTACTAATATAACCAAATCCAAGGTTGAGATTCCTTTTTTTGTGCAAGGAGCTGCGGGAAGAACGAAACCCGCAGCGCAGAAAAGCATCGCATTTCGACCTCTATCACCCCCGAACACCAGGAGGCAATTAAAACAACGAGAAGAGGGTGTAGGGGAGGGCGGAAATCCAAAGAGAGATCAAAAACATCAGAGAGCCACTCCACTATAAAAATTTTCAATTTGTCCAGGTGTGAGTTCCTTGATACAGAGCTCGAACTGCTTAGAAGGGGGCTCAATTATGCTCCTGAGAGCTCTCCAAACCTGTTTGAGCTCTTTATTGATCTCAACAAGTTTGTGCGGAATCTCACTGTGAAGCGCCATTTTAGGTTGAAGGAACTAAATGGAATGACAAATGAGGGACCAGAAACGACTATTCCCATTGCCCATGATGAACCTCTTGACAAGGAGGTATTGGAGATTTTGGAGGAGCTGTACCTGGAAGGAGGTCAAGAATCTGTGGGAGTCCTTCCTCCCCCAACCCTGGAGGGTGGGACTATCAACACTAATTTCAGACCAAAATCCAGCTTCTACCCCCACTGGAACAAGGGGAATTTTATACCTACGTTCTATGAAGTAGTGATGGAGGAATTCAGGAAAATCTGTGGGGACAAGAAACGGAAGTATACTAAAGACCACGGAGCTATCTTGGAGGGTCCTTTGGATAGTTTGAAAAAGAACTCTGAAATAGTCATAAGAAAAGCAGACAAAGGTGGAGGTCTGGTGATTCAAGATAGAGATCAATATCTGGAGGAAGCATATAGACTGATTGGTGATACCAACACCTATGAGAGACTTACTTGGGATCCTACAGTTAACTATAACATGGAATTAAAAGCGCTTCTGGATAAAGCATTATCAGATCAAGTCCTGACTAAAAACGAGTACTACTTTTTGTATTCCAAGCACCCAGTGGTCCCCCACTTCTACCATATCCCAAAGATACACAAAGATATGGAGAAGCCCCCAGGAAGACCTATTATAGCAGGGATCGACAGCCTAACTAGCAATCTGGGCAATTATATCGATTACTTCCTCCAGGGATTGGTAGTTAACCTGCCATCATACATCAAGGACTCAGGCCATGCTCTAGAGATACTTACTGCTTACACTTGGGAGCAGGGCTATAGATGGCTATCACTCTATGTGACATCTCTATACACCTCTATCCAGCATGAGTTCGGTCTTAGAGCTATCGAATATTACGTAGCAGAAGCACACGTATTTGATCCCAGGCAAGCTCGTTTCATTTATGAATGCATCGAGTTCACTTTGACCCACAATTACTTCACTTTCTTGGACAGGCACTATAGGCAGATAAGGGGTACAGCTATGGGTGCAAGGTTTGACCCCAGCTATGCGAACCTGTTTATGGGTTATTGGGAACTCAACCACATCTGGGCCAATAACCCCTATGGGAAGAACCTAGTGTTGTACTCGCGGTACATAGACGATATTCTTATCATCTGGAGTGGTACCGATGAGGAGCTGAAAGGATTTCTTGCACATTGTGCAGGAAACCCCTATGGGATTTCCTTTACCCATGTGGTGGACGACAAGTCCCTGGTTTTCCTGGACCTAGAGCTACAGGTGGACGACACTGGGACCATCTTCTCAAAAACCCACTTTAAACTGAGCGCCGGGAATTCATATCTCCACGCCCGGAGCCACCATCACCCTAGATGGATTAGGAATGTCCCCTTTGGTCAGTTTTGCAGGCTTAGGCGAACCTGCACCCTGAAGCAAGATTATGAAGAACAGAGCCTTATCCTTAAGAATAAGTTCAAGGAAAAGGGCTATGTAGAGGAGCATATAGAGGAGGCATTCCAAAAGTACCTTGTGTTGTACGACAACACTTGTGTTGACGAAGAAAAGAAGATAAACCCACATGTGGACGAACAACCACAAGTACGGTTTTGCACTAGGTATAATAACAAGGCCCCGATAATACAAAAAATCCTCAAAAAGAATTGGAGAATCCTTGAATCAGATCCCATCTTAAAGACAAGCCTTCCTTCGCATCCTAATTTGGTCTTTAGGAGACCGAAGGACCTTAGGAGCATCATTGCCCCTAGTAGGGTAAGAAAACAAAGAAATGGAGGACTCAGCAGCACCTGGAGTACAATTTTTGACCAGAAGGGCAGTTACAGATGTGGGAGCAGCAACTGTGGGAACTGCGTGCATATGTGCCACAGAAAGAAAGAAGTCTTTGGAACAGAGGGTAGGGTCCACAAGATTAAGCAGTTCATCAACTGCGGTACCCCGTATGTCATCTACGGCCTTCTGTGCCCCTGTGGCCTCCTTTATGTTGGACGGACGTCAAGAGTTATGAGGATAAGAATGAACGAGCACAGGAGTAGTATTTTGACAGAAAAGGATAACTACTCAATACCGAAACATTTCAAAGAAACCCACAGTAGCAGTACAGAGGGCCTCAAAGTGTTCGGAATAGAAGCAATGCCGAGCGACCTAGATAGTGGTAAAAAATATCAAATGCTGTGTAGTAGAGAGGCCTTCTGGATATTTTCCCTAGGAACTTTGGCCCCGAAAGGTCTGAACGAGGAAATTGAACTACACAATGTAGCATAATTCCTTCAGTTCCCGTCCAAGCTTTCGAGCCATTATTAACATCAGTTAGTTAATTCTGATGTGACTTCTCTAGTGTGTCCTTCGCCTCCACCATGTTGGTAGGGGCTCATTCTTGGGGTTTATGGGATGCACTAAGGTCAAGGACTAGGAATTGGGTAGACCATTTGGCAGGTGTAGTAATAGGTTTTAGCCGCTAGGTATTTGTTTAGAAGGTAGTTATTAGGTTTAGGTTGTGGTTGGTTTCAGAAAGTCGCCTATTGGCCTATTTGACTACATGATGTACTTTTTGTAATTTTATGCAATTTACCGCCAATGTAATTTACCGCCATTGGAGTTTAGTGTCTATTCCCACCAGATGCTAGCGGGCAATGGTGCCTCTCTCTCTCTCTCTTGTCTATGGTATGCCGGTCCGCAGAGGTATCTTCCAGGGTATATGCTGAGGTGATGGGTACCACTGTCATTTGGCACAGTATGGTTTACTATTATATGGTTTATATACATATTTGTCACTATATTTATATATATTTTATATCTACATGGAGTGGGGTGTAGCCTTTCAGTAGGAACACTCTATTGCTGTGTCTAATGGTGACTAATGTTGGTATAGGCTGATGAGGTTCAGTATTCACTTTGAGATCCCATATGTATTTTTAGTATTCTATACTATGTATTATTTATTATTTTATAATCCTTCCTCCTCTAGATTAGTATCGTGCTGATATCATAACGACTAATTGTTATGGACTCCCATGTGTTGTTCTTTTAACATTAAGTATATTATATGTTATATTTCAATCTATGAATTTTATGGATATGGTATGATCTACTGTACCTTGGAGGGATATTTCTGCGGACTCCTTCTATTAATCTAATAATTTTACATTATGATCAACCTATAGGTTTGGAATCCATTTTCCATTATCCCTTTTTCCACTTCCTTATTTGGGAATCGATATTCACATTATAATATTTTCAATTTTATTTTTATTTTTTAATTAATTAATTAAGTTTTTAAATTATACATTCCTTTTCCCCTCCATTTTTCATCTATGTTTCTTTAGAGAAAAGTGGGTTGAGCGCTGCTAGTAGCCCCCGCCAGAATGCTGCTTGTCCTGCTTAGCCAGATCGCGTCTCTGCCAATGATAATGTTAGTAGTGGAGCGATTGATAGAGAGCGCGCGGCCATACTGAGATGCGCGCGCATTATTTACCACAGGTTGACGGTCGGAAGCAGTGGGTGGAACGCAAACACACCCACGCTTCCGGGCCGTGTTCCTGGCGCACAGGGACCTCTGACGCCTATGGAGGAGGGGGAAATGACGCCACGATCGGCCGGAAGTTGCGGGTGGAACGCAGGTACGCCCGCACTTCCTGGTCTTTTGAATGGCGTGCGTTCCACACATGGCATGCGGCACTAATATGGCTCCTGGGAGCCGGAGGAGCCCGGCATCATCCACCCCAGTAGATCAGAGGCATGGGGACACAATTAGAGCTGCATGCAGGAGGTGAGGTGTCTTTGTTTTGGCGCACCCAATCCCCCTTCCCCTGCCCTGTTGCACATAGCCTATGGTGAGAGTGAAACTGATCTACTGGTCCAGTGTTTCTATATTTATATTTATATCTATTTATTTTTTCAATTAATCAATTTCTTTTTGTACTAGTATTACTACTATCATTATCTTTTTAGCAGATAACATAGAGTGATGTTTGCCCTCTATATTTTGGCTACAAATGGGAAATCACACTCAGAGGGATGGGATAGGGAGGGTTAACCCGAATGGGTGGGTGGTGCCCAATATCTGTGGGAGGGGGCGTCGTCACTAATTGGGTGGGGTAGACACAGGCACATACATACATTTATAGAGAGAGCAACTCGAGAGACCAACCATTGCCCGCTTAGGCTCTGAAGAAAGGGGTGCTCCCCCGAAACGCGTAAGCCATCAGCCATTTGCGCTGGTCTTATCCTCTCGGCAACAGGTCCTGGGGTGTCGATCCACAGAAACAGCGCTTTTGCGCCCTTTTGAAAGCTATTTATACTAGCTCGTTTGTGAGTATAATTTTTACTGTTTTTATGCTGCATTAAAGTTTATCAGTGGTAATGCACTAGGTTGGTGCGCCCTCTTTCTTTTTAGTGTTTGACTGAAGCCATTTATTATAAAGTAACTGTGTTTACTCTTTTTAAATCATAATGACAACAGAAACTACCCAAATGACCCTGATCAAAAGTTTACATACTCCAGTTCTTAATACTGTTTATTGTCCCCTTTAACATGAATGACAGCTTGAAGTCTTTTGTGGTATTTGTGGATGAGGCTCTTTATCTTCTCAGATGGTAAAGCCGCCTATTCCTGTTGGCAAAAAGCCTCCAGTTCCTGTAAATTCTTGGGCTGTCTTGCATGAACTGCATGTTTGAGATCTCCCCAGAGTGGCTCAATGATATTGAGGTCAAGAGATTGAGATGGCCACTCCAGAACCTTCACTTTATTCTGCTGTAGCCAAGAACAGGTCGACTTGGCCTTGTGTTTTGGATCATTGTCATGTTGGAATGTCCAAGTACATCCCATGCGCAGCTTCCTGGCTAATGAATGCAAATGTTCCTCGAGTATTTTTTGATAACATACTGTATTCATCTTGCCAACAATTTTGCCCAAATTTCCTGTGCCTTTGTAGCTCACACATCCCCAAAACATCAGCGATCCACCTTTGTACCTTTCATCATAGGCCTTGTTGACTCCTCTCCAAATGTAATGTTTATGGTTGTGGCCAAAAAGCTAAATTTTGGTCTCATCACTCCAAATGACTTTGTGCCAGAAAGTTTGAGGCTTGTCTCTGTGCTGTTTGGCGTATTGTAAGAGGGATACTTTGTGGCATTTGCGTAGTAATGGCTTTCTTCTGGTGACTCGACCATGCAGCCCATCTTTCTTCAAGTGCCTCCTTATTGCGCATCTTGAAACAGCCACACCACATGTTTTCAGAGAGTCCTCTATTTCACCTGAAGTTATTTGTGGGTTTTTCTTTGCATCCCGAACAATTTTCCTGGCAGTTGTGGCTGAAATTTTAGTTGGTCTACCTGACCGTGGTTTGGTTTCAACAGAACCCCTCATTTTCCACTTCTTGATTAGAGTTTGAACATTGCTGATTGGCATTCTCAATTCCTTGGATATCTTTTTATATCCCTTTCCTGTTTTATACAGTTCAACTACCTTTTCCCGCAGATCCTTTGACAATTATTTTGCTTTCCCCATGACTCAGAATCCAGAAACGTCAGTGCAGCACTGGATGAAAGATGCAAGGGTCTGTCAGGAGTCCAGAAACTCATTGCCCTTTTATACACACACACACACACACACTAATTACAAGCAAACAGATTACAGGTGAGGATGGTTACCTTTAATAGCCATTCAAACCCCTTTGTGTCAACTTGTGTGCATGTTATCAGACCAGAATCACCAGGGTATGTTTGATTAGGTTTATTTGGGTAGTTTCTGTTGTCATTATGATTTAAAAAGAGTAAACACAGTTGATTGATAATAAATGGCTTCAACCAAACACTAACCATGAGTGAAAGAAATGTTTTTGTGTTATCATTCATATTCTCTGAAAAATGGCCAAGAAATCATAAATTCTGCCAAGGTATGTAAACTTAATAGCACAACTGTATATGTTGGTTTACCATATATGTTTCCTTTCTAGATTAAATATTCTCTGAAAGTATATCCTGAAGAAGCGGGTTCAACGCAAAACATGTTGAGTTTGAAACTGGAATTCTGTTTCCGAAAATCCATTGTAGGAATTTGTCCATCTTTCTTTTCCAGATTGTGTGAGAGAATAGGGAGCTTCTCTTATGAGTAACATCCTTTGTATACTGTATATCTGCCTATTTTTAACAATTATGTGTTGTTTAATAAATTTATATTTTTCTATTACAATTGTGTAAGTCTATACTGCACCATGAAAGTCCATATCGCCTCTCCAATTGCCATCCCTCAATACATTGATTAAAATAAGGCAACAATTGACAATTTATGCACTTATATATTAATTTAAATTTAACCAATAAGTATTTGCTGTCATGCACATGTACACAGAACCTGCTAACATAAGAAAAGAGCACAGTAGTTACCTCGTCTGTGTGCTGTAGCTTGTTTATTGTTGTCCAGTCAGCAGGATGGGGGCATATTATTGACCAAGCTGTCCCACTGTTGTTTTAGTGTAAGGTTAAGGACCTGGCTATGCTTTTGGCAGGGGTGCCCAGATCAAAAGATTGTCTGCAGAAAATTACAAAGTATTCATAGGGTAAAACATTTACAAATATATACTTCAATTGTGTATTTAGCTGGTTTCTTGAAGTTCAGCTTTCAGCAAATGACACAACTAAATTAGTCAGAAATTCAAGTGGGCTAATCTCAAGGGGTAAGCATGCCATTGATATAGAGTATGGATATTTTGTTTTGTGTAAAAACATTACTCTCAGGTTCCATGTTTTACAAGGAATTAGGAAAATACAGGAAAATGAGAATCAGTGAAGCATGCAAAATATGACTGTTTACATAAGCACGTGTACATTATTAAAATTAGCTTAAATCTCTTGTTTGCTCTGCAAAGCAACACTACATCAGTTGTTCATGGTAAGCCTGCTAGTCCATGAGCAAATATATACTGTATGTATGTATATGTATATATATATATATATATATATATATATATATATATACAGTATCTCAAAAAAGTGAGTACACCCCTCACATTTTTTGTAAATATTTTATTCTCTTTTCATGTGACAACACTGAAGAAATGACACTTTGCTACAATGTAAAGTAGTGAGTGTACAGCTTGTATAACAGTGTAAATTTGCTGTCCCCTTAAAATACCTCAACACAGCCATTAATGTCTAAACCGCTGGCAACAAAAGTGAGTACACCGCTAAGTGAAAATGTCCAAATTGGGACCAATTTGCCATTTTCTCTCCCTGGTGTCATGTGACGCGTTAAAGTGTTAAAAGGTCTCAGGTGTGATTGGGGAGCAGGTGTGTTAAATTTGGTGTTATCGCTCTCACTCTCTCATACTGATCACTGAAAGTTCAACATGGCACCTCATGGCTAAGAACTCTCTGAGGATCTGAAAAAAAGAATTGTTGCTCTGCATAAAGATGGCCTAGGCCAGTGATGGCGAACCTTGGCACCCCAGATGTTTTGGAACTACATTTCCCATGATGCTCAACTACACTGCAGAGTGCATGAGCATCATGGGATATGTAGTTCCAAAACATCTGGGGTGCCAAGGTTCGCCATCACTGGCCTAGGCTATAAGACGATTGCCAAGACCCTGAAACTGAGATTCAGCACGGTGGCCAAGACCATACAGCGGTTTAACAGGACAGGTTCCACTCACAACAGGCCTCGTCATGGTCGACCAAATAAGTTGAGTGCACATGCTCAACGAAATATACAGAGGTTGTCTTTGGGAAATAGATGTATGAGTGCTGCCAGCATTTCTGCAGAGGTTGAAGGGGTGGGGGGTCAGCCTGTCAGTGCTCAGACCATACGCCGCACACTGCATCAAATTGCACAAACAGTCACCCTTTTTTGCCAACTATGGGTATCACCCTTCCTTTTTGCCTGAGCTGTCTATAGAATCTTCCGTACCTGCTGTACAAGACAGATTGAGTTTTTTCAGTTCCAATAATCAATTACTACAAGGCACCATTGCTAAAGCCCAGGCAAACAATAAAACATTTTTTGACAAGAAAAAAAGGGGTAACGAGTCTAGAACCAGGGGACAAAGTCTGGTTATCTACCGCAAACTTGAAATTAAGATGTCCCTCAAAGAAGTGGCAGTGGCAGCATTCGATGGGCACAGTGGAAGCATTTGATGGCACAGTGGGAGCATTTGATAGCACAGTGACAGCATTTGATGGGCACAGTGGCCAAGGGTCTGGCTGCTGGAGCTGGGCTGCTGGTCCTGGGGTCTGTCTGCTGGGACCAGAGGTCCGGCTGCTGGGGCCAAGGGTCTGGCTGCTGGGGCTAAGGGTCTGGCTGCTGGGGCTAAGGGTCTGGCTGCTGGGGCTAAGGGTCTGGCTGCTGGGGCCAAGGGTCTGGCTGCTGGAACCAGGGGTCTGGCTGCTGGGCCCTTGCTGCTGGGGCCTGGTTGCTGGGGCCAAGGGTCCAGTTGCTGGGGCCAAGGGTCTGGCTGCTGGAGCTGTGCTGCTGGTCCTGGGATCTGGCTGCTGGAGCCAGGGGTCTGGCTGCTGGGGCCAAGGGTCAGGCGGCTGAGGCCAAGGGTCTGGCTCCTGGGGCCAAGGGTCCGGCTGCTGGGGCCAAGGGTCCGGCTGCTGGGGCCAAGGGTCCGGCTGCTGGAGCCAGGGGTCTGGCAGCTGGGCCCTGGTTGCTGGGGCTGGGGCCAAGGGTCCGGCTGCTGGGGCCAAGGGTCTGGCTGCTGGAACTGGGCTGCTGGTCCTGGGGTCTGGCTGCTGGGGCCAGGGGTCTGGCTGCTGGGGCCAAGGGTTAGGCTGCTGAGGCCAAGGGTCCAGTTGCTGGAGCCAAGGGTCAGGCTGCTGGGGCCAAGGGTCTGGCTGCTGGAGCTGGGGGTCTGACTGCTGGAGCTGGAGCTGGAGCCTGGGGTCTGGCTGCAATGGGGCTGGTGAGCCATCCCAGTCAGAGAATTCCCCAGAAGGAGGGGGGTGGGCAGAGGCAGAGAGAAGACTGGGCACCGTGATCTGCAGGCTGTAGCAATTTAAAGAAAAAAAAACTTTCCCCAGTCTAGTGGACTCATTCTCCACTTTCGGGTGCCACCGTTCAGTAATCTCTTGTGCGACAAGTACATGACAGTCCCGATCTGCCCGGCGGATTGATATAGAAGGGACTGTCTTGTACTTGTTGCACAGAAGATCACTGTGTGGTGGCACCTGAAAGTGGAGAAAGAGTCCGCTTGACTGGGTAAAGTTTTCTTTTTCTTTTAATTGCTACAGTCTGCAGATCACGACCGGCGCACTTCTCTCTGCCTCCGCCCACCCCCCTCCTTCCCTGCTGAATTGGCCGGACCGACACGAACTGACCTTAAAAAAGAGTACCCATGCAGCAGTCCAAGCAGGCTGGGGACAGCAGTATGGGATTCCCCCCCTATGCGTGTTGAGGTCTGACAAAGGAGCCGCACATGCTCCGAAATGCGCTACCGCCCCCTTCTCTACACTGACACCATCAGCCTTGTGTGTCCCGCAGTGAATAAAGGCTTTCCTGCTGCCTCGTCTTTCCAACACGCATGAGAACGCTTTACAGCTGCTAGATGGCTCTACACTGCTCTCTACCACCATGCTGAGGATGGACACATGCCACAGATGAGGACTCCTGATTTTATCATGTCTTTTAACACTCAACAATCTTGTAACTGCTTTTAACCCTTTGTGCACTTTATTAAATTTTGCATACTGCACTTAGAGCTGCCTTTCTTTTCCTTTTAAGTTGCCCAATTAAGGCTGAGTGACAGGCCCAGCCAGGAGATCACCCTGCGCTCGCAGGTGTCCGGGATCCTGCAGCCAAATGCGGGAGAATTGGGATGTCTGATTTGCTGTCTGTTTAAAGTGGAAGTAAAGTAAAAATTTAAAAATCCGCTGACAGGCAGGGTTTATATAACATAAGAGACCCTAGAGGTCTCTTCTGTCCTTTTCTCCCCCTTTCCTGTCAGCGGGAATGTGATCTGAACTCATGCATTCGCAGTTCAGACCACATATACGGCACGCTTCGCGTGCCGCTGGGATGTGACTCTGACGTCTCAGCATCCGGCGTTGCATACTAGTACATTATGACTTAAACCTGCAGGGGGACTATTTTTTAGCAATGTTATGGAGACTTTACTACCACTTTAAAAGAGAGCAGTGATCGGCTAGTATAGTCTGCTCAGTGTGCTCTGGTGCTGCTCATGCTGCCTTGAAGTTTCACACTGTCCTGACAACGATGGAAAGTGCTGGATGGTAGGCAGAAACCTTGCAGATGGGAGCATGATTATTCATACAGCCCTGGCCAAATAGAAGAGAAGGGGAAATACAGGCATGCTGGGTGCCTGTATTTATGTTCAAGGAGCACATGGATTCTTGGAGATTCCTAGCAGAGGATTGAACCAGGCTGGGGGAGAGGCGCTGCCTGCTGGCATGTGGCCTCAGGTGGGTGACCTGGAGGGCCTGAATTACTAACATACGGCCCCTATGTGTGGCTAACCCTGGTCCTACCATAGCTGACAATGGGAGAGTCTACAGTGCATCTGGTCTGGTATCACAGAGAGAGAAGGCTGCCAGTGGTGCTTCAGAAGCCTTGTGAGTACAGACACCCTAAGGATCCGGCTGTTTAAATCTACATTGTGCCTGGCTGCAGAGGAAAAGTGGGGAAGACCAGGGCAAAATACCAGAGGCTCCTGCGGGGGTAGCGCTACATATATATATTTATATATGCAGTTTATATGGCAGGGTTGTCAGGGTTGTGTATGGTGTATATTTGTTTTCTAGGTTTCTCACCTACAGATGGTAAGGGAAACAAACACTTTTATTTTCTCAGTTTTTATGTTTGTTTTATGTTATCGGCTTGCTGTACAAAGCCCTCTTGCACTGAATTTTGTTTGTTTACTGCCTTGCTGGATATAAGCGCAGGACCATTCTGCTTGGACCGTTCTTGGGTGTCCCTGTCTACCCCTCAACCCTGCACTCAGTACATAGCGCACCCCTCAACCCTGCACTCAGTACATAGCACACCCCTCAACCCTGCTATCTGTACATAGTGCACTCTTCAACCCTGCAGTTTGTACACAGCATACCCCTCACCCTTAGGCCCCCCCACTTCTAAGGGTTTGACAACACTCACATTTTGCCTCAACGCACTATGTACTCATTCTGAAGTTCAAAACTTGGGAAGTATGTCTATTTGTATATTTCAGAAATGTGTAATACAGAGAAAATCCTGTGATCACAGTGGGTATAGTCACTTTTATGACTCAATGTTCAATGCAAGTACAAACATTCTGAGAAGCTGATATTTGTTTCATTTACATATACTTTATCAATCAGCGGGTGGCTTCTACTTTGGTGTACAATTGTATACCAAATCTTTAAATCTTTCTGCTGGAAATGAAACCGAGAATCTTTGTACTTGCAACCAGCAAAGATGTAGTAAGGGAATGCTGTTCACTGTGAGTGTAGGGCCCTCTAACGATTTACGATACATGTTTGGAATATTGAATGTTGAGATTTTGGAGTCCCTGCAAATTGCTGCAAAGTCATTTGGACACTCTTGACTATTTTATGCTCTATTTATTTCCTGCCTAATGCTAGGGAAGTGGCAGTGTGTTTTTTTTCCCTCTAATTCTGATACAATGCTGGCATATGTAAGGCTGGCTAAACAGTAATACAATTCCACTTAGATTGGTGGGCAGTGAGATACCTGCCTCTCATTCAAATTCGTGTGCATCAGGGATGTTTACCACCTAGCAGATCTTTATACATGCTGCACATCTGGTGCAGCAACTGCACCTCTTTCTGTGGAGGACTGGTCACTGCTGGACAAAAGTAATTTTGAAATGAATGCTGCAAAAGAAAACAAGTGCGTACAATGTTTATTAACACCTGCGAGGTAATAGGAAATATGTCCTGAGTAAAGCTTAATGTACACAGGACATTTTTACAACCTCTCCTGAACGATTTAACTTGACAGATAGTAACCCGCGTTTAAAATGTCTGTTTTGTTGCGTTAAAATGCCGCGTTTAGCGGCGTTTTGCCGCGTTAAAGGAGCCTCCACTGCTTATCTTCTAAAATGCTAGTTGTCTGGTTTCACTACTTTCTGACCTACTGAGCCAAAAAAGCATACTGTCAGAACTTAAAATCTTGCAAATGGTGTACACTTGTGCAAGGTCAGTCCCTCACAGTACTGAGGTAATGGATAAGCATGACAGCCAAGCAACTAGCATTTTCAGTAAAGTAGCTTAGCAATGACAATCTCTATATTCTCTAAGTTTCCTTTAAAATAGAACTAAAGGCAAAACTTTTTTTCATTTTGTTAGTCTGTTAATAGGTCCGTGCCACAGGCCCAGCACTTCTTACCCTTTTGTCGCTGTTAGTGATCAGGGGAGGAGGAATGCTTACACTCACTGGTAACTTGTTGCACCTCCTGGGCAAGACCTGCGGGGCCTGATGAGCCGTTGTCCACACTGGATTTGTCATGATATGGCAATGCTCTTTTAGCTTGACCTAAGTGCGAGAGCGGGCTAGGTTGCACAGTGGCGGTCGCTCATGCAGGGCACAGGGGTGCCGCCCCCCTAATCCACGCGCCCAGTTCCTAATCTATATGCAGGGCGCCGGACGCATGGATTTCAATGTTTTTTTTTGTTTGTTTTTTGCAGCAGTAGCAGCAGCAGCATGTGATTAGAGCCTGAGACTTTAATTGGCTTAAAAAAGGGTGGGCTTGGGCGCAAAGCACCCTGAGTATTTGAGGGGACCTACCCCTGCCAACCCATCCGTTGGGGATTGGTCAGGGTCCTCATGAATACTCCAGGCAGCTCTACCTTACTTCCTCTCCCATTCTTCTAGAAGTTTCCAGTAAGTTCTAGAAGTAGGTGGGAGGTCTCAATGATGCTGCCTGTGAGTCATCCAGCCCTCTCTGGATTTCTGCCCAACCCAGGAAAAAACACACAGGCTTAGCTGCCAACCAAGCCTGACAATTCACCTACTAACAAAAACAACATCTACACATTAGCAGAATTAAAGGGGTTGTAAACCCTTTTTTTTAAAAATAACAAACATGTCATACTTACCTCCACTGTGCACTTCGTTTTGCACAGAGTGGCCCCGAACCACCTGTTCTTGGGTCCCCCGGTGGTGCTATCAGTTCCTTCCTGCATCGGTAAACCCCCTAGGAGAAGCGTTTTCCCTTGGGGTTTCCGTGGGGGCGCTCTCCCAGGTCCAGCATTTGCGTCCATATACACAGAATGCCGGACTCGGCGCTGCCCCCCAGTGCCCATGTCGTTGAATTTGATTGACAGCAGCTGGAGCCAATGGCTGCAGTGCTATCAATCTATCCAATCAAGAGCCGAGACAACGGGCAGAGAGGCATCTCCGCCGAGGGAATGAACGTGCTCAGGTGAGTAAAACGGGGGGGCTGGTCAGTGTCAGAAGTTTTTTCACCTGCACAGGATGCATTAAAGTGAAAAAACACAAGGGTTTACAACCCCTTTAAAGTGGATGTAAACCCGATTCATGAAATTTGAGTTGGGCACATATATCTGCAGTGTTTTCTTATCTCTCTTCAAAGCACTATGTCCCGTACCTTTCTCCTGCTCCGTTCTTCTGTTATCAGCCTTATAACTTCTGACAAGTTCTTTATCCACTAAGATAAAAGCAGAATGAGTTTTGTGTTGGGGAAGATGCTATAAATAGATTAGCAGAATGCTGAACTATTCAGCGAACAGTTCTGAAAGTCTCTACCTATGAGGAGAGGGGGTGTGTGCCAATCAGTTGTCTTGGCTGTATGCACAGGCTTTACTGCAGTGCTGAACTGGAAGAGAAAATCTCCTAACACGATCGGAACTTTCTAAAGAATATATAAAGCCGAAGACAGCAGATATGCATGTAAAACTTATGTAGGGAGATTTGTTTCATCCCTGTGTGTCATCTAAGGCTGTTCACTGGGTATATGTGAGGGTTTACATCCACTTTAAGCTAGAGGGTGCTACAAAAGCAAACTCACCCATCCATCCATGTCTCTGTGCTTTATTTGCTGAGAAATCATTAAAAAAAAGCACAGAACTGTATGTTGTCTACGGGGCACTCGGGTTCAGCACATCTTGGATCTGGTGGAAAGATTACTGGGAGGGGCTGGGGAAGACCCAACTGTCATGGTGTACGTTGGAACCAATGACAAAGTCAGAGGCAGATGGAGTGTCCTAAAAAACAATTTTAGGGACTTGGGAGTTAAATTAAGGAAAAGGATCTCCAAGGTAGTATTCTCAGGATTCTCAGGAATACTACCGGTACATTGAGCCACACCACAAAGGCAGAGGGAGATTAGGGAAGTAAACACGTGGCTGAGGAGCTGGTGTAGTAAGGAGGGGTTTGGGTTCCTGAAGGACTGGGCCAACTTCTCAGTCGATAACCAGTACTATAGAAGGGGTGGACTGCACCTAAATGAGGAGGGTGCAGATCAACTGGGAATGAAGATGGCCAAAAAGTTAGAGGGGTTTTTAAACTAGGCGACGGGGTTGGGGGTCCAGAGGTAGAGATAGTCAGCGCGGAACATATTCCAGAGGGTAGTATTGGGGGCATTAGTGGTAGGTTGATCAAAGCACATAAACCCAAGGTAAGTATAGTAGTAAGTCCTAGTTGCAATCTCGGAACACCCAATAAGAGGATAATATGCGACCGGTCTAAATTACATGGCATGTTCACCAATGCCAGGAGCCTGGCGGACAAGATGAGTGAACTAGAGATACTGTTGTACGAGGAGGATTTAGATTTTGTGGGAATTTCAGAGACCTGGTTCAACAGCTCTCATGATTGGCTGGCAACCATTTAAGCGTATACCCTTTATCGCAAGGGTAAAGAGAGGGTGAAAAAGGGGGAGGGGTATGCCTATATATCAAGAATAATGTACAAGTGAATGTGAGAGATGACATTACTAAGGGAGCTAGGGAGGAGGTGGAATCCTTATGGGTAGAGCTCCAAAGGGATGAAGCTAAGGGGAAAATAATACTGGGAGTATGCTATAGGCCCCCTAACCTGAGGGAGGAAGGGGATACAGATCTTCTCTCACAATTTGGATTAGCAGCAAGGATGGGAAGTGTTATCATAATGGGGGATTTTAATTATCCAGACATAGACTGGGCGGAGGGAACCGCACATTCATCTAAGGCTCGCCAGTTCCTAAATGTCTTGCAGGACAATTTTATGGGTCAGGTGGTAGACACACCAACTAGAAATAAAGCGTTACTGGATCTACTGATTAACAATAATACAGACCTGATCACGGATGTGGAAATACGGGGCAATTTAGGTAACAGCAATCACAGGTCAATTGGCTTCAGTATAAATCACACAAATAGGAAACATAAGGGGAATACAAAGACACTGAATTTCAAAAGAGCCAACTTTCCTAAACTACGAACCTTGCTAGAAGGCATACATTGGGATAGAATCTTGGGAACAAAGAACATGGAGGAGAGATGGGTTTGCTTTAAGAGCATATTAAATAAGGGCGTTAGCCAATGCATCCCATTGGGTAATACATTTAAAAGAGCGAACAAAAGTCCTGGATGGCTTAACTCCAATGTAAAAATGCATATAAAACCAAAGAAGGCCTTCAAAAAATACAAGGTTGAGGGATCGGCATTCAGACTTTATAAAGAATGCAACAAGAAATGTAAGGGTGCAAAAAGGACGGCTAAGATAGAACATGAAAGACATATAGCGGAGGAGAGCAAAAAAAATTACAAGAAATTCTTTGTATGTAAACAGTAAAAAAGGGAGGACAGACCATATTGGCCCCATAAAGAATGAGGAAGGACATCTGGTTACAAAAGATGGGGAGATGATGAAGGTATTGAATGTATTCTTCTCCTCAGTCTTCACGAGGGAATCGATGGGTTTCAGTAACCAAAACTGCAGTGTTTATCCCCATGACACATCACAGGAAGCACCTTCATGGTTAACAGAGGACAGAATTAAAATTAGACTTGGGAAACTTAACATTAATAATCACCAGGACCAGATGGCTTGCACCCGAGGGTACTTAGGGAACTCAGTCAAGTAATTGCCAGACCATTGTTCCTAATTTTTACTGACAGTCTACTGACTGGAATGGTACCAACTGATTGGAGAAAAGCCAATGTAGCACCAATATTTAAAAAGGGCCCAAAATACATCCCTGGGAATTCCAGACCAGTAAGCCTAACTTCAATAGTGTGTAAACTCTTGGAGTGGACAATAAGGGACTATATATATATATATATATATATATATATACACACACACACAAGATTTTAGTAATGAGAACGGTAAAGTAATCAGCATGGTTTCATGAAGAATCGTTCTTGCCAAACCAATCTATTAACCTTCTATGAGGAGGTGAGTTGCCATCTAGATAAAGGAAGGCCTGTAAACGTGGTGTATCTGGATTTTGCAAAAGCATTTGACACAGTTCCCCATAAACATTTACTGTACAAAATAAGGTCTGTTGGCATGGACTATAGGGTGCGTACATGGATTGAAAACTGGCTACAAGGGCGATTTCAGAGGGTGGTGATAAATGGGGAGTACTCGGAATGGTCAGGGGTAGGAAGTGAGGTCCCTCAGTGTTCTGTGCTGGGAGCAATCCTGTTTAACCACTTCAGCCCCGGAAGGATTTACCCCCTTCCTGAACAGAGCACTTTTTACAATTTGGCACTGCGTCGCTTTAACTGCTGATTGCGCGGTCATGGAATGCTGTACCCAAACTAAATTTGCGTCCTTTTCTTCCCACAAATAGAGCTTTCTTTTGATGGTATTTGATCACCTCTGCGGGTTTTATTTTTTGCGCTATAAACGGAAAAAGACCGAAAATGTTGAAAAAAAATTATATTTTCAACTTTTTGTTATAAAAAAATCCAATAAACTCAATTTTAGTCATACATTTACATTTTTAATTCTTGCATCTTAAATAAAAAGGAGAGATCATTTTTAGTCCCCCTCGCCCCACGCATACCTGTTATGTACTACCTACCCAAAGTCCATAAGGACCCCCTACACCCCCCAGGTCGGCCAATAATCAGTGGCATCAACTCGGTCACTCAAAAATCGGGGAAATACATAGATTTTTTTCTTCAACCATCCATATCAAAGATGCCGTCTTATCTAAAAGACACCAAAGATATCATCAGAACACTTTCTAATGTTTCCTATTCAGGTGATCTCATTATGGCAACTGCGGATGTTGCATCCCACTACACCCGTATTCCGCACCGTCAGGGTATAGATGTGGTTAAATGCTTTCTTCATAGGGATGCTTTGCTCGCTTCACCCCAGGTGGACTATATTATCGAACTAATTGAGTTTGCAACGCAGCACAATTACTTCTGGTTCGATGGTAGATTCTACCGTCAACATAAGGGGGTCGCGATGGGAGCTAAGTTCGCTCCCAGTCTGGCCAATTTATTTATGGCCAAGTGGGAGGAGGATGTCGTCTATGCCATGAGAAACCCACACCTTTTGTTGTGGGCTCGGTACATAGACGACATCCTCCTCCTATGGACTGGTAGTCCAGATGATCTAGTCGATTTCATGACGACCCTCAATAATAATAATAGGAACATTGTTTTGTCATTTGAATTGAGCACCACCTCAGTCCCTTTTTGGACTTAGTTATCGAAAGAAAAGAAAGCCAATTTATATTCAGTACCTATTTTAAATCTACCGTTCGGAATGGATATATACCCACCGATAGCTGCCATCATGCGCCTTGGATCTGGTCAATTCCTAAGAGTCAGTTCCTGCGACTACGTAGGAACTGTACTGACCTTAACACCTTCAGGATCCAAGCCGCATCCCTTAAGGATAGATTTCTGGAGAAGGGATACAACCCCTCGGATCTAAATAAGGAGATTAACCATGCCTGTTTGATCGATCGCCAATCACTACTAGAGGATAAACCTCGACAAATAGATGGGGACTTTAAATGGTCCTTTTTGACGTCCTTTTCTATTCAACATAAAAACGTTAAAAGAATTTTTGAACACCATTGGGATGTCCTCAAAACTGACAAGGTTTTGGGCCCTCTGTTGCCCAAGACCCCCAAGGTGGTTTTCAAAGGCGCTCCTTCTCTCCGAAATAAGTTGGCACCTAATGTCATCAACCCCCCGACTAAACCTTCCTTCTTTCATAATTTGATTGGTTTCTACCCCTGTAAAAAATGTTTGGTCTGCCAGTATAACATCAGTGGTAGGAGGGCCAGCCATAGTTTATCTTCTACCGTGACCGGCCGTTCCTACAAGATAAAACAATTCTGCACTTGCGCTACTACAGGGGTAGTCTATCTTCTGACTTGCCCATGTGGTAAGCAGTATGTAGGGCGGACCATCAGATCTTTCACAACAAGAGTATCTGAACACATTACCCTTATTAAAGCAGGTAGTACCAAACATACTGTGCCTCGCCACTATAGGGAATTCCATAACCGAAACCCTGAGGGCACACAGTTTCTCATCATCGACAAATACGTTGCTCCCTGGCGGGGCGGTTCGACCCTTAGGGGTGTCTCCCGCCTGGAGACTTACTGGATTTATGAATTGGGGTCCCACTCCCCGCGGGGGATTAACATGGAGTGGGACATCAATTCTTTCATTAATCAGGCTTAGCCATTTAGCTTGTGGTCTCTCCTTTATATACATAGAATATACATTTTGGTTTATTTAATTTTATTTTTATTTTTATTATTCATATTTTTCATGTTCAGTCTGTATCCACATATTGATATAATTCCAGATCAAATTCTGTACACTATCATTTAATTATGTATCACTAATCTAAAATATGCAATATCTGTGCAGTGAATATTTTAATAAGTATGTCATCTTACGTTGAGATTTTGCCATATCTTAGTATTTTATATGCTATGTCATGCCCCTCATTGGTAGTGTCATTTCAGCCTTTAGTTAATATTTTCAATCACCATTTGGTCATGATTGACGTTTTTCATTACTATAACTAGTTTTGACATCCATCCCAAGTTGCTCTTGTATGATCCAAACATCGTTTGTTTTAATCCACCTTTGCTGACACCTATTATGCGGTGTCAAATCATCCTGACCTTTTCCGGGCCCCCCCCCCAGCCTATCAGCGCCTTTCTCCCCTTACCGGAAGTGTTTTAGCTTCCGTTGTGGGAGAGAGGCTTGGTTCCCTAAGTGGAGCGCACCGGCGCCGCATCAGCATTGCGGATGACGTCACTGCGCACGTCCATGACGCTGGATCCATTGGGTGGAGCCGGATGGCGCTTTTAACCAATGAGATCTGGCTATAATGAAAGCGAGGCTTGGTATGCGCTCGGGTATTTCCAAAATAGCTGACCAAGCAATCATTCTATTCCCCAGCATATATTTCAGATTTTTCACTTGCTAATCATAGCGGTATCACACCGCTCATTACCCCTTTCATTTCATGTCTTCATACAATAAATCTGTTACCATTTTTAATAACCAGGAAGTGGCATCAATTACGTCACTTCCAGTTTAGCGACACTCCCAGTGGGGGTCACTCTTTGTTTAAATAGCGGTGAGGTGGGGGGGCTCCACACCCCAGATGAAGGCTTGGTAGCCGAAACATGTCGGGTGGACCCCTCACTATTACCGCGAATGATTTTATATGAGCCATTTCTGATCTCCTATCATGTGAGTGTTCATTTTTCTATTTTAATAAATTGATGTTTTTTTAAAAACGTTATTATGCCATGTGAGCTTTCTTTCTCGCATGATATTTGAATTATCCATTGGGCCTGTTGGACTGTCTTGGGGACGTTTGAAGCCGCGGGGAAACCCCCCTTCCCCCCTTTCTTTGGAAGCAGAGGATCATCTGATGATACACCCCGCCAGACCTGGTGGTCATTAAGCCCTCTTAGACTTGTGAGACGTAAGTCTTCTCAAGTCATCTGATTCCGGTAAGCCTCCTTAGATGCCTCGGTGATGGTCCTGCCACCTATCTAGACCTTCCACCCGTATGTGATCTATCAATTCATCTACTAGAAGTGAACCACTTCGCTTAGGAGGAAACCCTGGGAACTTTTATATTTTATTTTTCATTTTTTTCAATTTTTTATTTTTCAATTTTTCCTTATAGATCTTTGGTGGTGGTTTTCTGTTCCACTAGTCACTATTGACCTAGACAGTAAATGGACTATATTATTTGATTTATCACATATATACGTTTTTGTATACCTAGTATTTGTGTTTATAATACGGATTTATACTACTTTTTTATTGTAGTCACTTCTATATGCTTATTTGTATCACCTAGTGTTGTTTCAATACTGGTTTTGTCCCGCAAAGGACGAACTGATCCACTGTTCACATTCGTTACTATTATGAATTATATATACACATAGCGCTACACTATTTTTATTATTATTTGTTTCCCTATGTCTAGCTATGTGTGTTAGCTGCCAACTGTATATTATAATTACCTTCTGCTTTATTAACGTTTGGCGCAGCGCTGTACTCATTCCCCCTTTTTGTAGTCATACATTTAGGCCAAAATGTATTCGGTCACATGTCATTGGTAAACAAAAATGTCAATACGCGTATATTTATTGGTTTGCGCAAAAGTTATAGTGTCTACAAACTAGGGTACATTTTCTGGAATTTACACAGCTTTTAGTTTATGACTGCCTATCTCATTTCTTGAGGTGCTAAAATGGCAGGACAGGGGATACCACATGTGTGGGACTTTTTGGGAGCCTAGCCGTGTATGGGGCCCCGAAAACCAAGCACTGCCTTCAGGATTTCTAAGGGCGTAAATTTTTGATTTCACTCCTCGCTACCTATGACAGTTTTGAAGGCCAAAAAATGCCCAAATGGTACAAACCCCCCTCCCCAAATGACCCCATTTTTGAAAGTAGACACCCCAAGCTATTTGTTGAGAGGCATGTTGAGTCCATGGAATATTTTATATTTTGCCACAAGTTGCGGGAAAGTGAAAAACTTTTTTTTATTTTTTTTTTATTTTTTTGCACAAAGTTGTCACTAAATGATATATTTCTCAAATATGCCATGGGCATATGTGGAATTACACCCCAAAATACATTCTGCTGCTTCTCCTAAGTATGGGGATACCACATGTGTGGGACTTTTTGGGGGCCTAGCTGCATACGGGGCCCCGAGAACCAATCAGTGCCTTCAGGATTTCTAAGGGCATAAATTATTGATTTCACTCCTCACTACCTATCACAGTTTCGTAGGCCATAAAATGCCAAGATAGCACAAAACCCCCCCAAGTGACCCCATTTTGGAAAGTAGACACCCCAAGCTATCTGCTGAGAGGCATGGTGAGTATTTTGCAGCTCTCATTTGTTTTGAGGTCTGCAAAATACTCGCCATACCTCTCAGCAAAAAAAATTTTGGGGGGGGGATTTTGTGCCATCTGGGCATTCCTTGGCCTCCGAAACTGTGATAGGCAGTGAAGAGTGAAATCAAAAATTTACACCCTTAGAAAGCCTGAAGGCGGTGCTTGGTTTTCGGGGTCCTGTACGCAGCTAGGCTCCCACAAAGTCTCACACATGTGGTATCCCCGAACTCAGGAGAAGCAACAGAATGTATTTTGGGGTGTAATTTCACATATTCCCATGGCATGTTTGTGCAATATATCATTTAGTGACAACTTTGTGCAAAAAAAAAAAAAAAATTGTCTTTTCCCGCAACTTGTGTCACAAATATTCCATGAACACCCTTAGAAAGCCTGAAGGCGGTGCTTGGTTTTCGGGGTCCCGTACGCAGATAGGCTCCCACAAAGTCTCACACATGTGGTATCCCCGAACTCAGGAGAAGCAACAGAATGTATTTTGGGGTGTAATTTCACATATTCCCATGGCATGTTTGTGCAATATATCATTTAGTGACAACTTTGTGCAAAAAAAAAAAAAAAAATTTGTCTTTTTCCCGCAACTTGTGTCACAAATATTCCATGGACTCGACATGCCTCTCAGCAAATAGCTTGAGGTATCTACTTTCCAAAATGGGGTCATTGGGGGGGGGGGGGGTTTGAACTGTCCTGGCATTTTATGCACAACATTTAGAAGCTTATGTCACACATTACCCACTCTTCTAACCACTTGAAGACTAAGCCCTTTCTGACACTTTTTGTTTACATGAAAATTTTTTTTTTTTTTCAAGAAAATTACTTTGAACCCCCAAACATTATATATTTTTTTAAAGCAAAGGCCCTACAGATTAAAATGGTGGGTGTTTCATTTTTTTTATTCATACAGTATTTGCGCAGCGATTTTTCAAACGCATTTTTTGGGGAAAAAACACACTTTTTTTAAATTTTAATGCACTAAAACACACTATATTTCCCAAATGTTTGATGAAATAAAAAAGATGATCTTAGGCCGAGTACATGGATACCAAACACGACATGCTTTAAAATTGCGCACAAACGTGCAGTGGCGACAAACTAAATACATTTTTAAAAGCCTTTAAAAGCCTTTACAGGTTACCACTTTAGATTTACAGAGGAAGTCTACTACTAAAATTACTGCCCTCGATCTGACCTTCGCGGTGATACCTCACATGCATGGTGAAATTGCTGTTTACATTAGAGGCCAGACCGACGCTTGCGTTTGTCTTTGCGGGAGAGCGGGGGGGACAGGGGTGCTTTTTTTTTTTTTCTTTTTTATCTTATTTTTAAACTGTTCCTTTCATTTTTTTTTTTTTTAGCATTTTTACTGTTATCTCAGGGAATGTAAATATCCCCTATGGTAGCAATAGGTAGTGACAGGTACTCTTTTTTGAAAAAATTGGGGTCTATTAGACCCTACATCTCTCCGCTGCCCTCAAAGCATCTGACCACACCAAGATCAGTGTGATAAAATGCTTTCCCAATTTCCCAATGGCGCTGTTTACATCCAGCGAAATCTAAGTCATAAAATGCTCGTAGCTTCAGGTTTTTTAGGCCATAGAGATGATTGGAGCCATTCTGGTCTCTGATCAGCTCTATGGTCAGCTGGCCGAATCAACGGCTGCATTCTCAGGTTCCCTGTTGGGACAGGAGAGCCAGAGAAAAACATGGAAGACGGTGGGGGGGGGCATTCCCTCCCACTGCTTGTAAAAGCAGTCTAGAGGCTAATTAGCTGCTAGGATTGCTTTTACATGAAAGCCGACCGCTGGCTGAAAAGAATGATACCAAGATGATACCTAAACCTGCAGGCATCATTCTGGTATAACCACTTAAAGTCCAGCAACATACCAGTACCTTGCTGGTCCTTGTTGGGCATATATTTTAAACTTTTTTTTCATGCAGTCTGTGGGCTGAACGAAAAAAAGAGATTGATCGGTGGGTATGCCCACCATTAGAATACCTCACTTCATCCACCCACTTCTAATGATGGGCATATATGCACCGTTTATATATGCCGAAGCATGGGGGCATCCTCCCGCAAAAGGTAGGAGCAAATCGCTCCTCCGCCCACTGCTGCCCCCACGCTTCGGCATATATGCTGAAGTATGTAACTGTGGTGGTGAAATCAACTCCGACAGCGATGGAGTCACGGCTTTATGTATCGTGGGAGCAAACGCTGTTGCTGTCAAGATAAATAAATCTGCGCTGCAACTAAATGGCGTACCTGCTAAGCAAATGATGGTTAACAATAAAACAAAGTAATATTACAGTACAACAGTAATGCCCCGTACACACGGTCGGATTTTCCGATGGAAAATGTCGGATCGGAGTGTGTTGTCGGAAATTCCGACCGTGTGTGGGCTCCATCGGACATTTTCCATCGGATTTTCCGACACACAAAGTTGGACAGCAGGAGATAAAATTTTCCGACAACAAAATCCGATCGCGTCCATTCCGACCGTGTGTGGCCTGTTCTGACGCACAAAGTGCCACGCATGCTCAGAAGAAATTCCGAGACGGGACAGCTCATTCTGGTAAACTTAGCGTTCGCAATGGATACAGCACTTTCGTCACGCTGCAATGTTAAAAATGGTTTAATACAGCGCACTCTCTTCTTCTTTATAATGTGACAAGAATTAAGTAGTTTTGCTGCTCATATTTACACACACTTCTCACAAACTTTTATTTGTGTTTTTTTATTGGGATTCCCTCAATATATTGTTATTAGTTGTCACATCTGACAGTTTTATATTAATTTTTTTTTTTTTTTTGGATTTTAAGCCTTTTTTTTCTGTAATGTTTGGATTTTTTCAAAGGCTGATCTTTGTTCAATGTTATTTTTATTTTTACTCCAGAATATTTTTATGTGTGTTTTGTGTGTCAAGTTACCCCAACACCATTGATATCTTTTATTATTTAATCTCAAGGAGATTGTTTGTTGTTGGTGTCCCTTGTTCATTTCACATTGTATATTAGAAATTTAAAACTAAAAACAGATAAACCGCGCTAAATGTGAGTCCAATTAATAATAGTGAAAAATTCAAATAGGTCCAACGTGGTATATATGTTGCTTCCTGTATTTCTCTATCTATCGCCATCACCCCTTAGAGAACTTAAAAAATTGGACAACATTCCATATGTATCGAATTCCTGAAGGTCTTTGGGAGGGAAATCGAAGGATTGGTTAAAGAAAAAAAACACCCATGATGTGAGCCTTTGAGAAGTCTGCTGGGACGGGATCGCGGTGACGCCACCACCATTTCGTATTCGGCTTCCTTTAGTCGGTCCTTCGGTGAGCAGGAACCCCTTCAGTTCTGATCAGGGTTACATTCTGGGATATACACAGACCATAGGTCTACTGCTGATTATACCTTTATTGGTTTAACATCTGCTTTTTACTACACTTATGTGGATTCGGTCCGTTGCATGAGCCTGTCGGATTCTACCCCTTTGGAGTACATCGAAAGGCCCAGGCTGGGTTTAAAGCCATCTGTTTGACTCTGCTTACGTTCTGGTAAGCAGAATATCCTTGAGTTGTCCCTTATTATCATCTAGGAGGATCTACTATACCACGTTGGACCTATTTGAATTTTTCACTATTATTAATTGGACTCACATTTAGCGCGGTTTATCTGTTTTTAGTTTTTGTTTGTGGGCCCCACTTTCAACCGCAGCTTTTGAACTTCACTCAATCTAAAAATTTCTCCTATTAAGGGTGTTATTTTATATTCAAATTATATTTATATTCAAATTATCTTTATTCACAAGGATTTGTATATTTTCTTCACTGTTATTTTCCAAGCGCAATTTTTTTGTTTTTATATTAGAAATGTACCTGAATCCTCACAAACCAACTGTCATTTTTGAAGTAAAACACATAGGAGAGTATAATTCAAAACAAAAATCCTTTATTAAGGTATCAGAACCAAACAAAGAGGAAGGCAACACTGGAGAAACAGGAAAAATTAGTGAAGCCTGGGACCCCCACGGCAGACATCAATTCTTCAACATCAAAATTGGTGGCCTGAGGAGTCCATATGTAATGGAGGGCAGTCTGGTCCAGAATTCGCAGAGATCCGGATAGCAGCAGATGACATGTGTGTCCCCAGGCTGTGGTACCACAAGAGGCTGCATTTTTTGGCCGACCAGACTGAACCCAGGGCAATCACTGTCTGGTCTTCCTTCCACGCTTTCTTCCGGGCTGTGGCTGTGCAGTTGGAGATGTGGCAGGAGGAGGAGTAGGACCTGGAGGAGGAGGAGGAGGAGGACTGGGGGGACCTGGAGGAGAGGGAGGAGGAGGAGGAGGACCTGCAGGAGGAGGAGGAGGACCATCGCAAAGGTGTGTCTGAGGTGTCATTTGGCCCCTCATACCTTTCTCAAGAGCCTCCAATATGAGGGCCTCACACATGACTTGTTGGCCCTCCTCCATCCTCTGCATTTTATATGCAATGACGACAGCAATGTCCTCCTCTACGGTCTGTCGTGCTCCCAGGACCTCTGTAGCCCTCCAAAAGAATCCTATAGCAGCCTCCTCTAGGGCACTCCTCCTACTGCCACTTTCTCTTTTCAGGGGGGGTGGAGGGACCTGCAGATCAGCCAGCCGGCTCGGCCCGGCCACCTCCTGGCTGAGACTTCCCTGTGTATGAAAAAGGGACATGGTTTTAGTTTTTGCATCATCAATCACAATCCTAAATTACTACTCCCAACTAACATCTAGTTAACATCATTGATTGTACAACCAGAAATATTTAGAGGAATGCTATACCTGGCTTAATCTGGGCTCCTCCACATGTGGCCTGGAAGGCCCAGGTTGGGCGTCAGAAGCCTCAGCCAGGGGGGAAGGAAGCGTGGAAGGAAGACTGGAGAGGGATGGCCTGGGTTCAGTCTGGCCTGCCAGAAAATGCAGCCTGTCGTAGTACAACATCCTGGGGACATAGATGTCATCTGCTGCTCCGGATCTCTGCGAATCCAGGACCTTCTTGCGCTCCCTCAGATATGTGCTCCTCTGGCAACCAATTAATATCTTTAAATAGGTGATGTCTGCCGTGGGGATCACCTGCTTCACAATTTTACACAATTGCTCCAGTGCTGCCTTCCTCTTTGCTTGGTTCTTGAAATGGGGGTGGTTAATCTCCCACAGACATGGCAGCTCCCTTAGCATCTCTACGAATACTGACATGAAGTCATTATCTTTGAGTACCATATCCATGTTCACTGCAAGACACAACACAAGACAAAGCCTAATGTCAGACAAAACTCTCCTAATCTTGTTACAATATAGGCCTCAATCTAGAAGCAGTATAGGCACAAGTTTGTCTCTTACCTTCGTTCTTACGATTGGCGCGTCCAATGCTCCTTCCTCCGCTCACAGATCGTACGTAATACACACGCGTGTTACGCTTTATACACACTGCGCATGCGTGTAACTCCGCCCGCCCCTGACGTTCTTTCTAGTCTATTCCCCGCCCCTTTTCGTTCGGCGCAGTGGGGGAAGAGCACATGAGGTGCGTGCTAATTGCAGGAACGAGGAGGAGGAGGAGGAAAGCCCGGATCCGGACACGTCCCGATCCAGAAGGAGACGTTTTAAGGCCACAAATATGTCCTTTGGGGAGATGTTGGAGATGGTCGACATCATGAAGAAGGCCGACTATGACGGGAAGTATGGGCCTTACCCCAACCCCAATATCGGAAAGGCCAAGATCATGGCGAAAGTGATCAGGAGTCTTCTGAGAAATTTCGGGGTCCGAAGATCGAAAGATCAGCTCCGGAAGCGGTGGTCGGACCTGAAATTGAGAGAGCCAGAGCAGTACCGAAAGATCCGGAGAGTGCTGCAAAAAAGTAAGTAGTTGTGCTGTGTTCCTATTCTTTCTGTCTTTATCCCGTTCGTTCTGCTCCATATGCTTTTATTAATTATAACGTTTAAAAGTGCAACTTTAATGTTCATGGGCCCATTATTCGTTCGTATCAAACATTTTTCTTTGGGCCTCTAAAACACCATTGTTTAGGCCATATGCATTTTCCCACATTTTTTTTGGGCCTACTTGGATGCCAAATATTTGTGTAGATGGGTTTGTTACTAGAATGAAATGACAACTAGATTGTGTGTAAGGAGAGGACACTGAGCAGCTGTTTTCACATCTGGACACTGGAGCACTAGTGTGGGACAGAAGAACACCATTTTTATTAGGGGGGCCACACAGGTGCTCCAGTGTATACTATAGGGGGGTCTCCATCTGTGAAGCTTGTACTAAACCGGTAAAGTATTGCAGCTTGACAAAGGGCAATAATAAAATTACATCTTGGAACTCGGCTAAAATAGACAATTGTACCCCACTTCCAAGCAATGTTTCCTATTTCTAGTTCTGCCATCAAATATCTGTGTGCTAATTATACCATTTTTGTTTTACACAGGGGAGAAAAGACTCGGAGGACACCCCTCATCCGAGGAGACCACAGACCCCCCACCTATGGAAGAAGGTGAAATACCCCCAAACGAAGAAGAGTAGGAGGAAGAAGAAGATGTGGTGAAGATTGGCACCACAACAGGTGAGTGTCTGCGACCTCAGGCTCAGGTTACCGAGATGGATGGTGGCAGATTTTTGATACCTGTTTTTGTTTTGTTTCTCTCTTTTTAGGTGATCGTGAGGTTGTGGATCCAGAACGCTTTACTTTAGAAAGTGCCCAGATCCTGATCGGGGAGATCATGGGGTGTAATCTCGAATTGCACAACATACAGCAAAAAATCAATGATGTTATTAAAAAAAATAATAACATCATTGATGTTTTGGGGGGAATTTAAAACCCCACAAAATATATTTTTGGGATTGTGGTCCAATTTTTAAAATCTTTTTGCAATGTTTTGAAAAGCCAAATTTGGAGGATGCACACAGTGTGTCAACATGTGCTATCTGCCATCACGGGAGATCAATGGACGCGTTTTGGGGGTGCAACCCCTTCCTCAATTATAAAGTAGCGTTGAGGAAGGGCTTGCTCCCCCAAAACACGTCCCTTGATCCCCCGTGATGGCAGATAGCACATGTTGACATTCGTAAATTGGTGTGCATCTTCCAAATTTGGCTTTTCCAGGGGTGATTTCCCCCCATCTGAACGCTATATCAAACCCAGTTCCTAAATACTGATGTCTGATATAACCTTCAAGTTTTTCCAAATGTGAACTTTGTAAGTTCAAGTTTTTTGGCTTTCTTGTTGGTTTTACACAGGCCTGTTTTATCTGAAATGGACATTTCGATTTTTGATAATGCTACTGCAAAAATTGTTATACAACAAACATGTTGGTTTGTTTTAAAAACCTTTGGTAAATGCACATGTGATTGTGCAGGTATAAAAAAGTGGCTTACTCAAGAATGTGTGGATTATTGTCTCAACACTACAACACTTTTGGGGTGATGTAATAGCTGTTTTATGCAAAAATGGGGATTATTTCCTAAGGGCAAATCCACTTTGCACTACAAGTGCAGTTTCAGTGCAGTTGCAAGTGCACTTGTAGTGAAATGTGTTTTTGCATTTAGGAAATACCAGCCAACAGTGCTTTGTATAAGGTTACCCAATCACGACATTTTCTGCACTCAAAACATTTATGTCAGGGTCAGCTAAAACAAACACAAGCAGTAAATGTCCACAAAGAATTTCTTTTTTTTTTTTTATTAGAAAAAGGCTTCACATATTGTCTGGCATATTGATAGCCCCCCTACCCGCAAAGAACTCCAGGTAGTGTAACTGGACATCATGGGCACTCAGGGAGGGCAAGCCAGGACGGCCACTTTCAAGCGCCGTCAGTGTGGTTTGATGTAGGATTCCGGCCTCAGGCCCAACTGAGCCAGCATAGTTGGCCGAATGTTTTCTTAAAAAATTATGGAGAACACAGCACGCCAGTATAATATGGTTCAGTTTATACTCCGCCATATGGATGGGTGTCAGAAATAGTCGGAACCGGCTGGCCAGGATTCCAAATGTATTCTCCACCACTCTTTGGGCTCTGGCCAGCCGGTAATTAAAAACCCTCTTTTCCGGGGTGAGGGTCCTCATCGGGAATGGCCGCATCAGGTGGTCCCCCAGCGCAAACGCTTCATCAGCAACGAACACGAATGGGAGTCCTTCCACATTGTCCTCTGGAGCTGGCAAGTCCAAGCTGCCATTCTGGAGACGCCTGTAGAACTCCGTCTGGGCGATGACTCCACCATCGGACATCCAGTCATTCTTCCCCACGTCCACATACAAGAAGTCGTAATTAGCCGACACCACTGCCAACATCACTATACTATTAAACCCCTTGTAATTATAATAGTACGACCCCGAGTTGGGTGGTGGGACGATGTGGACGTGTTTCCCATCAATTGCCCCTCTGCAGTTAGGAAAGTCCCACCGCTGGGCAAAGTGGGAGGCCACAGTCTGCCATTCCTGTGGCGTGGAAGGAAACTGTTGAGGAAAAAACAATAAACATTACTATTTTTTCACAGAAACATGGCAAGCAGATTAGACACAAACATTATGGGGCAACCTCCAGATAGCATTTACTAAGGGGAATTTAACAAGGCTAAAGTATAAGGTACACCTATCATATTCCCCCTCCCCCCCCCCCTCTCATGGGCCATTTCTAACATTATAGGGGGTGTGTGGAAATCTTGCACAGGTAACCCTCTTCACTTCATTGAGAGATGAATACCTAAATAATGGGTATTACTTGGAACAGACCCTCCTTAGTTACACTATTGGCAGCCCACTGGACAGGTAAGAAGTGTCATAATACAAAGATATAAATACACATTGTACACATTTGAGGACATTTGGACATTCTGCTATTACCTATCAAGATAATAATAGGATACAAAAACTTTAAACAGTACCATTGTAAAGTATACAGGCAGGCCCTTGCACTACATGCTTTGGGGAATTCATCCATACATCTGAGCACTAAAGAGGTGGGTATAGTGTGTATGGGTTTGGCAAAGTCAGCAGATAGATGATTGAGGATAGAGAATTGGAATCAGCTGACTTAGCAGTTGGGGGGAGGGAGGGTTACTAAAAATTATTTGGGGACACCACAAAAAAAAGCCTCTGGCACTCTGCCTGAATTTAAATCAAAAATTACATTTCCAGACATTTTAGGGGGTGTTTGGGGTAAAGCACTACTATGGAGCTAATAAAATACATTGTTAAGTGACTACATGAGGTGAATATAGGCCAGGAGACACCATGCTGGGGAGGTTAGTTAAGGGCAAATATGTATGAAGGACATAAAATAATAATTACATAAAAATCCAGCATGCATGAGAACAAAGGGGACATTCACAGCATATTACAATCATGGTAATTAGGGAATGAGGAAAGGAATACAATATATTATCAAACATTCAATACAATAAAATGTGATATAAAAGGATAAAAATCTTACCTTCATATACTCCTTCTGAAGGACCTGGATGATGGCAGAACAGGTCTCTGGGATAATGATCCCCAGAGCCTGAGGGGAGATGCCTGTCGAGAACTTCAAGTCCTGCAGGCTTTTCCCTGTGGCCAAATACCGCAAGGTAGCGACCAACCTCTGCTCCGGAGTGATGGCTTGCCTCATGCAGGTATCCTGCCTGCTGATATAGGGGGTCAGCGAAGCCAACAAACGGTGAAACACGGGGTCCGTCATCCTGAGAAAGTTCCTGAAATCATCAGGATTATTCTCACGGATCTCACGGAGCAAAGGCTTATGAGAGAACTGGTCACGCTGAAGCAACCAATTCTTGGTCCATGAACTCCTCCTCACCCTGTTCATGGACTGGACTTGTGTCAAGGTCAGGACCCCAACACCAAGCCCCTGCACAGCACGAACTCTACAAGGAGTACGCATACGAAACATGGCTAGAAAACAGTCGGCTGCTCAGAACGAAGTAACAGAACGCACTGAAGAACAGCAAGGCCTGTGAAGAGCGACCTGAAAACCAGTAACGAACGAACAAGAATACAATGACTACTTACAGTCACGCGGAACTTGCTTGCACGCACTGTAGAGCAGATACAAACCCACAAGCACAAACTGAACGGCAGAAAACGATCTGAAAGCCACAAGCCTGAAAAAGCGTGAATCGTCTCTCACCAAACTTTTACTAACACGAGATTAGCAAAAGGAGCCCAAAGGGTGCCGCACTTGGTTCTGAACCGGCCTTTTCTAGTTTTGTCGTACGTGGTGTACGTGACCGCGTGGTTGGCGATCAGAAATTCCGACAACTTTGTGCGACCGTGTGTAGGCAAAACAAGTTTGAGCCAACATCCGTCGGAAAAAATCCTAGGATTTTGTTGTCGGAATGTCCGAACAACGTATGCCCTATAAGACTTACCATACCTGCAAAGCAAATACAAAAAAAACATAGTAAAAAAATAAAACATTTAACGCAACCTGTGCCTAAAATATATATATGCCGAAGCATGGGGGCATCCTCCCGCAAAAGGTAGGAACAAATTGCTCCTCTGCCCACTGCTGCCCCCACGCTTCGGCATATATGCTGAAGTATGTAACTGTGGTGGTGAAATCACCTCCGACAGCGCTGGAGTCACGGCTTTATGTATCGTGGGAGCAAACGCTGTTGCTGTCAAGATAAATAAATCCGCGCTGCAGCTGAATGGCGTACCTGAAAACAAAAAAATGGTTAACAATAAAACACAGTAAACTATAAAAAAATTACATACCTGAAAAGCAAACATGATAAAACATAACAACAATAAAACATTGCAGAATAGAATACAGTAAAAAAGAGCAGAACAATAGAGAGAGAATAGAGAGAGAGAGAACAATAAAACGACAGCTATTTTTGGTTTTTTTATTTTATATTTTTTTTGTGTAATTTTTTTTTTTTTAACTTTTTTTTTAACTTTTTTTTTTTTATAACTGTAACTTTTTTAACTGTAACTGGTACCAGGTTCGGGTCTCTCAAAATGCGATGGCATCTTGGGAGACCTTGTGAAAGTGTGTCCTAGTCTGTGCAATGCTGTACCCTACGCTAAAACTCAACTAGTGCATGGTAGCGCTCAAAACATTCACCAATGCATAGACTAGGATTGTCAGGACAGGAGGGACAACAATACCGGGTGTCACGCCTATATCCGCGCTTTCTGCAGACACAACATTTTCTTTGGGGAGCTCGTTGGGTAGGGGTACTCGAGAAGACATAAGGAAAATGCCTCCCATGCATCTTACTGCATTTGGTTGGGGAAGGTGAGGTGGAAGCAGAAGGGCTCTGATGATCTCTTCCTGGAATTTAAGGAAGGATCCAGTCTGTCCTGAAGTTCTGTATAGCACATGAACGTTCAGCGAAGCCAATTGAAATAAGTATACAGACACTTTTTTATACCAGCGTCTGGCCTTACCGGCAACTAGGTACAGCACCAACAACTGGTCGTTGAGATCCACCCCTCCCATATTTTGGTTATATTCGTGGACACAGAGGGGTTTCTCCACAACACCAGTCGCCGTAGTAATTTGGACCGTCGTGTCTGCATGAAGCGAGGTAAGAACGAAAACATTCTTATTGTCCCTCCACTTCATAGCGAGCAAATTATTACACCACAAGCAGGCTCTCTCCCCCAGCCTAAGACAGGAATCTACAAGCCGCTGGGGAAAGCCCCGGCGATTAGGTCGCACAGTGCCACATGCTCCAATTTGATGATCAAAAAGGTGACTAAAAAGTGGCACGCTCGTGTAATAATTGTCCACATATAAATGGTACCCCTTTCCGAATAAGGGTGACACCAAGTCCCACACAATCTTGCCAGCGCTTCCTATGTAGTCAGGGCAGTTTGTCGGCTCTTTGTGACTATCTTTGCCCTCGTAAACCATAAAACTACATGTATAGCCTGTGGCCCTGTCACAGAGCTTATACATCTTGACCCCAGCACGCTTGCTGGGAAGGTACTGTTTGAATGACAAACGGACAGAAAACTTAATCAGGGACTCATCAACGCAGACAACTTGATGGGGAGTAAACAAGTCTGCAAAACGTTGGTTGAAGTGGTTTACGAGGGGCCGAATTTTGTAGAGCCGATCATATTCAGGGTCTCCACGAGGACGACAGCGTTCATTGTTGTTGAAGTGCATGAACCGCAAGATCTGCTCGTATCATGCCCTGGTCATGGAGGCAGAGACCAATATGACCGCAACTCACTCTTTTTAGTTATGCCCATGTTGAGGGAAAGGCCCGGAAAGATCTTAAATTCGGAGACCGTAATTGGTCTCCAATCTCTGGCAAGGGAGGACTGGGGAATAGTGGTGATGTGTTGACCAGCGTATAAACTGCTTTGGTCCACAATAGATCTATAGAGATCTTCGGTGAAAAACAGCAAATAAAAATCCAGTAGCGTAAAATCAACTGTTTCCACCTGAATTCCGGGTTGGCCAGTGAATGGGGGAAGTACAGGTGCTGCAAAAGTGGTGGGCTCCCAATTCGGATTGGCGAATGCAGCAGGAAAGGGCACTATGGGCACGACGGGCCTGTGTTTGTCTTCTTGGTGGCAGCGGGACACTACTTGTGCTTGCCACCTCACCAGCTTGAACTGCATTTATGGGACTCACCACGCCACCACGTGATACTGCAGTGCTGGATGTACGACCAGGGTGTACTAGGCCGCTGGTGCTTGCCAGTTCACCAGAAGGAATAGCGGCACTAGTACTTCTCTGCTCCATACGAGAGCCCTGCGGTTCTTGCACTTCAAGGACAGAAGAAGAAGTTTGGGGTCTGGTACGCCTGACCTTGGCAGGGACCACAACTCCGTCGTCAGAGCTATCTGTCATGGAGCTGCTGTCGTCTACAGGATCGTATTCTGAGCCTGAATCTGACAGATGAGTGACTTCCTCTTCACTATCTGTCATGCTCAGAAACGTGTAGGCCTCTTCACTAGTGTTCCTTCGATTTGCCATTTTGGGCTCTAAATTTAGGGGTACACTAGTGAGACTCACAGGCAAAAAAGCTCCTGACTGTCAGCGACTGTATCAAAATGCTACCAAAAAACTGTTAGCGATCGCAGGGATCAGGCTTGACTCTGCGAACGCTGCAGTTATGTGTGCTTAGTGTTTTGTAAGTGTCAGTGATCGATCGATACTGCACTTGGGTGGGCTGGGCTGGGCTGAGGGGCAAAACGCAGGTGCTAGCAGGTATCTGGGCTTATCCAGCTAACACAGCATTTTTGGGGACCCTAAACTGCTGGGGACGCTAGTATAGATCTGATCGGATCAGATATTGATCCGTTCAGATACTATAACACTAAGGGAAGTGTATGCTTCGAGCGTGGGTGTTAGCGGTACTGGCGCTAACCTGGCGCTGCCTGGGGCGATGCAGACCTTATCTGACCCTAAAAACTTAACTTATATCACCGCCGGGCGATTAGGGGGTTAAACCTTTATAAGGTAATAAACGGCGGGTGCCCTGAAACTATAATAAACTATAATAAACAAACTAACTAACCAGCGTCACATGTAACACTTATATGGTGATCACTGGTGAAAGGGTTATCTAGGGGGCAATCAAGGGGTTAAAACCTTTATTAGGTAGTATATGGGGGTCCCTGTCGCTATAAAACACTGACGGCGAACCTATATACTTACCTCCCTAACTAGCGTCACCAGTGACACTAATACAGCGATCAGAAAAACGATCACTTAGTGACACTGGCGACGGGGGGTGATCAAGGAGTTAACCTTTATTAGGGGGGGTTAGGGGGGTACACTAGACCTAAAGGGGGTACCCTAAACCTAAAGGGGGCTAACCCTAACTGCCCTAACACTTATAACTGTCACAAACTGACACCAATGCAAAAAAAAAACTGCTATTGGTGTCACTGTGACAGGGGGTACAGGGGGGTGATCGGGGGGTGACTGGGGGGTGAAAAGTGTGCCTGCGTGTTCTACTGTAAGTGTAGTGTTGTGCAAACTCACATTGATGTCTTCTCTCCTCTGCACCGGAAAGAAAAGACCGGCTCGAGGAGAGATGGCATCACTTCCTCCGCTTCTGTTTACATTACAGAAGCCGAGGAAGCTTGTCATTCGCCAGGAGCGATCGCAAGGGGGAGCCACAAATGAGTGGCCTCCCCCTCACCTTTATTCGCCCCTGACTATAATCCGACCGCCGCAGGCACCGGGGGGGGGGGGGGGGATCTGATTGGACCCCCCACCCGCGGGCAGGCAAGGACGTACAGGTAAGTCCTTATGCCTGCCCGTGCCATTCTGCCGACGTACATCATCGTGCGGCGGTTGGCAACTGCTTAATTTGTTCATAAACGACCTGGAGGAGGTGCTAAACAGTTCAATCTTTGTATTTGCGGACGATACTAAGCTAAGCAGGGCAATAACTTCTCCGCAGGATGTGGAAACCTTGCAAAAAGATCTAAACAAATTAATGGGGTGGGTAACTACATGGCAAATGAGGTTCAATGTAGAAAAATGTAAAATAATGCATTTGGGTGGCAAAAATATGAATGCAATCTATACACTGGGGGGAGAACCTCTGGTTGAATCTAGGATGGAAAAGGAACTGGGGGTCCTAGTAGATGATAGGCTCAGCAATGGCATGCAATGCCAAGCTGCTGTTGACAAAGCAAACAGAACATTGGCATGCATTAAAAAGGGGATTAATTCCAGAGATAAAATGATCATTTTCCCGCTCTACAAAACTCTGGTCCGACGGCATCTAAAGTATGCTGTCCAGTTCTGGGCTCCAGTCCTCAGGAAGGATGTACTGGAAATGGAGCGAGTACAAAGAAGGGCAACAAAGCTAATAAAGGGTCTGGAGGATATTAGTTATGAGGAAAGGTTGCGAGCACTGAACTTATTCCTCTCCGGAGAAGAGACGCTTGAGAAGGGATATGATTTCAATTCACAAATACCATACTGGTGACCCCACAATAGGGATAAAACTTTTTCGCAGAAGGGAGTTTAACAAGACACGTTCCACTAATTAAAATTAGAAGAAAAGAGGTTTAACCTTAAACTACGTAGAGCAGGGATATGCAATTAGAGGACCTCCAGCTGTTGCAAAACTACAAGTCCCATCATGCCTCTGCCTCCGGGTGTCATGCTTGTGGCTGTCAGAATCTTGCTATGCCCGATGGGACTTGTAGTTCTACAACAGCTGGAGGTCCGCTAATTGCATATCCCTGACATAGAGGATTCTTTACTGTAAGAACGGCAAGAATGTGGAATTCCCTTCCACAGACGGTGGTCTCAGCGGGGGGGGGGGCATTGATAGTTTCAAGAAACTATTAGATAACCACCTGAATGGCCACAACATACAGGGTAATACTGATATAAAATCACACACATAGGTTGGACTTGATGGACTTGTGTCTTTTTTCAACCTCACCTACTATGTAACTATGTAAGTATGGCACCTCATGGCAAAGAACTCTCTGAGGATCTAAAAAAGAATTGTTGCTCTACAGAAAGATGGCCTAGGCTATAAGAAGACTGCCAAGACTCTGAAACTGAGCTGCAGGACGGTGGCCAAGACCATACAGCGGTTTAACAGGACAAGTTCCACTCAGAACAAGCCTCAACATTGGCCGACCAAAGAAGTTGAATGCACGTGCTCAACGTCATATCCAGAGGTTGTCTTTGGGAAATAGGCGTATGAGTGCTGCCAGCATTGCTGCAGAGGTTGAAGAGGTGGGGGTCAGCCTGTCAGTGCTCAGACCATATGCCGCACACTGCATCAAATTGGTCTGCATGGCTGTTGTCCCAGAAGGAAGCCTCAGAAGGAAGCTGAAGACAAGCAGACTAAGGACATGGATTACTGGAACCATGTTCTGTGGTCTGATGAGACCAAGATAAACTTATTTGCTTCAGATGGTGTCAAACATGTGTGGCGGCAACCAGGTGAGGAGTACAAAGACAAGTGTGTCTTGCCTACAGTCAAACATGGTGGTGGGAGTGTCATGGTCTGGGGCTGCATGAGTGCTGCTGGCACTAGGGAGCTATAGTTCATTGAGGAAACCATGAATGCCAATATGTACTATGACATACTGAAGCAGAGCATGATCCCCTCCCTTCAGAGACTGCGTCGCAGGGCAGTATTCCAACATGATAACGACCCCAAACACACCTCCAAGACGACCACTGCCATGCTAAAGAAGCTGAGTGTAAGGGTGATGGACTGGCCAAGCATGTCTCCAGACCCAAACCCTTTTGAGCATCTGTGGGGCATCCTCAAACGGAAGGTGGAGGAGCGCAAGGTCTCTAACTTCCAACAGCTCTGTGATGTCATCATGGAGGAGTGGAAGAGGACTCCAGTGGCAACCTCAGAAGCTCTGATGAGCTGGAAAATAATGGTGGCCGCACAAAATATTGACACTTTGGCCCAATTTTCACTTAGGCGTGTACTCACTTTTGTTGCCAGTGGTTTAGACATTAATGGCTGTGTGTGGAGTTATTTTTGGGGGACAAGAAATTGACACTGTTATACAAGTTGTACACTCACTACTTTACATTGTAGCAAAGTATAATTTCTTCAATAAAAAGATATAATAAAATATTTACAAAAATGTGAGATACTGTATATTTTAATATATGTCAATATATAAATATATTGAACTGTTGCTTCATTTAAACATTATAGGACAGGGCTGCCAATTCAGAAACACACCTTGCAGAGGTTATGGCAACAAGCAACCTTGTGAGTGAGCGTGATTTCAAATGGCAGGTTTAGCAGTGCTGAGAGAACCTAATTCAAATTGCATGGAGACAATGGTGGACGTACAGGGTCACGTGAGATACACACTATATGAAGGTCTTAATTTAAGAATGAGTGGCAAGTGATCTTTGGAATCAGAAATTGCTGAGATCTGACCCTTGATATTACTCATGGTTAATTGTGGATTTAGGCCAAATTACAAAAAAGTAAGAATTCTTCCCAAAGAGTGTTTTTTTGGGATGAATCTTTTCCTTGCAGTGAAGTATGGCTTCCATGTGTGATGGTAGACCTTGCGGGATATAGACTTCCAGGCTTTTAACGTTGTGGGGACCACCTAGTTTTAGAGGTCCCTATCCCTCAGTACCTGTGCTTTAACAGCCATGCCACTATAGCCATTGACCGTGAAGCAGGATGGTAAACTGATCTTTAGGATAGAAGATCAGGTTGATCTGGAAGAGCCCATGGAGTATCTGCCAAGAACTTGATCAAGCTGGAAAAGCTTGGGCCAATGTGGAGCTTTACTGAGCATTACTGAAATGCCCTTCATCTCAAACTTGTGAATAAGATGCAGAAGGAGTATAAGGAGACGAAAGCCTAGGTCAGGTCATACTGATCCCACACAGCCACCAGAGCATCAACACAAACCTTTTTTAGTTTGTTGTTTCATTTGGAGGCTCACATCTGATATCCTCACCTGTGACACAGGTTCTGGAAAACTTCTGTGTGCAATGAACATTCTCCCTGATCTAGGTGCTGTCAGCTGAGGTAGTCTGCTTGCCATTTGTCCACGCCTGAGATGTAAACAACAGACAAGGCTGGAACATAAAGTTCTGCCCAGGAGTTGTAAAGGTCTGGAGGGAAACTGAGCAATTTCTTCAAAACAGGCTACCCGCAGCCCCATGACTCTCATTCAAAAGCAAAGAGTCTGTTGACTCTTGGGCTGTACAATCTTTGTCTGGGAGTGGAGAGTTTTAATTTTTATGTTTATGTTTAAGGAGGAAAAAAATCTCCCTTCTGTGTCTAGGGTTATACCCAGATACTCCAAGCGAGTCAGCTGTAACACGGACTTCTGAAAGTGCAGGATACAACCAAATATTTTCAAGGTCTGAAACGTCTATGTCCTATTGTTGGTCAGGACCTATGCTGCTGTTTCCTGAACACATGATTGTCCAGATATCCCACAATGAAGATACCCTGAAACTGTAATAAGGCAAGCACAGGGAATAATACCTTCTTAAGAACATGGGGCGCTTAAGAAAGAACAAATTGCATTAGGCTGTGCAGTGTACCCATGGGTTTCGTGCGGGTTACCCACACTTTTAAGTAGACTTCTATTGCATCAGGCAGTTTTGAGTGCTTTCAGAAAACGCACCAAAATTGCCTGATGCAATAGTTGTTGCACTGTGGTGCGGGAAAAATCACACTGCATCAGTGTGAAATGGGCCTAACAAGAGCAGGTGTTACCGCCACAAAAAACACACCAGATAGACAACTAGAAGAGTAAAGTAAACTGACAGTTCTCCATTAGCAGCTTGGTTCAGGGTGTAGAAACCTAGAGTTGGTGCACTATTTTAACAAAAAAAACGTTATCAAACTATTTAGGAATAGTAACAATAAGGACCCAGACATTTGCATGGGTAGACAGTGCTGCAGTCTGGAACCCTTTGGTATATACAGTCTAAGTTGGCTATGCAAAAATCTACCATCACTACAGTTAAGCACCCAAACTATCATCTCCATATAATCCTCCTGTCTGATGAGGCTACCTCAGTGGCCATTTTATTAAGTTTGAAATGAATAAATTGTTTGCTTTAAGAGTTAAAAAAGATGAAAGCCATCTATAAATTGTAAAGAATTCAGTAGCTTTCAAATATAAAGTGGTGCATATTATTTTGATAAGGTTCACTGATCACACACTGTGCTAAGAACATTCTGTAATGATTAGTATGATTTGCGGTTAGTGAACTGTACTAAACTAAAAAGGTTGTAAATACCCTCACAATCTATTTTCCCTCTCTGATGCTCTTTAAGAGCTGTAATATTCAGCCTATTTGTTGTCACTTTTTTGGCAGCAGGAGAAAAACTATAAATCTCTGTGTATTTTTATCCCCTAGGTTAAAAACATCCTGTGAGTGCTGTGTCCTTTCTACAAAGTATTTGCCTTTTCAAATAAATGTAAAATAGCTCCAGCAAAAAAGAAAGGTGAATTGCTATGTAGGACTTCTCTACTCTTACTGAGAAATTGCGTACTAGCTATCAATCAGGTACATTAGACATTATAGCATTTTGAATTGCAGCAAATTTCACAGATGGATCTATTATTGCAGTACAGGTAGGAAGTATATGTTATGCTATGTATAAAAGTATATGCTATGTATAAAAAAAAACAAAAAAAAAAAACAATTTATGAATCATCAGAAATTACTGATTTTCTCTAAATAAGTCATAAGCACAATATATGATAATTCAACTACATGGGAAGTTTAAAAAATGAGTGTAGAATTAAAACAATTGTATTTTCTAGATGGTGGGGCTGAAAGGAATAGAGCATGTTCACTTTTGAAACAGAAGTTTCACTTTGCAAAAGGGATTTCCCTTATTTTAGTGAATAGGGTGAAACAACATGAAAACTCACTTTGCAAAGAATACCCAATCACATGTAAGGAAACCTAAATAAACAGGGTTTTTGCTTGCGCGTGGTTGAATGATTGAAGTCAGCACAACTTCACCTCATTCACTAAGATAATTAAAAATTCACTCTACTCCTTTAGCAAATCATGGTCACTGTGCATTATTTTTTGACGTGCGTACATTTTTTAATAATGTATTCTTTTATCATTTATATTTACATGAAATCTAAAGAACAGGGTATGAATCTATCAAAGTCTGTCAGATCTGCTGAGCAGCAGTAAAAACTCTGGGTTTACAAAAGTACATTATCGAAATTAATCCCTACCTAAAGTAAATCTATTTTAAATTTCCCAACATTTCATATTCCTGATATGTGCCTGCTGTACCATGTACTTATATGGTATATATGAAAGTATCCTGTTCTCTTTGTATTTCTTCCTTTATGTGAAATACCTGGTGTCCCTGCCAGTCCCCCTGCTGTCTTATTTCAAATTGACCATGCCAGGGCATGGAAGCACATCCATCCCACCCGGGTTAGTTTTCTTCCTGGCATTCTACTTGGGAGCACAGCCTGCCTTTATTCCAATTGTCAAACCTGTGCTGACTTGCCCCCGCACAGCTCTTCATTGGGAAGATCAATGTATCAGTGTAATGCTGCGTACACACGGCTGGATTTTCCGACGGGAAATGTTCGATGGGAGCTTGTTGTCGGAAATTCCGGATGTGTGTAGGCTCTATCGGACATTTTTCGTCAGAATTTCGACAAACAAAATTTGAGATCTGGATCTCAAATTTTCCGACCACAAAATCTGTTGTCGTAAATTCCGATCGTGTGTACACAATTCTGGCGCACAAAGTTCCACGCATGCTCGGAATCAAGCAGAAGAGCCGCACTGGCTATTGAATTTCCTTTTTCTTGGCTCGTCGTACATGTTGTATGTCACCGGGTTTTTGACGTTCGGAATTTCCGACAAGATTTGTGTAACCGTGTGTATGCAAGACAAGTTTGAGCCAACATCCGTCGGAAAAAAAACATGGATTTTGTTGTCGGAATGTGCGATTGTGTGTACGCGGCATAAGGCTTTATGTGCACTACAGCTCCTAAACTTAAGTTTAGGAGCTTTTGCCGTTTTTTTTGTCATAGCTTAAAAACTCAACGCCATAAAAGCCTATGTGTCAATGTACATTTGGCTTTTAGGATTGTTTAGGCGCTGCTGCAATTAGTTAGGGGAGGTTCAACCTCCCTCAGCCTCCCTCTCCTGAACGCGGTGGCGCAATTTTGCAGAGTTTTGCGCTTTCCCACGGCCGCCGGTCATAGTAGGCTATGTGAACATGAAGCCTACTACTCAGTCTCCTGCTAACACTCCCCCCTGCAGGCTCCACCTCTACCTTTCCAAGCCCCTCTGCAGCTGAAAAATACAGTATACATGGCAGAGAGCCTGGATCTGTTAACCACTTGACCTCTGGAAGATTTACCCCCCTTTCTGACCAGGCCATTTTTGCAATACGGCACTGTGTTACTTTAACTGACAATTGTGCAGTCGTGTGATGCTGTACCCAAATTAAATTTATGTCCTTTATGACCTCCTGATGGGGATTGAGAGGCACAGGGTCTGGCCAAAGGCCGGGTCCCGAAGAGAGCCCGTGGTGTATGTGCCCCCGGAGCGGCAGTCCAGGGGTGCCGCAATTCTCACCGTGACTGGGGGCTCACTTTGAGTTTTGCTGGCACCTAGGTCACTGCACCACACACACTTTTTTCGCACCTGCCTCTTGGGCTGGGCCTTTTGGCTAGGACCAGAGGAATTTTTATTCCTGGATGGAAGGCCAGTCACTGCATCACACAATGGCACCTATTGCACTTTCTCCACTTCCCTTTTCCCCACCTTTATAGGCATACCCCATTATGTGTATGTTGTTTGTTTGTATGTCACTTTATGTCTTTTTTGTTGTTGTTGGGTTTGTACACTTCATGTTTGATTAGTAGGGTGTAGGTCCTCGGGCCTGCCCTGAACGTCTTGTGAGGGGGTGGACATGACCTTCTGGCTTGGTTCGCCCTCTCCCATTGGGTCTCCCTTCGGGGGAGCCCCACCTAGTACTTGGGGTGGTCTGTTTCAGCAGACCTCCCAGAGAAGGGGGTCCGTCAGGTTTCGGCCAGATGGACCATGTGAAAGTAGGGTCCCTGTCTGGAGCTTAACGCCCCGGGGGATCAGGGCAAAGTTCCCTTCTCTTCGGAGGAGGACCATATGTACACCATGCACACTTTTTGTGTCTCACTTCTTGGTGTGCACTTTTTTTTGCACCAGGTGGAGTTTTTGGAGTGTGTTCACTCACCACAGGCTTTTCAAATAAATAAATACATAAATAAAATAAAATAAGATATAGTATAGCTATATGTTTCAAAATGTACTGGAAGCCAAAACACTGGAGCAACAATTTGTTTTGGGGGCTGAAATAGTATTTACAGTATTCTGTTAAATCCAATGAAACAAGTGATAATAATGGTGCTTAATTTATCACTTGTTACATAGGGACTTATTACACTGCATACTCACAAATATTGGTGTGAAAGTGACTGGGTGCCCGTTTCACAGCATGTGACATGAATATGGTATCAAGGAGATTTCTAGTTTTCCTTTATATTAAAAAGGAAAAGAACAGATATCTAGTACACTGTGGAATCAGTGCAAAACATTTAAATATCTCACTCCCTCCCCATAAAAAAGATACTCTAAAATATGCATGAAAGCCTGTCCTCTCTAAATACTAAAACATGACAACACTCTTAATTAGCAGAAAAAAATGTAAGTGCATCCTGATAAATTTGACTATAAATTTAATGTAAAAATGATTGATATAGGGTAACTATGTTCAATACTTCCTAATTATCCAATCCATCTATCTTGCCAAGGCATAATAGGGAAAAATCTGATTTCACCCAGTTCCTGCTATAAATATAAATAAAAATACATCTATCATTAATGTAATCCATGAAGTGCATAACTGTTTACAAGGCAGCCAACAGTAAAAGAACGGTCCCAAGCAATGGATAATAAGAACACTATTCCTTCATAATTCATGCTGCATTGGAGCTCCCATTTTTACCAAAGACAGGCATGATAAATCATAATGATGGAATCCTTAATTGTAACTTCATATTTCAATTTCCTTAATAAATAAGGTAGTAACAATACTGCAACTTAAATTACTGTGTTTGGCCTCAGTACATCCACTACTGAATTTCATATTGCACGGTTATCTGTGTAAAGGCATGCAAACACAGATCCATGATTCTAACTGCAAGTGTATGGCTAAAATCCACAATGAATCAATGCAGTGATAATGTCTTGCTGTAGATACCATTAGTTATCCAGTCATAAACTGGTTTTCTAGATGTCCTTGGAAACCTTGTGGTGGGCTGCGGCTATATGAGATGCAGTGGCTCTGGGAAGGGGAAGTCAACCTGGTATTGATGGAAAGGTACAGCATCCATGGTGTGGAGAGTGCATCAATGAATCTGTAGAGAATACAAGTGGTTGGGTTGGTGTGATTGTGTAGCACTACCCCCTAAGGGACGCTGGATTTTTGGGTCTTCCCTTACTCATGCAGCCAGGCCACAGGAATTTTGCAACATTCGCACAGACTTCAAAAACCAGTCCAGGTTATTTTGTTTTTTGGTTTATTATGGAGTGCACTTGGATAGAGATGGGAAGCCTTGGGGTGCCCAGAGCTGTGAAACTTGAATACAAACTTGAGGACTTGATACTGTCTCTGGCTGCTAGGAATTACCTTTACTATGCTGTCTTCCATAGGATTGTTGGTTTAGCTGACTCAATAACAAAAAGTCCCAACTGTTGAATGCAGTTGCTGCTCTGTAAGGTAATGCTGATGCATCTAGCTGATTTTGGAACCAAACTAGAGGTGTAGGATGGCTTTAACGGCTGTGAACTAAAAGCTGTCTCCTGGTTATGGGCTAGCAGAATATTGCACCTTGCTGTCCCTTCATTGTCCAAGCTTGGGCTGTGAATAATGAAAGATACTCATTCAGTCCCTCTTTGCTTAATACTGAAGTCCAGATGGCTGCTGCACAGGCTTCCTGCTGAACATTCTCCTGACTCTCAGGGAAGCTCCAGCTAAGACTAGCTGAGGCTGGAAAGAGGTGTGAGTCTTCAGCTCTCTCTCTCTCTCTCTCTCTCTTCCACTAGCTTCTATCATCTGCCCAGGGGTCCCCTCCAGGTAACAGGAGCCTAGACTCTGCTCCCTCACTGCCAGGCCCCAGAATTTTTATGGGGTATCGCCCTGCCTTCTGGGCCTTACCTACCCAGGGATTGGGAGAGACTCCATAAATATTCAGGCTTAGTCTCTGTTCCTTGTAAAAAAAAACCCCAAAGGTTAACGCTGCGCTAGAAATAAAGCAAAATATATTAAAAATAAATAATAAAAATGGCCGGCACCAAAAAGTCTAATACAAAAACTCCAATGCAATGTGATGAATAAAGGTGCAGCGCTAAAATAATAAAAATTGATGAAAGTATGAATAGTATCAAAGAAAAGTAATGGTGAAAAAACTCTCAAACGGGCCGGATCTCCACGGATCACAGCGCTTCCTGGGACTGTGCGCTCCGCTCCACCTAATACTGATCCCCGCTCAGCGCAGAAAATGGTCCTTCCATCCGAGTGTACCCGCAGTCCGTACCCGTTCCATCCCAATTTTCTCTCCCCACTCTCAGCCTCTCTCTGTTCTTTCCTATGTGACCTTCTCTTTGCTCTGGCTCCGTCCGCCTCACTAGGGAGGATTTAGTGAGCGGGACGGAGGAGGATGGAAAGACCGTTATCTGCGCTGAGCAGGGATCAGTATTGGGTGGAGCGGAGCGCACAGTCCAGGGAAGCGCTGTAATCCGGGGAGATCTGGCCTGTTTGGGCAAGTCTGATTAATGTTGGATATCAGGCACTGAAGTGGACCATCTCCAACGGATGTCTTGTGAGCCCCCTCTTTTCATTTTTTGGGTGACATCTGAGCTTAATCCGTGAACTTTGCACGATCGAGTCAATCCGGCAATCCGCTGCATATCCCTCCTCTACCATATTGACCATCTTGGAGTTGTCGCCCCAGAATCCCCTGGATAAAGGCCCTGGCTGGGTATATAGCCGCAAGCTCAATTAGCTTGCCTTCTGCATGAGAAAGGAGTCTTAGGATCTGCTGCTGCTGCTCTAGACTCACCAAATCTGATAGAATTGGAACCTTTAGCAGGTTATATGTGTTGCCATTGGGAAGATATACCTTTTCTGTTTGTCCAGTGCCACGATTATAGCTGCATGCATAGATGCCGTTATAGGTTCCCTGGGAGATCTTAATATTCCCTATGCCTGGTGAGACTACCTACCGTGGTCATCCGCAGTTGGTAAGGAGCATTTATACTCACTCGGGTGTGCTATCATCTTGGATTTAGTATCTGGTTTCACTTACCTTCTTTTGGATTATTAGCTTCACATTTCATATGGACTTTTTATTGATCCTTTCTTTTTGCACCGTTTTTATTGGAATGGGACTTTGTTTTTTTGGGGGTTTTTTTTCCTGTTTCTCAGTGATTCGCTAACTAATTTTTTATCGATTGATCTTCATACTTGTCATAAACTCACTTTTTTATGCTTTATCACTTATTAATGTCAAAATTATTTTTTGTGGTATCTGCTTTAGTTTTGGTAGGTGAGAGCCTTTTTCACCATTACCCTTATGCATCAGTTGATTTATATTCAATTTCATTTTTGTTTTATTAAGTTTATTAGTAGTTATTGGTTTACTACTCTGTTTTAATTCTCTGTGTGGTATCTGCCTTAGTTTTCTCATTTCTTTGATACTATTCATACTTTCATCAATTTTTATTATTTTAGCGCTGCACTTTTAGTCTCTGTTCCGCCACCCTCTAAGTTCTAGAGCCATCTAGCCAGTTCCAGATGCCGGAAGGAAGTAACAGAGACCCAGCTCTGAACTCTACAACCCACACAATTAACTCCAGCTCTTCTGACTACAGAGGAGCAAAAACTAAATTTGTCAACTCTGTACGCTGAGGGTGCTACAAGTGTACACCAGAGAACAATGGGAACAGAGGGCTTCAGAAAAGCTTGAGTCAGGTGAACAAGTTGACCAGATAAACTATCTACTGCACCTTATGAGGCACTGCCACTAAAGACAATTGTATTGTGTTAATGGAGTAAGAGCCCTTGCACACTGGGGCGGGGAGCGGCGTCAGCGGTAAAACGCCGCTATTATTAGCGGCGTTTTACCGTCGGTATGCGGCCGCTAGCGGGGCGGTTTTACCCCCCGCTAGCGGCCGAGAAAGGGTTAAATACCACCGCAAAGCGCCTTTGCAGAGGCGCTTTGCCGGCGGTATAGCCGCGCCGTCCCATTGATTTCAATGGGCAGGAGCGGTAAAGGAGCGGTATACACACCGCTCCTTCACTGCTCCGAAGATGCTGCTAGCAGGACTTTTTTTACCGTCCTGCCAGCGCATCGCTCCAGTGTGCAAGCCCTCGGGGCTTTCACACTGGAATGAAAGCAGCGGCACTTTCGGGGCGGTTTGCAGGCGCTATTATTAGCGCAATAGCGCCTGCAAACCGCCCCAGTGTGCAAGGGCTCTTAGAGAAACAAGAGTACATAGACCACACTAATGCCCCGTACACAGGTTGGATTTTCCGACAGAAAATGTGTGATAGGATCTTGTTGTCGGACATTCCGACCATGTGTGGGCTCCATCACACATTTTCCATCGGATTTTCCGACACACAAAGTTTGAGAGCAGGATATAAAATTTTCCGACAACAAAATCCGTTGTCGGAATTTCCGATCATGTGTACACAAATCCGACGGACAAAGTGCCACGCATGCTCAGAATAAATAAAGAGATTACAGCTATTGGCCACTGTCCCGTTTATAGTCCCGACGTACATGTTTTACGTCACCGCGTTCAGAATGATCGGATTTTCCGACAACCTTGTGTGACTGTGTGTATGCAAGACAAGTTTGAGCCAACATCCGTCGGAAAAAATCCTAGGATTTTGTTGTCGGAATGTCCGAACAAAGTCCGACCGTGTGTACGGGGCATAACACTTGAGGAGACATATGCCATGATTAGAATTTGCAGTCAAGACAGGGAACCGAAACTGACAGTTATAACTGCACTGTCCCTCTCATGCACTAAGTTTTTTGCCCAAGTTGCATTGCAATTACATACCTTCCTAAAATAGTAGTGTTGTTAAATGTTAGTTTCAATTACTAATTAGAGACCACAGCTGTCTTTCCAGTTAAAATTCAGGCTAACATCTAAATGTGCAGATGAATATAGTATATAAAATAGCATCAGTATTACCTGCCAAGAATTTGTATTTCTATACATTCATTTCTGAGATTTACTTTATCTTTGCCGAACAGCACAGCCAGGTGGATGACATCTACAGTAATGCCATCTCCTTATCCCCAGCTGTTGAATGGACAGTGAATGAGAAGCAGAAGGCAGATGAAGATATTTTCTAGCTCACTCTGCTCTCATACTATCAGCAGTGTCCCTATCAGCATATTTACATTCAGCACACCTGTTTGGTTATCAGCCCAAGGCCCCTTTCACACAGGCACCATCCTGTTCGATCAGCAGGGGATCCATGAATCCTGCTGAATCTTAGCAGAATGTGACGGGTGACACTTTTGTGACATTTGTGCCTGTTTACTTTTTCTCTGCTTTTAAAAACCGGAGATTTTCATACCCATTTGGATCCTGTGGGCGGACGGATGAAAACAGACTTGAGTATTCCTACATTAGGCCTCCAATTCATCATGTTTTGATCAGAAAAAAACAGAGAGTCACACAGACCTTTTCAATTTTTTACTGGACTTGGAAGGAGTCGGATATAAATTGATACACGTCTGTTTACATCTGCCTGCCCATGACTTACATTGCGCTTTGGATCAAGAAAACCCTATTTTTAAGGTTTTCTGGCAGCTAAATGTATTTAATGTTAACATAGTTTTCCAGGTGATGATATCTCCACAAACCTCACCATTTGACTGTGCATCCTGTCTGTCCAGTGTAAAACAAGGGTTTATAGTTACTCAAATCTTAGGGTTAGAGTCTTCCGGGATAACAAAAGATTACTGATTCTATCTTTGTTGCATTCTACTTTCAGGCTGGTGTGCTGACGATAGCTGACAGCTGTTCACGTTCCCATCACCTCTATTCATTGTCCGCGACTCACAGCTATGATAGTATATGCAGTCTTATCACTGGGATTCAGTGTGGGGGCTATCCTGGGGGACGACGAGCCAATAGCCTATCAGGTTATCAGAAAGGCAGGCGATATCATGATCGGAGGTCTGTTCCCCTTCCACACCACTGTTAATGGCTTGGATAACTATTGGAAACCAGAACCACTGACGTGTTCAAGGTAAGGTCAGAGGCCATATAAGATGAAGATCTATAACTCTAACTAGGGGGGAGAACAGTGGGACTTTATATGAAGCATAAGAGGTAAATGGGTACAAATATGTCTGGCTAGCGACTGATAATAATATGCAAACTGCTATATAATAGTAAATTGTAAACAAGGAATAATTTTATATAAGGATAAAATATTTATTCCATATTGTGATACATAAAAGTATAATAGCATAATAAAACATTAATACTTAGTATTGCCAGACTCTTATGATCCATATGAATAACAAAAATGTAAAACATATACATAGTATCAACATAGTACAGTAGGATTACAAATTATACCTAGATGGTAACAACATGAGCACCATCCAATTGCTTGACGCGTTTCGTGGAGTAGCTCCACTCATCAGGAGCGGATGCAATGCGGGTATCTAAAGATGTATATAGATAATGTAAATTGTAAGCCAACGCTATGTCTCAGCATGGGGACCTTGTATTTTTCATTTACATCTCAGGTCCTACTTTCTTTACTTTATCGTACCTTGCTGGTTTCACCTCCTATCACTGCCTGGTACCACCTATGGTTCACCTCACATATCTATTAGGTATATTATACTGTGATTTGTTTGATCACTATCATATATATTTAATTACTTTATATAGGTTTTGGTGATGTTATCCATATCACCTTCATTTATGGGATATCACACTCCTCTGAATATCTGTTCCCTGTATGGGTTGTCATCCTTGTGCTCTGGGTTTACCGCCTCAGCTCCTGTGACTGATAATTACCCCGGCTGGCCTCCAGTCCTCACCGCTTCACACCTAGATTCCTACTTGATCCCTAGCAGGGTGGGTTTCTTTCCACTACCCTCTTTTTGTATTCCCCTCTCCCATGCTGACTTGCTGAGACATAGTGTTTACTTACAATTTACATTATCTATATATATCTTTAGATACCCACATTGCATCCACTCCTGATGAGGGGAGCTATTCCACTAAATGCGTTGAGCAATTGGATGGTGCTCACGTTGTTACCATCTAGGGATAAATTGCAATCCTACTGTACTATGCTGATACGATGTAGATGTTTTACATTTTTGGATCATAAGAGTCTGGCAATACCATGTATTAATGTTTTATTATGCTATTACACTTTTATGTATTACAATATGGAATAAATATTTTATCCTTATATAAAATTATTCCTTGTTTACAATTTACCGGTACTATTATATAGCAGTTTGCATATCATTACCAGTCACTAGCCAGACATATTTGTACCCATTTACCTTGTATGCTTCATATAAAGTCCCACTGTTCTTTCCCCTAGTTAGTCTTGCAATTTAGGGATGGTGGCTATAAATTTAATTGTTATAGCCTCATATAAAGTCCCACATAGTTTTATCTTTTATCAAAGACCTATAACTGGCTTATTTAAGGAAACCTATACTGGAATAATTATGGATATCCTTCAGATAATGCAATAATAATAGCATACTAAAAATCACTCATCTTAATCTGCATACATCTGCCCTGTCAGTGACTTAGAAGTCATTTAATTATCATTACATCCAGGCAAGTGTTATACTCAGGAGGTGTCAGTCTCTAAGTTTGGTCATTACAAGTTTCCTTTAGAGCAGTGTTTCTCAACAGAGATGCCATCTGATTTCCGCTGGGGTGCTACGAGTATTGGACCCAGTTTGTCCTGGATCAGCGTCATGAGTTGCATGGTACCATAACAACCAGTGATGCTCTAGAGCGGTATGCATGGCATCATTCATTGCTATGGTGTTGCCAGCCGGCCCACCTGCACTATGGCAACTCAGGACGCTGATCCAAGGCAGGTGGCATTCAGGGCTGCCCTAGCAGTCAGAAAGGACATAACTGGTTCCTCCAGATCTGCTCCACCTCCTGCCCCCTGCCGTGCTGCTGGAGCCCTCTGATGTGAAGAGGGGCTGTGTGATTGGGTGGCTCTGTGATTAAGTGTAATATTGGAAGATGTAAAGTAATGCACTTGGGGGCTAAAAACATGAACGAAAGTTACCTGCTAGGGGGAGAACCTTTGGGGGAATCCAGGATGGACAAAGATCTGGGGGTCCTAGTAGATCAGCTACAGCAAGCAAAGCTAGTAGAATATTAGTGTGTATTAAAACTGCTCAATAGATAAAACTATAATTCTTCAAGTTTGCAAAACTCTGGTCTGGCCTCATCTTGAGTATGCCACCTAGTTCTGGTCACCAGTCCTCAGGGAGGATGTGCTGGAACTGGAGAGAGTCCAGAGAAGGGCAACAAAGCTAATAAGGGGACTGGAGGACTTCAGTTATGAATAATATCTACAAGCATTAAAACGTATTCTCCCTAGACCAGAGACGCTTAAGAGGCGATATGATAGCAATATACAAATATGTCAATGGTGATTCTAGCATAAGGAGGAAAATATTCAGTCTCAGTTCACTTAAGAGGACACGTGGCCACTCAATGAAAGTGGAAAAGAAATGGTAGTGGTAGGGATGTGGCGGTAACTGTCAGAGTGGTAGGGTTGTGGAACTTCCTTCTACAGTTGGTGGTGTCTGCGGGGAGTGTGGATAATTTGATAGAACATTTAGATGGGCATCCTAATGGATGCAATCTATAGGGATATAAGAAAGGGTATTGACATAAACACCCACAAGCACACGCATATACTACACAAGCTGAACTGAATTGACTGGTGTGTTTCTTCAACCTTACCAACTATGTAACTATGGAGGGACTCTGATGTGATGAAGAGATTTGTTGATGGGTGGAATCTAAAGTGATGTGGATACTCTGACATGTAATGGGGATTGTGGCATATAGGGAGGACTCTGAAGTTACGGGGAACCTCTAGAATAAAGAGGGTGATTTTGATGTGAAGGTAATTTTATCAAGGTGGTTGTGTGCATCGTTTCAGGCTCAGGCTTCCCATTGATAAGTAACATTTACATTTTTAAAATTTTAGACTGGGTGTTTTGGGATTTTGCATACTTTTAAAGGGTGCCACGACTGAAAAAAAGGTTGAGAATCACTGCTTTAGGGGATATCTAGTTTTTATACAGCAATACTGTGTACATGCACTTGGTATAAGCAAATTTAGTTTTCATATATGTAGTTTATATGTTATCATATTCATGTACAGAGTTCAGCAGATAAATACAAAATATGTCCATTCTCACATGAAAAAAAGTAACTGCTTCAAGTGCTTGCAACATAAAACTAAAAGTAAGGAATGCTTTTTAGGCTCACTTATAAATGTCATAGATTGCTCCTTTTACCTAGAAATGGCCCAACATCAACTTCTAGCAATAAAGAAGGATCTTCTGTTAGAGGACGTTGTTCAGATTTAAACTGGAATTCCAGGCTAAACCTAACTAGTTTTAAAAATGCTCCCTGCCTCCTCCTAGCACCTATGCTGACTAACCTGGATAAGAAAGATGTATATACCTACCTAATTTCAGTCTGCTCCAGTCCAGTTACATGATCCCCTGTGTCAGCCAGCGGCAGCTGCAGGGGAGAGGTGTGCTCAACAACAGCTGGGAATGGTGACATTACCCACAGGTTCCTTTGGCCCATGTGCTGTCTTTGCTCCCTCCTCTACCCTGCAGCCTCTGCTGACTGACACAGGGGAGCCGGGTCATCTGACCAGACCAAAGCAGGCTGAAAATTGATAAATATACATAAATAAATAAATAAATATATATATATATATATATATATATATATATATATATATATATATATATATATATATACCTCCCAACTGTCCCTGATTTCGAGAGACTGTCCCTGATTTGGAGCAATGTCCCTCTGTCCCTCATTCTCCCTCATTTGTCCCTCATTTTGGTCTGATCTATATAGATGTTTTTAAAATGCACTTTTTATGTATCAAAAAGTGTTTCCCAGCACTAAACCTTTATCAATTCCAAAAGCCAATATATATATATATATATATATATAAAAATAAAATCTTTCTTACACAGGTTACTCAGCATAAGTGTCAGGAGTGGGGAGGAAGCATTTTTAACACTAGTTAGGTTTTGCCTGGAATTCTACTTTAAAGCAGTAGTAAACAGCAGTTGATAAAAAAAAAAAAAAGAAATCCCCTGCAAGGCAATGTCATAATGTTCTAGTATGCATCACATACTATTAGGGCGTACACACGGTCGGACTTTGTTCGGACATTCCGACAACAAAATCCTAGGATTTTTTCCGACGGATGTTGGCTCAAACTTGTTTTGTCTACACACGGTCACACAAAGTTGTCGGAAAATCCGATCATTCTGAACGCGGTGACGTAAAACACGTACGTCGGGACTATAAACGGGGCAGTAGCCAATAGCTTTCATCTCTTTATTTATTCTGAGCATGCGTGGCACTTTGTCTGTCAGATTTGTGTACACACGATCGGAATTTCCGACAACGGATTTTGTTGTCGGAAAATTTTATCTCCTGCTGTCCAACTTTGTGTGTCGGAAAATCCGATGGAAAATGTCCGATGGCGCCCACACACGGTCGGAATTTCCGACAACACGATCCGATCGGACATTGTCCATCGGAAAATCCGACCGTGTGTACGGGGCATAACACATTATGAGAGACTTACCTCAAAACTAAGCCCTCCAGCGCCGCACTGTCACTGCTGAAAGGGCTGACATCTCCCCCCGGTCTTCATGAGTGGCCGGGGGTGGAATGACTTCATTCCCGCGCATGCGTGCGGGAGCCGCCGTTTACGGCATGGGCTCTGAAGGAAGGTCAGGCACTGTAATACACAAATGAAATACATATAAGGGAGCTGTTTTACTTGCAAAAGGATTTGCATTTCTGTTTACCCCCTTTTGAGATTTGCACAGCTCTGCCACACAAAACATCCCTGTCTGCCAGGGCAGGAAACCTTCTTTTTCTCTGCTAGAGTTAGGTAGCACCTGCAGGTCCTACCTCCCAAACCTGTGATTGGTCAGTGAAAGGAGAAGCAGCAGACTAATGAGCTCATTCCTCTGTAACTCTGCCCTCTCCTCCTATCAACATGTTAGAAAATGAACACTGCAGCACAACTGACTGGCTTCTTGTGTTGCTTCTCCCTCTACCAGTCTGAGCTCTGTAGTACGGAGGGTTGAAATTTCTGATAGCAGGTCAGCTACCGCTTGTATATGCCTACTATAAAATATGCTGCTTCTTTTTCATAATGGCATGCAATACAGGTTCATTTTTATTTACTAAGGCTTGTCTACTTCAGCTTAAACCCTACAGGTTTTCTCCAGGCTGTAGCAATGCAATTTACACTGGAAGAAATCAACAACAGCACTACGCTCCTTCCAGGATGGACTTTGGGCTATGAGATCTATGATACGTGTCTTAATACACTGGCCTGTCTACACCCTGTCCTGCTCCTCTTAACCAAAAATGGGACAGAACTTGTGGAAATTAAGTGCAATCTTACAGACTACAAAACCAGAGTCATTTCTGTGATTGGACCTTCATCCAACGAGGTGGCCACTGTCACCATGAAGCTCTTCAGTGCTTTCCTTGTGCCTCAAGTATGTCTTTTATTATTTTTTTTTTTTTTTAAGGGGGGGGGCTAAGGTTCATACTGCAGCAATCCAATTTTGATCTAGTTTTCAGTGTGATTATGTAGTACAACTTGGATGCATCTTGGATGTGATTTGCATAATCTATGGGGCCAAAATCATGCTGGAATCTCACCAAAGTAATACAGGAAACATTTTCTAAAATCACGCCGTGCTGAGTTGCGTTAATGTGAATGGGCACCATTGAAAACAATGTTATTTCCATTGTCATGCAATTCTGTGCAACTCCAGTCACATCTGAAATCACACTAATGTGAACAGAGCCTTATTCAATAGCACGTTAAACATCACATATGACAGAGGAGGTCAGGAGGAAATTCTGTGTATTGTTAAGCAGATTATTCCCAAGACCGCTTCTCGGCATTTTGGCTAAGATCTAGTGTAGTATCTGTTCTTATCAGTTGCCAGGAGGTGACGCTTGCTTCCGTCCCTGATCTACAGCGAGGTGGTATCAGGGATAGCGGTGGCTATGCAAAACCATCTGGCGTAAAGGTAACCTGGAGCGGTTCGTAGCCGAAAGGGAAGCCTTCTGATGGGGATGGAGAATCATTGAGTCTGAACAGAGGGTCGGGTCCCTGGCATTCTGGCTTAGATTGGGGTAGCTCTAGCTCAAGTCAGTTTTTCGGGCGAGAACACTGGCTCCCCTTTCCCACCGGGGGGAGCGGTTAGTATTTCCCAAATGTAATTGGGTAGGAGGGATGGGAGCGACAGTGAGGCCTGATGGTAAAGGGCTCTCACCAAGCTTCCAGAACTTCAGGCCTTCCTGGCTGGGGTGGGGGCTGCTGTGGTCTGGGTTGGTGGTCAGGGTTGCACAAAAAGCCAGTGTGAATGTGCCCCTGAAGTGGTAGTTCAGGGGTGCCGTACAGTCACAGTGTTCAGGCACTTAATTTATGGCACCATGGTCACTTCACCACAACACACGTTTTTCGCACCTGCCTCTAGGCCCAAGCCTTTTGGCTAGGACCAGGGGAAATTTTTATTCCTGGCCGGAGGGCCGGCCATTAAATTACACAATGGTCACTTTTCACTCTCTCCCACTTCCTTCTCCCCACTTTCTTTTTATTTTTCCCTGTGTTTGTCACTTTTTTTGTACTTTTTGGTTAATGTTACACGTTTGTCACAGTGTGATGAGTAGGGTGTGGGTCCTCGGGCCTACTCTGAACGTCTTGGGAGGGTGTGGACATAGGCCTTCTGGCTTGGTTCGCCCTCTCTCATGGGGTCTCCCTTCGGGGGAGTCCCACCTAGTACTCGGGTGGGTCTGTTTTGGCAGACCTTCCAGAGAACGGGGGTCCGTCTGGTTTCGTTCAGATGGACACATGTGTAGTACCTCAGTCCCCATCTGGAGCCTAACGTCCCGGGGGATCAGGGTAAGATCCTTCCCTAGTGGAGGATCAGTGTAACACCCGTTGCACATTTTTGTGTGTCACTCTTTATGTGTGTGCACTTTTTTTGGTACCGGGTGGAAATTTTTATGTGTGTTTTGCACTCCACTGGCTTAAAAAAAAAAAAATTCCCAAGACTGCAGATAATGAAAACAAATGGGTCAATGATAAGTATTTAATCATACATCTTGCTGGGGTTTAACATGCCCAATATTGAAAAGCCCCCAAAAATCTAAAGACGTAAAAAATGAATCACACTATTCATTATATGGAGCAAGAAAAAGGTATTTTTAGCACATTAGAGCTTAACAAGATGGTAATTCAGAAAACTAAATATGAAAGCGAAAGATTAAAGAAATGATCTCATTTTTTATGTAAATAACTATGTGTATAGTTAAGTACAGTTACACCCTCTGTCCCTATATACTTCTGTCCTTCAAACTCAATATCCTAGGTTAACAATTTTGACAATGTTGCCTGGTAGATTCCCGGGAAGTGCAGTCAGGGGAAGGCAGGTAAGGCAGAGCCTTACCTGTAATGAACATTAAAATAATAATAATAATAATAAAAAAAAAAAAAAAATCGAGCTTCGAGGGTCGTAGCTCGGCGACCTGAGGTCACAGAGACCCCAAATGTGGGTTGTAGGTAGCCTACCCCACCACTGGTAAAAATGGGGCTTCTACGACCTATGGTTCCGGACATACGGGGCTCCTTGCATAGCCTGTCCGAAGCTACATATACCACCGCCAGTTTAAGTACAAGCTGGCACACTCTGTTTGCAGCAGACTGAGGGGTGGAGTTCACAGTGCCTCTCCTCACTTCTTGTCAGAGGCACTGAGCTCAATGGACAGCTTGGAGTCTTGGACCACAGGTAAAGTACCATTAGCCCCAGCTGTCCAATAAAAATGCTGCAGTGGAGGCACGCCTCTCACTGCAGTGTCATAGAAGGGGCATGTGTCTAAAAGGCAAATGCTTCCTTCCAGCCCACCCTCTTAACTACAAGGAAAAAACATGTGTTTATGAGTATAAGACTTACCCACAATCCCATGTTTTTATCACACAGTTAAGAGGGAGAATGAGAATCTGCTGCTGTTGAAAAGGTATAAGCTAAATCATATATTATTATGCTATATGTTATAAGATAACCATTTATTATTAATCTATTTACTGTGAAATTACTGGTTTGAAGTTATAACTTCAAACTTCAGTAATTTGTCCGTTAAGCCATCTGCTTGAGTACAGCTTTTGAAAATATAGTAAATTACCTTAAAAACAATATATAATAATTATTTGTATATTACTTATGGTAATTAACCCCTTGCCACCCAGGCCAATTCTGACACTTCTCTCCTACATGTAATAATCATAATTTTTTTGCTAGAAAATTACTTAGAACCCCCAAACATTATATATATATATATATATATATATATATAAATATATATATAGATATATATATATATATATATATATATATATATATATTGTTTTAGCAGACACCCTATTTTGCGCAGCATTTTTCAAACGTGTTTTTTTTTTTTTAAAAACTGTTTCATGAATATAAAAAAAAAACACTAAAGATAACCAGATTTCTTTGCATAATGTGAAAGATGATGTTACGCCAAGTAAATAGATACCTACCATGTCACGCTTTAAAATTGCGCACACTCGTGGAATGGCGCCAAACGTCAGTACTTAAAATCTCCATAGGTGACGCTTTAAACATTTTTACAGGTTACATGTTTTGAGTTACAGAGGAGGTCTAGTGCTAGAATTATTGTTCTCGCTCTAACGATCACGGCGTATGTAACCTGTGCTTATCTGGTTCTGATGCTAGCCAGTGCCTCATCAGCCACTGACCTCACTGCACGTCCCTGGTAGATACAGTACAGTGGATTTTACTGCAGGATTTACCTTCAAGTAATTTTAACATTGTATTTGCAGTTTTTAAAATGTCTCTTTTTATATGTATAGTTTGTAATTACATATATTTATGAGGGCAGCCATATTTACTCAATATCGCATGCTAAGGCTTTGCTTCCCCCTTTGCAGTCATACACAATGGTGTTCTCACACCGTAGGTCTATGAGTTGGCAAACACATTAAAAACAATGCACTTCCAATGTGGTTGATATCCTGTCTTGAAGTGTACAGTAGCCTAAACAAAATTTTAGTTTGGGATAGAGTAGAAAAAAACTGAAACCTGAGTGAAAATTTTTGTTACTGTAACTTGTTTTTTATTTCTGTTTGTTCAGAAAAATAAATAAACTTTATGTTAAAAAAAAAAAAAGAAAATTTTTGTTGCTGTCTGTGTCCCTGTTAGACAGAACCATTCTCTCTATTTGTTCCGGTGACCCTTGTCACAGGCACAGAATGCAATGGGAAATCCAAAATGTGGCAGTTTGTGGGGTACATTTTTCAATAGATGCACGTGTTCTGGTGACAATAGTCTAACTGGGAAGCTCCCCCCTCTTTGTAGAGATTTTCTCTTACATCCTGCTGTGTCTACAGAACAGGAAGAAAAGGGAAATCTTTACTAAGGGATACTGACAGCACAGGAATTTCAACCCTTCCCTAATCTATCCAAACCAGAAAAATTAAGTATTGGCTATACATACATACATAGACTTTAACAACTGTGAGTCAAATACGTAGCCTCTAATGGTCCATCTACAAATCCCTAATATAACAATAAAATAAAAATATGATAAACACACATTTAAAATGGTAAAAACCATACCGAAAATGACTTTAAGGTAAATGCTGCCATAATTATGCAAAATATGTTCCCACTGAAAAATGTAGTATAATATTCCAGCAAACCCTTCCTGCTGCCTTCCGATGGCGTTTGAACTGGGTTATCACGTACCTGGTAGCAGAGCCCGATATGATGAGGAAGGCCTCTCTTACACCTCTGACTTGGGCAGGGGCGTAACTAGAAATAGCAGGGCCCCATAGCAAAATGTTGTATGGGGCCCCCCTGCAAACAGCCCCCCCCCACAGCTGCCCTAGTGTCAATTCAGCGTGACCTGTGCCCAATGCAGCGTGACCTGTGCCCAATACAGCGTGACCTGTGCCCAATACAGCGTGACCTGTGCCCCATACAGTGTGACCTGTGCCCAATACAGCCTGGTCTTCCTGTGCCCCCATACAGCCCCACTTATGCAGAGGAAGAGGCAAGCCACCCGGATCAGCAGAGAGCGGAATTGCCCGCTGTAATAGCTTTCATTTGAATTTCCTGTCTTCCTGGGCCTCAAACAGCCCCCCCCCCCCACAGCTGCCCTAGTGTCAATTCAGCGTGACCTGTGCCCAATGCAGCGTGACCTGTGCCCAATACAGCGTGACCTGTGCCCAATACAGCGTGACCTGTGCCCCATACAGTGTGACCTGTGCCCAATACAGCCTGGTCTGCCTGTGCCCCCATACAGCCCCACTTATGCAGAGGAAGGTGCAAGCCACCCGGATCAGCAGAGAGCGGGATTGCCCGCTGTAATAGCTTTCATTTGAATTTCCTGTCTTCCCGGGCCTCATCCCCACCTCTTGGCCCGATGCCTATGCCTTTGACGACGTCACATGTCCCGCACTGGATCGGCGTTCTGTCTATCAAAGGCACCAGGCAAAAAGGTGGAGCTATGTGACGTGAGCCCCGGGAACACTGGAAGTTCTAATGAAAGCTCTTACATCGGGCAATTCAGCTCTCTGCTGATACAGACACCTCGCCTTTTCCTTTCCTCTCTCTTCCCCTGGCTGGGAGACTGTGCCGGCGGTGCTCTTATCCTCACTGGGCCCCACTCGGCTGCGGGCCCCATAGTGCCCGCATGGGTCGCTATGGTGGTAGTTACGCCCCTGGACTTGGGGCTCCTGATAGTGTAGTCAGGAGGCGCAGGAGTACAGAGTGGGATGAGTGTCTGTAAGTCTTGCAAGCAGTAGAGCAGGTATCCATGCTGGGCAGGAGAAATCGTCAGCTGGCTCCAGTAAGTAGGTGAGCAGCTGATACTGGCAACAGCAGGAAGAGTAGCAGAGTCAGGCAGGCCGGGTCATACACAGACAGCATGGATCGGGTACAGAGTATGGGCAGTTGCGTATTCAGGAAACAGCCGGGTCTGGAACCGATCAGTAAAGCAGGAGCCAATGGGGCATACTGAAGCGGAGGTCAGGGGACAAGCTGAAGTCGGTGCAGGCGAAGTTCAGAGATTGGTCAAGACAAGCCGGGTCAGTAACTGGAATCATAATACAGCGTGGGTATGCGCATATGCATTAACCAGTGCCCAATTCTTGTGAGCACAAAGGGAACATGTTTTAGCCTGTACACAGAAGTCTGTCCAGAGGAGTAATCTCATCTATTGGCTCCCATGGATGCATGCTTGTCAGTTGGGCGTTAAGGCCCACCTGCTCTGCCACTGCATATATGCATTATGGGAAGAGATTCAGGTGTATGTTTACCCAAAATTATTTTTTGGTTTGGTTAGAGTAGGAAGGGTTAAAACCCCTCTACTTGATGTCTGTGTCCCCTTGGATAGATTTACCTTTATTTTCTATCTTTGAGAAGCAACAAGAAGTAAGAGACTAAAGTTGGGAGAATTCCTATCTTGGACAGTATTCAAGAAACATTTGCCCCCATAGGATGATTTACTCTCACCTCTAACTCTTACGACAACTTTTAAACGTTGGACCCCCCATGCCCCATACCATATTTTTCTATTACAGTGGTCCTTAGGACAAATAGAGGGGTAACTCTCTCCAGCTAGGACACCAACCTCAATAAAATATTGGAAGAGGGCCAAATCTTTCCTCACACTATCCATACTCTCACATGTGTTTTCTGCTAAACGAAAACATTTTATATTGGTCAAGAACTATACAAGTATTTTCACATATAAAATATGCCATGCTTTAATGTATACCATGTTGATAAAGCAAAAGGTTCACTTTCACTAAAAACTGAACTTCTTGTCTCTTTTATTTGCATTTTCAGATCAGTTATTCTGTGACTTCTGATGTATTTAGCGATAAAACAGTCTACCCTGCCTTCTTCCGAACCGTGCCAAGCGACAGTAAGCAAATTAATGGCATGGTTGATTTGATGACACGCTTCAAGTGGAACTGGATAGCTGTTGTGGCTAGTGACGATGATTATGGCACAACAGCTCTACAGCAATTCTCTTCTTCTGCCATGGGTACAGGCATCTGTGTTGCCTATGAAGGTCTAATCTCAAAGACCCTCTCAAGCTCTGAGACAAACACCATCATTGAGGACATATTGGACCAAATTGCTCAGGCTGATGTCAACGTGGTGCTGGTTTTTGCTTCTCTAACCCAGTCCATAGCCCTCTTTGAAGAAGTCATTATACGTAATATGACAAAAGTATGGATAGGAAGTGCCTCCTGGGTGCTTTCAGAAGATATTTTGTCTATGCCAGGCATTGAACGCATTGGCCCAGTAATAGGATTCTTCCCAAATGCCCACTATGTTTTTGGATTTGAGGAATTTCTAAAAAACGTCATCTCACAGATATACCCATCACAGTCTTCCCATGTGTCCTCATCCTTGGGGACCAGTGAAGGTTATCAAAACATTGATCTCAAGCCGGACATAATCAGCAGTATATTAAGCCCGCTGACTGCTTTGTATGCACATAGTGTATACACTGCTGTGTACGCAGTGGCTTATGCATTGCACAGTCTTCTTAACTGTACTTTCATAAAATGCAACAACCAGGGTTCCAGCCTATATGCTTGGAAGGTAAGGTCCAGATTTTACTAACATTGTTCAGCATTCCTTTTCCAAATGTAAATTGAGCAAGCCTGTTTAAATAATAGGGTAACATGGGCATTCATCCATGGCCAAACAATTCTGGAGACCCATCACCTGACTTCCAAATACTGCAAGGATATGAACATTTCTTATTTATAAAACATATTTCAATTTTGTATTTATAAGGCTATTTCTACATTAAGCAGTAACACATATACAAGCTTGGTATAAGGTCCAAATTGTTATGAGCTTTAATATTTCCTGGTTTTTACATAATTCTAACATTTTTAATATCAACACAGTGCAATCTGCTACCATTAGTGTATTTAAATGAAAATGTTTCTTTTTTTGTTGTTGTTGTTGTAAGCCCACAGATGAGGTTTATGCCCAGGGACCAAATACATCTTAAAGTTAAACCTCAGGCAAACCACTAAAGGCACAGCTGTATTATATATATGTGAACAGTCTCAACTACTAAGATTCTGTTCAGTTGGTCTTGCAATCTAGGCATTCCTACCAGACAGTGGCCCTCCCAAAGCCTGCTGATTGGACAGTGGGGAAACATCAGCATACTAATGAGGTCATCACTCTATCATTCTTCTCTCTTCTCCTGTCATCAAGATTACTGTATTAGACTGACAACACTCTCTGTGTTCCTATGCAATGTATTAAGGGAAGCTAATATCCCGACTTTGGATAAAATATATCATTTTTCTTTTAATGAATGCATAACTAGATTAAATCGTGGTCTTTATTCATCTGTCTACAGCTAAGCTTTAAATTGGAGTAAGCTATTTTTAAGTCTATGGAGGCCTCTGGTCACCCCATTCATTTGGGGGGGGGGGTCATTGTAAACTTTGCTTATATTCAAGAATAAGGTGTGAAGAGCCCTAGTCCCCAACAACAGGTGCAACAAGCACTATATCACAGGCTAATTCAACTGTATGAATTGCTGCCCCAAGCGCAGTGGTTTACTCTTTAGAGTTGATTTTTATAATTGACTATAACCATCTCTCTCCGTAGTTGCTAGACGAAGTGAAGAAAGTGAATTTTTCCATCTTTAATACATCGTTCAGATTTGACAGTTATGGTAATCCCAACACGGGATATGATATTGTTACTCATAGCATGTCTGAATTGGGCTTCAGCATAATTGGATCTTACAATATTGAGCTGATGTTGAATAGTTCTCTTATTAACTGGAGAACCAAACAAAACCTGGTAAGAAAATATATATCTTTCAGTACATGTCATCCATTTCTATTTTGTTAATGATAGTAGATTTTTTTTTCTAGTCAAGGAATTTCTTTACATTTCCTTTCTGAATCTGCCCCTCAGGCAAACACATTCAAAGGTCCCTGCAAGTCCAGTATGATTTCTTCTGAAAATAAAACATTGTATGTTTACAAAAAAATGAAAAACCCCAAGAGGAATTATATATGTCATGTAATCTACATCAAGAACATTTCCAAAATAGGCTTACTAGGAGTTTAGAGGTTGATATACTGCAAGTGTAACTTTTGCAACTGTACAGGAGTACAAAGCATAGTCCTTTAAAAAGGTATAGGATCGAGTCTACTACAACTAAAGAGCATTTGCTTTAGAACAATAATGCCCCGTACACACGGTCGGATTTTCCGATGGAAAATGTCCGATCGGAGCGTGTTGTCGGAAATTCCGACCATGTGTGGGCTCCATCGGACATTTTCCATCGGATTTTCCGACACACAAAGTTGGACAGCAGGAGATAAAATTTTCCGACAACAAAATCCGTTGTCGGAAATTCCGATCGTGTGTACACAAATCCGACGGACAAAGTGCCACGCATGCTCAGAATAAATAAAGAGATGAAAGCTATTGGCCACTGCCCCATTTATAGTTCCGACGTACGTGTTTTACGTCACCGCGTTTAGAACGATCGGATTTTCCGACAACTTTGTGTGACCGTGTGTATGCAAGACAAGTTTGAGCCAACATCCGACGGAAAAAATCCTAGGATTTTGTTGTCGGAATGTCCGAACAAAGTCCGACCGTGTGTACGGGGCATAAGAATACTAGATTAACTGTTCAGGCTGGCTTTTGTTCATGTCAGAACTGCTCCCCGTTCAAGTCAATAGTCAACTGCAGGTCAAATGCATCTTTTCGTGAACTATGAATGATATCAGAAGCATCTAAAAACTCAAATGCAGGCTGAATGTACCTGAAGGAAAGCTGCATTTGCCTATCTAAGTTATAAAAGAAACCTGATATGGGGGAAATATAAAGGCTGGCCGTAAAGATCTACCCTTCTGAAGATGGCAGCTGCCAAACTGTCATGCTGGCCCTGTTATTTTAATGCTCTAAATTACTGACCTGGAACTTGTACCCACATCCTCCAAGCCAAAATATGTCCAGAAGTGGTATCCAACTGCACCCACTATAGGTACAAGAACTTCTATGTATTCATGCAAACTCCTCTCGTATTACAGAATACTATGAGAGCACTTTTAAAAACTCATTTTTAAATATACATTTTTATTTAATTATATAATTTCATATATACAGGGATAGCAAATAATTTTGCAAATTTGACCTCCATTTTTCTCTGTACTTTCAGACTTGTCATCACAGGCTCAACCGATGTAGACATTGGGTTGCGTTGTTACATTCAGCCTGTCTGTGCATTCCACTGTGCTGTAACTGCAGACAAGAGCTGAAAACAAAGTACTGGCTTCATTACCTGTCTGGTTCAATGACTTTAGTTCCAGGAAACATAAATAAGGATTTCTATGCTGCACTTTACTCATTTAATCTGTGGCGATCACAAGATTCTTTTTAATTTAATTTGATTCTGGACACACCAAAACAGAATACACATCTGATTGATTCCTGATGCCTTTCCTGCTCTCTGTCCTGATCCTGCGTTGTGTTTTCCAAGGGCTAAACTTTTGCAAGGGCTGTCTATATCTAATATTATGTGATCACTAGGAATTAAATGACTATTGAAGCACAGAAATTACCATTCACAAAGTATAGTGGGCACCAAACCACAAAGTGAAAGAGTGATAAGGGGGAAATGCTGCGCTGACCCAAAAAAATTGTCAATAAAGTGAACAGCAGCTGACACACAAACAAACCAAGTCACACTAACATGTATGTAAAACAAGTGCAGTGCTAGAGTCCCAAACAAAAACTGAAATCATGTATGGAACAAATATAAATCTGTGACATAAAGAACCTATAAGTAATTGTGAATCAACACAATACAAAAACACGTGAAATATACAAAAATGTCTAATATGCAATGTGATATGCTCTGGAACCAGAGTCCATAAATATAAAATAAAAATAAAGGAGCCTTCTGAAACAGAGGAGGTGCTCGAACAAGGACGTTGACTGGAGACTTAGATGTAAGGCAACCACAGGGAACACGTCATAGACATCTAAGGTTAGGTACTCTTACCAGATCTTGTAGGATATATCTGCCATATAGCAGTACGTCTGTTAGAGCTTGTGGAGGTAACCTCCCGTGGAATCCGCCCGGGTGTTGTCCCTTGGGTCACGATCACCGATGAGGAAGGGTTGTCATAGGTGGAAGTTAACCGCTCACTCACACACTCTCCAATTCAGGGACCAAAAAGGTCAAAAGAAACCAGTTGAGGGTGAAGTCATGGAGGAAAAAAGAAAAAGGCTCCACATGGCGTAGGTCAAAAAAAATTAAGGATTTTAATGAATAAAAAGCCTTTACAGAATAAAAAGTGATCACTAGTAAATAAAATGGTGGCAACGTGGGAAACTGGAACGCCCTACGCGTTTCGACTGAGAAGCCTTCAACTGGGGCAAGCCCCTAGTTGTTTAATCCCTTCCGAGCCAGTGTCGTTAGTACAGTGGCAGTGCATATTTTTAGCATTAATCACTGTATTAGTGTCACTGGTTCCCACAAAGTGTCAGTTAGTGTCCAATTGCTTGCTGCAATTTCGCAGTCCTGCGATAAGTTGCTGATCACCGTCATTAGTAGAATACATTTTTTTAAATAAAAATAACAAAATTATAGATGCTATAATGTTTGCGTAAAGCAATAAATATACGCTTACTGGTATTTTTGTTTACCAAAAACATGTAGCAGAATACATATTGGCCTAAATTTATGAAGAAATTTTATTTTTTAATTTGTTTTATTGGATATGTTTTATAGCAGAAAGTAAAACATATTGTTTTGTTTTGTTTTGTTTTTTCAAAATTGTCTGTGGTTTTTTTGTTTATAGCGCAAAAAATAAAAAAACACAAAGGTGTTCAAATACCACCAAAAGAAAGCTCTATTTGTGGGGAAAAATGACATAAATGTTATTTGGGCACAGCATTGCATGACTGCACAATTGTCAGTTGAAGTACCACAGTGTCATATGAAACTGGCTGAGGTTATGCATTTTAGTGGCTTACTATCCCTTGGCAACTTTAAAGCCAATATGTTTTACCAGTACTATTATCTTTCAATAAACATGATTAAGTCTCATGGCTCTGAATATTTGTAATCTTTTTTCAGGTTCCAATATCTCAGTGTTCTGGGGACTGCTTACCTGGTCAGATTAAGAGAGTGAAAGGAACACATTCATGCTGTTTTGACTGTATTGATTGTCAGGAGGGATTATTTCAGTCTTCTGGAGGTAGGCATTAAGTATTAGAGATCAGAAAGATAGTATTTTTTTTTATGAGTGTAAGTTAACTATTTGAGAGTTTTGTGTCAGTTTATTTTGGAGGTATGCAATCATACATATATTACAAAATGCACACAGATAATAATTACTGTATATTAATGAAATGGTAACCGTTGTCTTTTTTTTCAGATGACTTCCAGTGTCAAACTTGTCCAGCGGGTCAGTGGTCCAGTGTTCGGAGCATCAGCTGCAGCTACCCTACCTACCTGTATCTACAGTGGGGTGACACTGCTGTTATTTGTCTTCTGTTTGTTTCCTTTGTCCTCCTCTGTTTTGTCCTTGGAACCCTCATTCTATTCTTCAACCACAGACATTCTCCGCTTGTTCAGGCCTCTGGTGGCTACATGTGCTTTTTTGCACTTACTTCTCTAGTGGCTGTACTATCCAGCATGGTTCTTTTCATAGGGAAACCAGTTTATTTGGTGTGCCTAGTACAGCAACCATTCCTGGCTATGAGCCTCACTTGCTGTCTGTCAACATTCTCCATCAAGGCCCTTCAAGTCATGCTGGTGACAGACTTTAAAGAAGTTCCCACTAAATATATCCAATGGTTAAAGACCACAGGGACCTGGGTTTCTTTACTCTCTGGCATCCTTATTCAGGGTTTGTTTTGCATCTGGCATATTTTAAGCATGGTCAATACACCTCAAAGCAATGAGGTCACTTTCCTCTATAAATATCTAAAGTGTGAAATATCCAATGTCCTTGCTTTCTTTTTGATGTTTGGCTATAATGGATTACTAGCTCTTATATCCTTTATGCTAAATTGTGTAGCACAGGCACCCCCTGGCCAATACAACCTGGCCAGAGACATCACATTCTCAACATTGTCCTATTTGCTGATATGGATAGTTTTTGTTCCCGTTTATGCTGAAGTTACAGATGGTAGTCAATCTTTGTTGCAAATGGCAGTTACTCTTATCAGTTCATTTGGTATAATGGTGGGTTATTTTGCTCCCAAATGCTATATTCTTTTGTTTAATCCACAGATGGCATCAGAGGAGTATTTTAAAATATATATTAATTAGATTGCCTATCAAAGTATCTTTTTTTTTTGAGCTGTAAATATATTTCAACCTCAGAAAAATATGGTGTTGGTGTATCTTAGGTTACAACTGTAGTTACTATAACTTTGCAGTGTAAGTATAAGCTTGTAAAAAAAATAAAAAAATCATATTTCTCTCATGTGTTGATGCATTCAATTTAGAAATAATTTTGATTACCGTTATAGCTCATCTTTTTATATTCTTAAAATGACTTTGTCACTGTTAAAAAGAAGAAACACAAGCCAAGCTTGCAAAGAAAGACATAATTACTAGCCTGTACCAACATCTGTGCCTCTGAACTCCGCTGACTTCAAAGGAACAAACTTGCTGAAGACTCTTCAGCATCTGTCATCCTTCTGGGTGTGTCAGATGCATGGTCCCCCACTGTGCTTTATGGCCCCCCCCCCAGTCCCTGTGAACTGCAGTGACGTAGGGGGCCTGTGGAAGGAGCCATTAAGTCTCAGCGGGGAGCTCTGACATTTGGCACTCCTGTAAGTGTTGGATGAAACATTTTTGCTGCAAGAATAATTTTTTAAGTCAGAGGATTTTATCAGCATGGACGGTAAGACAGATAAGCATGCAGACTTTTCTTTGCAGGCTCAAAAAAGGTACCCGAAAAGCATGAAATCCAGTACAGGGTTCCTTTTTTTCCATTCATAAGTAAAACTTCAAACTGTCTCTAACTGCAAACTCTTTATCACTAGACTATGAAGCCACAAAAGTGTAGTCCAGGTCTCCCAAAAGGGGTCAAAGAATTTGGCAGCTCGAACCAGCCATCAACCCATCATGCTGGTTTAGAGTTTTCAGATTTAGAGTTTTCAGAAAGATCTCTAAAGGCCCAAATATGAATCCAAGAGGCTAAATCTGATCTCCCGATCAGTAAGAGGATGGTGCTTTCACAACACTGCTTCCTACCTAAGATGATCCACATCGATGGAGAGTTCCCTCTGCTGGAGACTTCAAACTGAACCAGGACTTCTCACGCCCAAGACCCCAGACTAGCAGGTGTTCTTATACTTACCTTGTGGACCAAAGCTGAAAGGGCAGAAAGTGTGCCCGTCTCTTAATTACGCTATAGAACAGTGGTGGTTAATTGAAATTGAAAACAGTCAATTGTTCACCCACACATACACAGCACATTCTTTATTCAACCCTGAAGGATGGAGTACTAACTCTTCATAGGACTACCAGAGGGACCGTCCCTCTTATGGAACCACATACTTGTCACTACATCCTCTTCAGTTGTCCCTCTTTGTGGTCTAATGTATGGATCTATAAAAAATGCACAATTTAACTGCCAGAGTATTTTACCTTACTAAATATTTTATCCACCTCCAAATCAGTCTTTCTCAACCGTTTTACCTCAGAGGAACCCTTGAAATATTTTTCAGGTCTTGGGAAACCCTTGCTAAAATAATTATAGCTATAATTAGTTGTACATTAGCATGATCACTAAATTTTAGATGTTTAAATAAGTATAAATTATATGGTACACCTACTATATCTCATAGACTGGTCCGATAATTTTTACACCCTCCTTATCTGTACAACATTTTTAGTAATAATCTTAAAATTAAAGAAATAATAGTAGTAAAGAAATGCTGACAGCAAAAATTATGGTTTCCCCTTATTAATGGTGACTGTAGAAGTGCCCCCTTACATTAGTGGTCAGTAGGCAGAAAATTGATTTGCCATTGCTCACTGCTCAAGGAACACCTAGCACCCTCAGGAGGAACCCTTGGCTTCCACAAAACCATTGTTGAGAAGGGATGCTCTAAATAATTGCTTTTGTTCTTTGAAAAAGCCAGTATAAAGGAAAAGTAGGGTTAAAAAAAAGTGCTTGTGGGTTTAACTAATCATTAATGATTCTATTCTTTTTGGTCTATGTAAAGGGTGACATGACATTAGTGTGTCTTTTTCCAATTTCCTACCCTTTCTTGATCTATTGAAATCTGCAAAAAAAACAAAGGTTTGGCTTTGCATAAACATTTAATTAGGCTTTTTGCTCATCATTAGCATAACACATATTTAATCAGTGTCTGTTTGTACAGGACCAGCTGGAAAGTAGAGCATCATACACAAATTTATAAGTGCAAACAGCAGCTCATTTCCATGTACTCTTTAATCAAACTGTATGCATTTTCTACTATACCAAGGGCACAAATGAGTGGTCATTTCTGAATTCCATGTGGAAATGTCCACCCTTAGTGCTTTAGTTATTCTATTACTACTCAGTTGTTCTCCATTTTGTCCTTTACTAAAGATGGGAGATTCGACCTTTCAAACGTTTTTCAACTTACCTGGGGACCTCAAATTGGGCGGCCTGTTCGCTATACATAATGAAGTCAACAGGTTGAGCAGCTGGGGAAATAATGGAACTACCAAATGCAAAAGGTAAGATTTTCATTTTCTCTGATAGGGGCACATATAACACAACCATTGCAAGTGTACTGTTTGTAGGTAGTGCTGCTTAAAAACCCAAATGGGTCTGGAGTACATAGATAAAATGAATAGGACTCAACTTTACTAAACTTTAAATAATATAGTATAAGGGTTTTAGGATGTGGTGGGAAAGACTGTCATTCTGGATCTTTGCATTCAGTAGGATTAGAGTCTATTTACAGAGGCTATTTGGGGTACAATTGTTCCCAAGCCAGTGAGGTTGAGAAGCCCAAATTAAATGTTTCCCTCCCTTAATTACTTATGGCCTCATTCATATTAGATTCTGTACAGAAAAAGTGAAATACTTTCATACTCCTTCTTCTGTTTTACTTCAAAGTATGCTTACTAGGGTAGCACCTTATAGAGGTGTGAAGTGCTTCCATATTAGGGTACTGTGATCAGAAAGGGTAGGGAGCCTTTCCCCACAATCCACCGTATTCACTAGGCAATGATGAAAACAGGATCTCGCTTACTCACAAGCTGGAGGTACAAAAAGGAGAGCAGGTTGTTCATGCTGAGGAAAGGGCTTCCAGACTGTACTGCTACAGGGTAAAGGTAACCTTTACCAGTTCACTAAAACTGGAATCATTTGTTCTATTTTAGAAAAAGGACATCTTGGAAGTATAAGCATGAACTGAATACAGTTGATTTGCAATCCTGGCTTTACTACCTAAAGCATTGCCAGGCACCCTTAGGGAGGGGGAATCTATTTAAACAATAGTAATGTGCCAATCAGTTGAATGGGATCCTTAAAAGCACAAAAACTCATGAAAAAAGGCAAAAATGTAGGTGCATTGATAGTGTTTTTAAAAAGCCTAGTGTAATAGATTCATCTACTAAATAAAACTGTAGAAGTCAGGTGGCCTGGGGCAACTGACCAGTGTGCTCTTTCTAAATAGTGGACCGCTTTTTGAGGGTCTGTCAGTGATCCCAATTCAAGGTGACTTTTTCTTTTTCAACTCATTTCACATACGAAAGTCTTTAAATAGTGTATTTATCATGTGTATGAAATTTGGTATACCATGTTTGTGTGATATGAGGAGGTCATGTTTCTTATAGCTAAACTCATCCTTTTATACCCTATATACTATCTAGCTGCCATTAGCAGTTGCATTTTGCCAATCAATAATGATGAAAGTCAAGCCAAAAAATTATTTTCGGTTTTGAATATAACAGTGAGGAATTGAATCCCTGCCAAGTTATTGCTACTGTGTTCCTATTCTAAGGATTTGTCCTCTTTTTATTGTTGTCTGTGTTCTCAAGGACAAGATCTCCCCTCACTTCCTGTCCCCAGTGGCACCCTTCACCACAGAAATAGAAGTTGAGAGCACTATATACCAATAAAGATGAATAGTAGATGTAGTGTACCCCGTAAGGAGCTGCAGTTGAACTGGGATTCCCCACTTTGCAGAATCAGGCACACCAAATCTTCACAGGCACTCAAGAGACAGAGAAGAGTCAGTGACTTTGTTTTTGTGGTTTATTGAGAGTTAATAACTTGGACGGGGATGAGAAATTATGGGATGCCTACTTGACTTCAGCAACAACACTTTTGCAACATCTTCAGGGACATCTTCCTAAACACAGTCTATATACAGCCTTCTTGACACTCCTCCTGCACTTTACTTGTTTGCAGACTCCAGCTGAATCACTGTAATGAACCTGACAGGCTCACAGTCAGATTTAGCAATGGTCTTTTGAAGGAAGGAACTGAAAGCCCTTATTATGTAGCAGTACTTAGTGATCAGCTTGCAATCTCCCTCCTGTGGCTGCTGGTCCCCTCTTCAGGCACTGCCAACCCACCTGGCTGCAACTGCCCCTTTTACTAGCCCTCCAGGCTGACTTCTCCACAGTGACTCCAGGCCGACTCACACCAGCCCTCCTGGCTGACTCTGCAGGAGATCTCCCAGGGAAGGGATGACGACTTGACACAACACTGTCTTGAGGGAGTACTGGCTATGTATGGCAGTATTCCCCCTTGTAAGTCCCCAGTAGTGCTGATCTACTCACACTGTCCTCCACTTGCTCCCATGCCTCCAGGGTGGGCTTCCTCTGTACCCCAGACTAGGGGGGTACCCCGGACGGCAATCGACAGTCTCCAAAACACTATAGCTCCATCTTCCACCCAACTGTCCTTGCTGGCATGGCTCATGCCTATTTATGAGGTGAACCTGCCCCCTGCTAACCCTTTACTGGGGATTGGCTGAGGCCCTCATAAATATTCCAAACAGCTCCTCCTAACCTCCACCCACTAGCTCTAGAAGTTTCTACAACCTTCTAGACCAGAGGGAGGCACCAGAGGAGCTGTCAGGATGAGTCACCCAGCCCTAAATCACTGAATCCTGACCCAGACTTACAGCTCAGGCCCTGAGCCAAACCAAATTTTCCTACACTAATAAACCCACCTTACATCTAGCACACAACTAGAGGGTGCTACATAGAAAATACATTTATTCAGTAAGACATTAAAGATGATTGAGAAAGCGAACATCCTACAGGCAGATTTAATTTAGCTGAACTCCGGCAATGAGACAAAATGTGCAAATGTGACCCCCCCCTTACCCCTCCACTGCACGGGTTAAATGTTTGTTTAGTCTAGAAGTAAATAAAATAAAATTGTATTACTTACTACCTTATAGCAGTCTCAGACTGTGGACAGTCCCTTGGCATCATCAAGCAGAGTAAAGGGATAAATATGCATTGTATTTGAGGTTTCAAGCTTGCGACCGCAGCCTGAAGCAAGGACATTGTGAGGGATTGGTTATTGGGTGTATGGGTTGAGGGACCCTGTCAGAATCAAGGATACAGAATACACCTTGTCCCTGTACCCTTAGACTAAAAAAGCATGTAACCCATGCACTACAAGGGAGCCCACCGCAGGTAGATTTTGTCTCATTCCTGGAGTTCAGCTTTAAACACTGCCACTTTTCCCCTTTCAAAATGCAAAGAGACAGTGTCTGTGAAACCACCTTCCACCCACTGGTACTTATCTCACTAGAAATCCTCTGTGATCCCTGCCTGTAGCTCAGCCAGTACAAAATACTCATGCTTTTGTGTAAGGCATGTGACCTCCTGCTCCCACACAACAGTGCTCGAGTTTAGTGACCAATCACTAGGCCTGAATACTGTCACATAATGCTGGCGGTGACATCACTGCTCCCTTTAGGCTCTGACACCAGTTGACACTGCGTGATTTGGTGTCATCTGCAATGGAGGGAGGAGTGGTGTGACATTGCGAGAAAGGGGAGTATCAGTGGGGCGGGGGCCTTGTCAAAAGGCCATTGATCTTCACCCCAAAATGGGCTAAGTGAAAAAGATCTTCTTAAGGGTAACTCCACTTTCATTGGAAAAAGAAATAGCAAATAAAAAAAATAATAATATAGCATATACATTTGCTACATAAGCCATATTGTAATTTAATGTTTTAAAAATTTTTGCTTTGTTTCCTTTTCAATGTGCAGTACTGTAATTTTCTGTAAAATTCAATGCAATATGGCAACCTGGAGTCGTTCTGTACACAATTGTTAAAAGGAACACCCCCAGAAATGTCATTTCCTGCTTGTATGATTGGCAAACAAAAGTCTAATTTTTAATAAGATACTCCGAAAGGGTCAATAATTTCTAAAGGGATTAAGATCCTGCAATTTTCCTCATTAACTCACTCCGGTTCAGATTTACTCTGTACATCGACAACAGGCAGGAATCTGCAACAAAGGTTGTTAAAATCCCTGCAATGTACATAGATCACCCAGAGGGGATTGTTTTTTTCTCAACAAAAGTGGAGATAATCTTTAGGCCTCATACACATAGGTATTCAAATTGATGTACCTAATGTGTTGAGAAGTTGGCGTATGGCATTTAGAAACATTTGAGCATAAACCCACTCTATTGATATAATTTTCATGTATTCTAGCTACTAGAATAAATTTAAGCACTTAAGAGTGTATTTACAGTATCTCACAAAAGTGAGTACAACCCTCACATTTTTGTAAATATTTTATTATATCTTTTCATGTGACAACACTGAAGAAATGACACTTTGCTACAATGTATAGTAGTGAGCGTACAGCTTGTATTACAATGTAAATTTGCTGTCCCCTCAAAATAACTCAACACACAGCCATTAATGTCTAAACCACTGGCAAAAAAAGTGACCCCTAAGTGAAAATTGGGCCCAATTAGCCTATTTTCCTCCCCGATGTCATGTGACTCGTTAGTATTGCAAAGTCTTAGGTGTGAATGGGGAGCAGGTGTGTTAAATTTGGTGTTATCACTCTCACTCTCTCATACTGGTCACTGGAAGTTCAACATGGCACCTCATGGCAAAGAACCCTCTGAGGATCTGAAAAAAAGAATTGTTGCTCTACATAAAGATGGCCTAGGCTATAAGAAGATTGCCAAGACCCTTAAACTGAGCTGCAGCACGGTGGCCAAGACCATACAACGGTTTCACTCAGAACAGGCCTCGTCATGATCGACCAAAGAAGTTGAGTGAACGTGCTCAGCGTCGTATCCAGAGGTTGTCTTTGGGAAATAGATGTATGAGTGCTGCCAGCATTGCTGCAGAGGGTGAAGGAGTGGGGGGTCAGCCTGTCAGTGCTCAGACTATATGCAGCACACTGCATCAAATTGGTCTGCATGATCGTCATCCCATAAGGAAGCCTCTTCTAAAGATGATGCACAAGAAAGCCTGCAAACAGTTTCCTGAAGACAAGCAGACTAAGGACATGGATTATTGGAACCATGTCCTGTGGTCTGATGAGACTAAGATAAACTTATTTGGTTCAGATGGTGTCAAGCATGAGTGGCAGCAACCAGGTGAGGAGTACAAAGACAAGTGTGTCTTGTCTACAGTCAAGCATGGTGGTGGGAGTGTCATGGTCTGGGGCTGCATGAGTGCTGCCGGCACTGGGGAGCTACAGTTTATTGAGGGAACCATGAATGCCAACATGTACTGTAATATACTGAAGGAGAGCATGATCCCCTCCTTTCGGAGACTGGGCCCCAGGGCAGTAATCCAACATGATAACAACCCCAAACACAACTCCAAGACGGCCACTGCCTTGCTAAAGAAGCTGAGGGTAAAGGTGATGGAATGGCCAAGCATGTCTCCAGACCTAAACCCTATTGAGCATCTGTGGGGCATCCTCAAACAGAAGGTGGAGGAGTGCAAGGTCTCTAACATCCACCTGGTTCGTGATGTGGAGCATCATGGAGGAGTGGAAGAGGACTCCAGTGGCAACCTGTGAAGCTCTGGTGAACTCCATGCCCAAGAGGGTTAAGGCAGTGCTGGAAAATAATGGTGGCCACACAAAATATTAAAACTTTGGGTCCAATTTGGACATTTTCACTTTTGTTGCCAGCAGTTTAGACATTAATGGCTGTGTGTGTGAGTTATTTTGAGGACGGCAAATTTACACTGTTATACAAGCTGTACACTCACTACTTTACATTGTAGCAAAGTGTCATTTCTTCAGTGTTATCACATGAAAAGATAGAATTAAATATTTACAAAAATGTGAGGGGTGTACTCACTTTTGTGAGATACTGTATGTGCATTCACATGTAAATTAAGTTTATAAGCTCCTCTATACAAGCAGCTTTGGGACTTATTTTATTGCCTCTAAACACTTCTCTTAAAATACTGAGCTAAACATCCAACATGCATAGGCACAGAGGCTAACACTGAACTGAGTTTAAAGGCATAAAAATATATGTTGGATGTCTGTAAAACTCCCATGTGCACAAGGCCTTAGGGATGATCTCTATATTAAAGCCAACTTCACCCAGAACTAATGTTTTTTTTTCCATGGTTGCTTTTAGCATGCCTCACACAGAGTAGACTGAGATAAGTTACAGATATTTATGCATTTAAAAAAAAAAAAAATCTGCTTTGCTGTTATATACTAAGTATGTCATGGTGTCATGGTCACAAGCTTGGGCAAATAATTTGAAAAATATTCCTATTTAAAATCATGAAGCAGCAGATCAATGTCTTACAAATTGCATTATCAATAAATTAATATATGCGAATAAAAACTAGTAAGGATAACATCCTGTGTTAATAGCATAACTGATTTTACCATTACTACTTCATTCAACTGGATCTTGCACAGCTTACCCACTCTTACTGTAAAGAACTCTTTCATATACTGAAAACACAGTTCCTATTTTATCACAGTTAAAGCCAACCTGTGTTGTGTCAATCCCTCTTTCAACAGCTTCAATGTCCATGAGTTTATTGGGTTATTGGCAATGAAGTTTACGGTGGAGGAAATTAACAACAGCAGTACCATTCTGCCCAATACCAGTCTTGGATATGAGATATATGATACCTGCTTTAATACAGATGCCACAATACAAGCAGCTTTGAGATTTCTTTCTGAGAGAGAGGATAACTCTATCCCCGTAGTCTGTAACTACACAAATTTTGAACAACAAGTCGTGGCTGTAATTGGGCCATCAACATCAGAAATGGTTGCAGCAACTGCAAAACTATTCGGCTTCTTCCTGTTACCCCAGGTAAGCTCAGTGTCACACTTATAATATTTAGTTTACATAGTGAAATTGTAAAGGGGAGTTATGATGTAAAAGTGGATGTAAACCCAATGTCATCCTTTCTAAACTACTGCCATAGGGGTTATCTATAAGGATATACATGCCTCCTGCATGTATCTTTACCTGTCAAATGTCTCCCCTCTGTCTGTTATGAGAGCTGAAAAACTGCATATTCTGTGGGTGGGTCTGTTGTCTGGAGCTCAGTGGGTGGAGTCATGATGTCAGTAGACTCCCCGCCCACCTCTACACTCCCCTTGTCAATAAGCATTTTCTCCTGTGTATTTCTAACACTGAACTTCTGCTATGATCTCTAACATCCAGTGAAAAGACAGGAAAGTAACCACATGACTTCAGCATGCCAAATCATGCTGAGGTGTGGAACAGCCAATCCTTGCAGAGCTGCTGAAGAAAGGAGTGGGAGGGAATTAAAAAATACTGCATGTGTCTTAGGCTAGTGCACAAGATATGTAAATCACCTGTCACTCACAGCAAGGGGGAGGATTTGACAAAGTTTTTCTCAGTTTGTCAAGATTTTTCTCACTGAACAATAAACGGGGATTGCTCAGAGATGGATTAACTCTGTGTGGCAAGACTGGGCTCAAATGATAGAAAAATCTTATAATCTACGGTATGATATAAAAAAAAAAAAAATTTCGGGTTTACGTCCACTTTAAAGGTGCGGTAATCACTAACTTCCTTGTGTACAGGGGCGGACTGACAACTCATGGGGCCCCCGGGCAATAGGAGATTATGGGGCCCCCAGGCAATCAGAGATTATGGGGCCACATAGTATACACACACACAGTATACACATACATGTACACACAGTATACACAGACATGTTTCTATTGGCTGTCCCTGGTCCATACTGTCTATTGGCTGTCCCTGGTCCATACTGTCCCTGGTTTTTCTGAGGCTGGCAACCCTGATGGGGCCCCCTAGTGGCCCAGGGCCCTCGGGCAGTGCCCGAGTGGCTCAATGGTCAGTCCGCCCCTGCTTGTGTACATGCTCATCAATGCCCGAGACCAGGCAGGGCTACGTTCATGTGGACAGTCAACATTATGGTGGTACCTTGGCTAAGAGAAGAGCCATATGCTGTATACAGTAGTTAAATGTACAGAGTCTCTCTGTAAAACACGTTTTCCATCGTATTTTGCATTTAGGAAGGACACTGTTAAGCCCTTGCCCTCTCCACCAGTCCAATGTACCTCTGTCACTTCATTTCAAGTGACAGAAGGAGGTCCCACCAAACGCCTAGCGCGGACCTCATTCGTGCTCTTAATCAACTCCTTCGCTCTCCTGTACCATGTGGCCATGTACATGGCATCTCCATACTTTGGGGTTCTGTCTCAGCTGCTTTTGGAAAACTGACTGCTTGGGAGGAAGCCAGATCACCCACCCCCTTGCTACTGGAGGACCTGTCACCTTTGCCAGGTACCACGCTTAATGACTGGCTGCTATGTACTTTGCACTAGTTACCAGTTACCCATATCAACTACTGTCCTGCTCTGATATTCCTGCTGAATTAATCTTTAATTGTGGCTTTGCTTCATACCCCATTGTGCATTACAGACCCTGTTCTTCTCATATGCCATGTACCACCATGCACTCCTTGGATAACTTCAGACCAGGCTTAAAACGGTAAAGTATAACTAAAGGCAAAACTTTTTTAGTTTTGTATAGAGGGGGAGAGGGATTAGAAGTTTCTATTTCTGTCTGTGTCCCCATTAGGGAGATTCACCCTCTCTAATTGTCCTGTTTACCATTATCATTGAAAGACAAAGAAAATTCAAAATTTTCTCCCCAGAAAAGTATTAGAGGGGAAATCTTCCAATGGGGACACTACTTCTGGTAACCTGGGGATCCTTAGTTTTTCTCTCACTTCCTGTTTGGCTATGGGACAAGAAGTGACGGGAAATCTCCCCAACTTGACAAAGATGAGAAAAATAAACAGGTGTTGTAACCCTCTTACTCTATTCAAAATGAAAAAAAAAATGTTTAGCCTATAGTTCTACTTTAACAGCTTTACTGAAGATTCAGCAACCCAATTCAAAAGCACAGCAAACATGGAACAGAGTCCAGCACTAACTAACTAATGCAGGCTGCCCAGGTTCATACTTTCCAGAGAAGCAAAATCCATTTAGCTAGAGTCCAGTGATGGTAGGTTCCTAGTCCAGGGAGAATCCCAGCAGGATGACCCAGAAGGGAGCCTTGTGCTCCTGTAGCACTACATGTTCATAGCTCCCAATCATCCCTGATTTCGAAGGACTGTTCCTGATTTGGAACAAAGTCCCTCTGTCCCTCTTTTCTCCTCATCTGTCCCTCATTTTAGTCTGATCTATATAGTTGTATATAAAATGCACTTTTTATGTTTCAAATAGTGTTTCTCAGTGCTAAACCTTTCATCCAATTTCAAAAAGCTAGTTTAAATGATTTTTTTTTGTATAATTCTCATTTAAAGGGGTGTGGCAGAGAGTGTGTCCTATATACTTTTGCTAATAGTTGTCCCAGGTTCCCATCTCAAAATGTTGGATGGTATGCATGATGCAGCAGTCTTTCCGCTGTAAATCCCATGTGGAAGGGACAGAGCGACTCGGAGTCCTCCCCTGTATTTATGTGGATTACAGCAGGGGGCAGGCCTTAGAAAGCCTGGGAAAGAATCTAGATACAGTTAACCCCTTTGAATCCTGAGCAGCCTGTATTTGTCTGTATAAATACACAGTACAATGAATAGCACAGCAAAAATACATTCAATGACACCCCACAAGCACCTGCTTATATGCAGTTCAGTTTTCTAAATCCTGAATCCAGAATCCACATTGCACATTGCACAGTGCCACAACGTACTGCACTGTACAGCAAGTAACTAAAAATCCTCTACAAAATGGTGACATTGTGACTGCTGCCAGCAAAGGCCTTTTCCAGCCTGGGGATGGAGTAGAATATAAAACCTCAAATTCCTGCATGCATTGCTACCTCCTAGGTGCTGAGACTACAGCCAGTCTTTAGCAATCTGCATCTATAGTTGGGTTGATTAGATGTGGTGAGTGCTACAATAAATGCCTACACTCAACAATGGCATGGTTACGATGCTGCAACTAAATAAATTGGGATCCAAAGAATAAAAAGCAAAAAAAAGCACTCAACACCAGTCAAATTTACCCTGCTCCGAATGCATCAAAACGCTCATGGCAAAATTGCAATAATAACAATGATAAAAGAAAACAATAACAGCCATATGCTACATACGATCCTGAGGTTAATAGATTAAGTGAGGATCTATCACTAGCATAAAAGATAATAACGTGGGTAGCCCAATCGTCTGCAATGATCTAACTAGGAGGGTGCTGCTCTTGGACTAGAGTGGGTGCTCTCCTGAATCACTGAAAAATAAAAGGAAAGACAAGAGAGCAAAACCCTATAGTCTAGTATATTAAGCAGAAATAATTATTAAATGGATAAAATTGAACTTACAAAAAATGACATGTGCTAGGCATAACAGTCTGGGTCGCCTAGAAGCCAGGAGTGATGAAGTTTGAACCAGGACCCCTGCCTTGGCCACTGGCAAGGGTATGACAGCCCACTTGAGATGGAATAAAGCCGCTGTCACTGAGGCCAGGTTCACAGCATGGGGTCCGGTGTGTTTCTGTACACCTGTTCAGGTGCGATTCAGGTCCGAATTTTTGCCTGAATTCGTACCTGAACCGGACCAAAAGAAGCACAGGACCCTTCTGCAATTCGCACAATGCCCGCCCTGGACCTGTGTGAACCAGCTCCATTGAGATCGGTTCACAATCGCATGTCATGCGAATTGGATGCAGGTAAAGCTGCATCCAATTAGCATATACACTATATTACCAAAAGTATTGTGACACCTGCCTTTACACGCAAATGAACTTTAATGGCATCCCAGTCTTAGTCTGTAGGGTTCAATATTGAGTTGGCCCACCCTTTGCAGCTATAACAGCTTCAACTCTTCTAGGAAGACTGTCCCCAAGGTTTAGGAGTGTGTCTGTGGAAATGTTTGACCATTCTTCCAGATGCGCATTTTTCAGGTCAGGCACTGATGTGGATGAGAAGGCCTGGCTCGCAGTCTCTGCTCTAATTCATCCCAAAAGTGTTCGTGCTCTGAGCACTGATCCAAATCATTTGGTGGAGAGGGTGTGGGGTTGTTTTTTTATGGTGTGGGGTTGTTCAGGAGTTGGGCTTGGCCCCTTAGTTCCAGTGAAGAAAACTCTTTAGGCCTCAGCATACTAAGACATTTTGGACCATTTCATGTTCCCAACCTTGTGGGAACAGTTTGGGGATGGCCCCTTCCTATTTCAACATGACTGCGCACCAGTGCACAAAGCAAGGTCCATAAAAACATGGATGAGCGAGTTTGGGGTGAAGGAACTTGACTGGCCTGCACAGAGTCCTTACCTCAACCCGATAGAACACCTTTGGGATTAATTAGAGTGGAGACTGCGAGCCAGGCCTTCTCGTCCACATCAGTGCCTGACCTCACAAATGCCCTTCTGGAATAATGGTCAAATATCCCAATAGACACACTCTTAAACCTTGTGGACAGCCTTCCCAGAAGAGTTTAAAATTAAAAAAGATGGAGCGCTAAAAATGCAGATAGTGAGATATAAAAATAGTTCCAAGGTCCAGGTGCGCCAGTAGGCAAAATTCATTCACTGCTGAGACCAGACCAGGGTTTCGGGGTTCTGGTCTGTATCAGTGTGGACAGCCAGCTGTAGAGAGCAGAAGCGACTTTGTGGATATGGGTGAGAGAGAGAGGAGCGGCGCCACTCTGAGTGCAGTATGTCAGTTAAAATGCAATGTTTAATAAAAGTAGGATCAACTCACATTTTGGTGAGATATACTGTGCATGGCATAAGTAGCGTGGGCTCCTGTAGTCCAGCTGGGCAGCAGTGGTGGTCAGCAGTTCCCAGCATCTCCGGTGGTCTCCAAGGCTCCGAAGCTGAAGACAGTCACACAACAAACACGTCAGCGGTGATTAACGGGAAGCGTGGTCGAGCTCACGTTCGGAGCATGCGTGCTCTTTGATCAGGCATATCTATGTCAGTTGATCCTACTTTTATTAAACATTTTATTAAACATTGAATTTTCACTGACACACTGCACTCAGAGTGGCGCCGCTCTTGCCAGAAGAGTTGAAGCTGGTATAGCTGCAAAGGGTGGGCAAACTCAATATTGAACCCTACGGACTAAGACTGGGATGCCATTATATTTCATGTGCGTGTAAAAGAAGGTGTCCCAATACTTTTGGTAATATAGTGTATGTGAACCCAGCCTGAAGGAACTGTCACTGATGCACAACCCCAGAAGTGGAGGCTGCCCAATGTTCACATGCGCAGTGGGATACAAGGATGAGTTCCATACTTACAGTTATGACACCCACTGCAGTAAAGAAGACTACAGGGGGTGTGGCCATGACTATCTGGGCACTGAGGAAGGGTTGGGTGAAGCCGGGAGTCTTTCAATTCAGAAATCAGCCAGTGGCTGTTGATGGGCACAGACTTCATGAATGGCAGGGGGGGAGGGTTAGAATTGCAGGGTAAACTGCTTTTCTGCTAATGAAAGGGGCCATGGAAGTTGTAGGGGGGCTTTGGATCAGAATAGTGAACGATAAATGCTGACCAGTTGTAATGGACTACTTTGCCTCACATCTAAATATCTACAGGTAAACAGGCTACCGTTGGGCTTTCCTGCCTTTAGTCTAAGTAACATTTAGCATTTGCAATAACATGCTTATACAGAAAAAGGAGGTTCAGAGAACAAATTGGAATCTTATTTACTTTCATATTATATGTAAACTTGTATAAAGGAGCAATATATAAAAAAATAAACTTGCTTCCCATTATGGTTTAGGGGTATTCCCTGTTGTGATTCTCCATAACCTATGCTGACATAGGTTGTGTGACTGCCAGGACTGAATTCGCTGCTCATCTTCTGCATAGAGGAGTGAATAAAGCCTAGTATGATTGTATGAGCGTATATGAGTCAACTTTTTGTTTTTTTGTTTTCTCTTTGTACTGTATTTCAGATAAGCTATCAGGTTTCCAATGAAAGGTTCAGTGACAAGGCCATCTACCCAGCATTTCTACGCACCATCCCTGGTTATATAACCCTGACTCAGGGAATCGTAAACCTTCTAAAAGACTTTCAGTGGAACTGGGTGGGCACAGTGGCTAGCAAAAATGAATATGGTAAGCAAGGACTCTACCTGTTCAATGCTGAGGCTGCCCAAGCTGGCATTTGCATTGCCTATCAAGCTTACATACCGGAGAATAAAAACAACCCAAATTTCAATACATCTATGCAGAGCCTGATTCTTCAACTTCAGAACACAGGAGTTAATGTCACCATTGTGTTCTCCACAGTAGAGGAAGCTGAACTCCTCTTTAAAGCTGTTATAGAGTCCCAGTTAAAAATGATCTGGATTGCCACAACAACCTGGTCCCAGTCTACATCTCTCCAGCAGATGCCAGGTATGCAGTCCATTGGTACAGTCATTGGTTTTTCTGCAACAAGTAAATTATTGCCTGGATTTAAAGACTACGTACAGCATATTCTACACCAGATTCAAAAGGAAAATACGCTTCTTTTCAATGGTAGCACAACAAATCCAAATATCAGCCAGCAGTATGTTTTTCAGACTAAAGACCTTCTGGAACAATGTGAATCATGCAGAATTTTAACGCCTGACAATATAACAATGTTACAGGACCCTAAGGCGCTTGGCCTGGCATATCGAGTGTATATTGCAGTCCACTGCATTGGCCAAGCTATTCATAATACTGTACATGGTCTAGATGGTCAGTGCAAGGATGTACATGATATACTTCCTTGGCAGGTAAGTAGTGAATTGATTACAAATATATATTATATCTATATACGCAAGTCTATCTCAAATCTTTTACTCTGGAGGACCCTTTAAATAATTTCTATGTCTAAAAAATCTAAAGCTACATTAGTGTGATTAGTAACCTGCAGATATAACAATAAGTGAACAAATAAATAAGAAATGAATGAATTACTATGGAATGTGGCTTACCTGGTGTAATTGATACCTGGAGAACAAAGACAGTGAAAAATGTAGTGTCGTCATTGTTGGTCATTGTAAACGTGCCCTCTTAGGTTGGTAGTCACTATAATGCTCGCTCATGTTGGTGCATTGGTGGTCAGTGCAGAAGAGCCCCTTATACACTGGTAGTTAGTGGAAAACTGCCCTCTACATTAGTGGTCATTGGGAGAAAAATTGCCCCTCACATTGGTGGTCAGCAGTGGCATCGCTAGAGGGTGGCTACTGGGGCTGTAGCCCCAAATCTGGGGCCCATAGCCCCGAGTCTATTACCTAGGGTTGGCTTCAAGCTCCATCTCCTCAGATGGTGGCTGGGGGAGGAACATGACTAGTTAATGTTATCAGGCAAAAGTACTCTATCTAAATGTATATTCAGCAATTCTGGCAATTTAACCATTGTCCCAACGTCCACTTCTGTACCAATCTGCCGGGCAATGTAACTGTCGGGAACCGCAGCCCCCTTGATGTAAGGGGGGGCTCTCTGGGGACCCTGATGTAATGAGGGGGGCTCTGAATGTAAGTGTTGATCCTCATTTAGATATGCAACAATATATATATATATATATATATATATATATATATATATATATATATATATATATATATATATATATATATATATATATATATATATATATATATATATTACACACACAGATACATACATACACACCTATGTATAATATATATATATGCGTATGCCCGCCCAAGCGTATGACTTTCTTTACTTTGCTGCTATGGGCTCTGGCCCCAGATCTTTTCTAGACCTAGCAACACCCCAGGTGGTCAGTAGGGAAAGAATGCCCCTTACATTGGTGGTCAGTATGGAAAGAATGCCCCTTACATTGATGGTCCGTGGAAAAAATGTCCTGTTACATTGATGGTCCGTGGAAAGAATGTCCTGTTACATTGATAGTCAATGGAAAGAATGTCCTGTTACATTGATAGTCAATGGAAAGAATGTCCTGTTACATTGATGGTCAATGGAAAGAATGTCCTGTTACATTGATGGTCAATGGAAAGAATGTCCTGTTACATTGGGGATCAGGGGGAAGTATGCCCTGTTACATTGGGGATAGGTGGGAAAACTCTACTTTTAAACTGGGGATAAGTGAGAAAAGTTCACTTTACCAATGCTGGTTTATAGGAGGATTGCACCTCACACTGGTGGTCAGTATGAAGATTGCCCCCTACATTGGTGGTCAGTGGGAATAATGCCACCCTTACTGACAGCCCAAAAAAATCACTGGGGTCAGTGGTTACTTATTTAAAGGCTACCAATCTGAGAGATGAAAATAGATACAACATGCTTTGTCAAATGACATCGCCTCAGAACTATGCAAATACCAGCAGATGGGATATCAATCTGCCACTTCTCAAGGAACCCCGAGCATCCTCTGAAGAAATACTAGAGTTTCATGGAACCTTGCTTCAGAAAGGCTTTCCTGGGCTGTTTAACCAGTCTGGGCACTGTAACTGTTAAATACCTTTTTTACTTAAGCCCCTCCAACCAACAGACAATCGACCACATACCTTGGGCTAACAGCCCTGTGAAAGGGATGGAGCTTTGTGGAATGGAATCTGTATTGTCAGGATTTACAGAGATTAGTTTTGATGTAGTATGAAGAATAAAGCTCCATTCCAAGTCATTATTAAGGGCCTTAAAGTAAATGTGAACCCTTACCTAAAACAACCCATTCAGTAAAAAGCAGAAATGAAAGGCAAAACATTTGTGTGTATATATAGCTTAGAGAGCTAGGGATAGAGAAATCGCAGTACATCGACCTTGCCAGTGAATAATTGTGCATGAGGGTGTGCTAGGAAAAGTCTGACCATTGGAGGACCGAGAGGTTTTCTCCCAGCACAGCCAGAAAACTGACTATGCTGGGATGGATGTGCTGTCATAATATATGTATAAACAAGGGTTGTGGCGCTTCCTATGTGGTACTAGATGGGAGGGGTGTTAGTACTGTACACGGGTGGTTCCCTCAGATGAACCCCAATACAGGTACCTGGTAACTACCAGGGACAAACTATGTTGCCGTACGGGTATACACACATACATCCATATACACCCGCATGTATCAACAAAAATAATAGTAATAATATTCCTGAAGATGGTTCATTCAAACCTAATTAAAAGGGGTGTGGGCTGGTACATTCAGACCTAATTGCCAGGTGGTGTGGGCTAGGGCCCCTGTGGCTGTGATACATATGCCACCACTAGGTAATCGTGTGTGTATAACCTTATAAATGCTCTACTGCAAAAATAATCCAAAATAATCCAAAGTAATCAAAAACACTCTGCTGCCCGTGCAAAGTGTACATACATAAATGAGCATACATAGAATATGTTACTCAAACATTACATATAATAATCAAATAAACATAATGTGATCAAATTAGGTGCTATTAGTCCATAAGATAAAGAACTTGTTCAAATCCAGTATTCCAAACAATTTCGTGACTTGGGTGCTCTCGGGTAATTCCTGTGACTTTAGTGCTCCCCCTTCAGATCCCCACTCACCAGATGCAACAACCCCGTAAAGGGGCAACCAGCATAAGATGTCTCTTTCACGATCTCTTTTCCACGCTGAACTGGCGGACTTTACAGGATGGTTTCCGTTGGTTATCCCAATAGATTCCCAGATCTGGGTGTACAGGTGGCTTTCTAATAGGTAGAATGTTCACAATGGCTCCCTCATGGAAAGGAAAAAATAGGAAGCTTCCATGGTGTAGTATGTAAAAGGCTTTATTCAAAAAACTCCATCAACAAACAGCGGAGTAGGTTAGGCAAACAAATGCATAAACCATAAAAAAACCATAAAAAATATATAAAAAAATATATATAAAAAATATATATAGCTAATTCAGACCAACAGACCCGTAGCGAGGTGGAAGCCGCGTACCGCTAGTAAGAGCTGTATGCGCTCTGCTTGCGTACCAGCTAATGCTCGTGTCCGGAAGCGGTATGCGCTCCACCTGCGTGTCAGCTCGGGTCCGTAACCGGAAGTGACGTAGCGTGCGTGGCATCGTTGAGCAACGACGCCACGCACGCTACGTCACTTCCGGTTACGGACCCGAGCTGACACGCAGGTGGAGCGCATACCGCTTCCGGACACGAGCATTAGCTGGTACGCAAGCAGAGCGCATACAGCTCTTACTAGCGGTACGCGGCTTCCACCTCGCTACGGGTCTGTTGGTCTGAATTAGCTATATATATTTTTTATATATATTTTTTTATATATTTTTTATGGTTTTTTTATGGTTTATGCATTTGTTTGCCTAACCTACTCCGCTGTTTGTTGATGGAGTTTTTTGAATAAAGCCTTTTACATACTACACCATGGAAGCTTCCTATTTTTTCCTTTCCATGAGGGAGCCATTGTGAACATTCTACCTATTAGAAAGCCACCTGTACACCCGGATCTGGGAATCTATTGGGATAACCAACGGAAACCATCCTGTAAAGTCCGCCAGTTCAGCGTGGAAAAGAGATCGTGAAAGAGACATCTTATGCTGGTTGCCCCTTTACGGGGTTGTTGCATCTGGTGAGTGGGGATCTGAAGGGGGAGCACTAAAGTCACAGGAATTACCCGAGAGCACCCAAGTCACGAAATTGTTTGGAATACTGGATTTGAACAAGTTCTTTATCTTATGGACTAATAGCACCTAATTTGATCACATTATGTTTATTTGATTATTATATGTAATGTTTGAGTAACATATTCTATGTATGCTCATTTATGTATGTACACTTTGCACGGGCAGCAGAGTGTTTTTGATTACTTTGGATTATTTTGGATTATTTTTGCAGTAGAGCATTTATAAGGTTATACACACACGATTACCTAGTGGTGGCATATGTATCACAGCCACAGGGGCCCTAGCCCACACCACCTGGCAATTAGGTCTGAATGTACCAGCCCACACCCCTTTTAATTAGGTTTGAATGAACCATCTTCAGGAATATTATTACTATTATTTTTGTTGATACATGCGGGTGTATATGGATGTATGTGTGTATACCCGTACGGCAACATAGTTTGTCCCTGGTAGTTACCAGGTACCTGTATTGGGGTTCATCTGAGGGAACCACCCGTGTACAGTACTAACACCCCTCCCATCTAGTACCCCATAGGAAGCGCCACAACCCTTGTTTATACATATATTAGTTCACAGAGAATCCTCTTAGGAAGCTCTTTTAAGGGAGGCAGCACACCTAATCTAGTGTCCTAAGCGCAGCTTTTTGTTCTCAACTTTGGATGTGCTGTCATGCCCAGAGTGATCAATTGGAAATAGGAAAGCAGGGAGACTAGCAGGATCTCCAGGAATTTCACACAAAGAAAACAATAAAAAGAGAACAGTAAACTCTGTAAATGACTTGCTCTACAACATATAAGGTCACTGAATATCAATGGTTAATAAAGATAACCTTACAATTTAGAATAAGGGGTGCATTATCATATCCATAAAATTGCTTTGAGGTCCTTTGCCTTTCTCCCTCCAGCCTGGGCTGCCAGCAAACTCTGGGTTTTGCCACTTCACCATACTGTGTTCATGTAAAATTAGTGAAGCACGTACTAAAATTGTACTCTTTCAACAGTGACAAAGACATTATGCCTATCTTCTCCCACTGATGCCTTATAGGCCCCTGATAGATAAAGCCTTTATACATAAGGGATCAGTAACATGTGGTTATACAAGGGGAACATTATCCCATATACACTATATTGTCAAACGTATTGGGACACCTGCCTTTGCACACACATGAACTTTAATGACATCCCAGTCTTAGTCCACAAGGTTTAGGAGTGTGTCTATAGGAATGTTTCACCATTCTTCCAGAAGTACATTTGTGAGGTCAGGCACTGCTGTTGGACGAGAAGGCCTGGCTCGCAGTCTCTACTCTAATTCATCCCAAAGGTGTTCTATTGGGTTGAGGTCAGGACTCTGTAAGGATGAGTATATAGTAAATTCCGCACTTACGATAATAGGTTGCAGCCTCCCCTAATAGGTTCCCAAGGGAACTTACAAGAGTTAATAGGAAAAGTAGGGTGATGGCGCTACCCTATATGGCACTAAGTGGTGGTAGGGAAGTAGTGTAAGATAATTAGACTAAACTCCTTATACCTGGCGTAAAGGGATATATATATAAAAACAGCAATGTGCGTAGTCCCAAAAAAATGTGATATGAAAGTGGACGTATAGAAGAAAAATTAATTGCTAGACCACTAAGTATATAGCAAAATACCTAATAAGTGAATATGTGTTTGGAGTGTGTCTGAATAAGGCTAGGATGCAACTCAAAGGAATGAGATGCATACCCATCCTCACCCATCCAGACCAAAGAATATACTTGTAACAATAATAAAACAATCCGTTAAAATTACGTGATAAATGGATGTATAATAAAGTGCAACAATATCCACACCAGTCAGTGTGAGCGCTAAGTAAATAAGCGCACCTTAGAGAACTTGCAACTAAAGTCCACAACTAGTACTTATTATTAATAGGTGTCCAATGAATAGTCCAAATCGCTGACCAAATGTGAACATATAAATAAAAAATATATATATAAAAATAATGATAAGAAAAATTGAAGAAAAGAACAAAAAATGTGATCCCAAATATCCAAAAATCAAGTGACTTTGGTGCACAGCAGGTATGGTGACTGTGGTGCTCCCCCAATGGGACCCCACTCACCGAAGGCAGTAACCCCTGCAGGGGTAGTAGGCATAGAGTGGGTACTGTAAGTGGATCTCCACCTTGGTAAGCTATATTACGTCACCTATACCTCCGTCAGCCTTTTCACCTGTTCAGCTGTTAGATCTGTCGTGTATTGACTAAAGTCATCCCTTTTAAACAAAATATCTGATTACCAAACTTGTCATTATACCATCCACCGGCCTAATGCTGCCCCCCTCCACTGGTCTCTTCCATTGTGAACTCCTTCAGTCCAGCACATTAACTACTCTAAAGTGAGGATCGTGCCGCCTGCTGCTGTGGAGGGATCCAGGAAACTCTGATCGGAGCACACTCCGGAGTTCTACTGAACAGGTGAAAAGGCTGACGGAGGTACAGATGATGTAGTATAGCTTACCAAGGTGGAGTTCCACTTACAGTACCCACTCTATGCCTACTACCCCTGCAGGGGTTACTGCCTTCGGTGAGTGGGGACCCATTGGGGGAGCACCACAGTCACCATACCTGCTGTGCACCAAAGTCACTTCATTTTTGGATATTTGGGATCACATTTTTTGTTCTTTTCTTCAATTTTTCTTATCATTATTTTTATATATATATTTTTTATTTATTAGTTCACGTTTGGTTAGCGATTTGGACTATTCATTGGACACCTATTAATAATATGTACTAGTTGTGGACTTTAGTTGCAAGTTCTCTAAGGTGCGCTTATTTACTTAGCGCTCACACTGACTGGTGTGGATATTGTTGCACTTTATTATACATCCATTTATCACGTAATTTTAACGGATTGTTTTATTATGGTTACAAGTATATGCTTTGGGCTGGATGGGTGAGGGTGGGTATGCATCTTATTCCTTTGAGTTGCATCCTAGCCTTATTCAGACACACTCCAAACACATATTCACTTATTAGGTATTTTTCTATATACTTAGTGGTCTAGCAATCAATTTTTCTTCTTTTGTGTAAGTTTTGTAACATCTTCTATACGTCCACTTTCATATCACATTTTTTTGGGACTACGCACATTGCTGTTTTATTATACCCTGTTTCCCCGAAAATAAGACCTAGCGTGATTGTCGGTAATGGCTTTAATATAAGCCCTACCCCCAAATAAGCCCTAGTTAAAGTCCTTGTGGGTCTTATTTTCAGGGTAGGGCTTATTTTCGGGGAAACAGGGTAGGGCTTATTTGGGGGGTAGGGCTTATATTGCAGCCATCACCGACAATCACGCTAGGTCTTATTTTCGGGGAAACAGGGTATGTATCCTTTTACGCCAGGTATAAGGAGTTTAGTCTAATTATCTTACACTACTTCCCTACCACCACTTAGTGCCATATAGGGTAGCACCATCACCCCGATTTTCCTAAGGAATCTGGGCAGGCCAGTCAAGTTCCTCCACCCCAAGCTCGCTCATCCATGTCTTTATAGACTTTGCTTTGTGCACTGGTGCTCAGTCATGTTGGAACAGGAAGGGGCCATCCCTAAACTGTTCCCACAAAGTTGGGGTCATGAAATTGTCCAACATGTCTTGGTATACTGATGCCTTAGGAGTTCCCTTCATTGTAACTAAGGGGCCAAGCCCAACCCATGAAAAACAACCCCACACCATAATCCCCCTTCACCAAATGATTTGGACCAGTGCATAAGGCAAGGTCCATAAAGGCATGGATGAGCGAGTTTGGGGTGGAGGAACTTGACTGTCCTGCACAGAGTCCTGACCTCAACCCGATAGAGCATCTTTGGGATGAATTAGAGCGGAGACTGCGAGCCAGGTCTTCTCATCCATATCAGTGACTGACCTCACAAATGCCCTTCTGGAAGATTGGTCAAACATTCCCATAGACACACTCCTAAACCTTGTGGACAGCCTTCCCAGAAGAGTTGAAGTTGTTATAGCTGCAAAGGGTGGGCCAACTCAATATTGAACCCTACAGACTAAGACTGGGATGCCATTAAAGTTCATGTGCGTGTAAAGGGAGGTGCCCCAATACTTTTGACAATATATATAGCTGTTGCATTACAAACATATGACAATATGGAGAATACAGTTGAAGTTGTTTGGCTTTGTAATCACCATTGAAGGTGAAAGGACCCAGTTTCTCTGGTATCCCTGAAACTGGTGATCTCTCCAAGCAGAGATATTGCTTTTGATAGACAGACTTTTATTCCGTTGGCCATTTTTGTACATAATATTTTATTTTTGTATTTAAGCTTCTGCAAGAACTGAAGAGTCAGAACTTCACTTTTGCTAATATCACCTTTGATGCTTCTGGGGGAATTAATATAGGTTATGATATACTAACATGGACATATAATAAAAATAAACCATTCAACACTGTGGGAACTTTCTGGAAGAAGCTGACCATCAACAGAGCTCAAATTATATGGTACAGTATGAAGGTAAGTGCCCCTTTAAATGTATACATGTGCTGGGTGTATGGTGTTCAGAGTATTAACAGTACCTCACAGAAGTGAGTACACCCCTCACATTTTTGTAAATATTTTATTATATCTTTTCATGTGACAACACTGAAGAAATGACACTTTGCTACAATGTAAAGTAGTGAGTGTACAGCTTGTATAACAGTGTAAATTTGCCATTAATGTCTAAATCGCTGGCAACAAAAGTGAGTACAACCCTAAGTGAAAATGTCTAAATTGGGCCCAAAGTGTCAATATTTTGTGTAGTCACCATTATTTTCCAGCACTGCCTTAACCCTCTTGGGCTTGGAGTTCACCAGAGCTTCACAGGTTGCCACCGGAGTCCTCTTCCACTCCCCCATGATGACATCACAGAGCTGGTGGATGTTAGAGACTTTTTGCTCCTCTACCTTCCATTTGAGGATGCCCCACAGATGCTCAATAGGGTTTAGGTGTGGAGACCTGCTTGGCCAGTCCATCATCTTTACCCTCAGCTTCTTTAGCAAGGCAGTGGTCGTCTTGGAGGTGTGTTTGGGGTCGTTATCATGTTGGAATAATGCCCTGCGGCCCAGTCTCTGAAGGGAGGGGATCATGCTCTGCTGCAGTATGTCACCGTACATGTTGGCATTCATGGTTCCCTCAATGAACTGTAGCTCCCCAGTGCCGGCTGCACTCATGCAGCCCCAGACCATGACACTCCCACCACCATGCTTGACTGTAGGCAAGACACACTTGTCTTTGTACTCCTCACCTGGTTGCTGCCACACACGCTTTACACCATCTGAATCAAATACATTTATCTTGGTCTTATCAGACCACAGGACATGGTTCCAGTAATCCATGTCCTTAGTCTGCTTGTCTTCAGCAAACTGTATGCGGCTTTCTTGTGCCTCATCTTTAAAAGAGGCTTCCTTCTGGGATGACAGCCATGCAGACCAATTTGAAGCAGTGTGCGGAGAATGGTCTGAGCACTGACAGGCTGCCCCCCCACCCCTTCAACCTCTGCAGCAATGCTGGTAACACTGATATGTCTATTTCCCAAAGACAACCTCTGGATAGGATGCTGAGCACGTGCACTCAACTTCTTTGGTTGACCATGGCGAGGCCTGCACTGAGTGGACCCTGTCCTGTTAAACCGCGGTATGGTCTTGGCCACTGTGCTGCAGCTCAGTTTCAGGGTCTTGGCAATCTTCTTATAGCCTAGGCCATCTTTATGTAGAGCAACAATTCTTTTTTTCAGATCCTCAAAGAGTTCTTTACCATGAGTTGGCATGTTGAACTTCCAGTGACCAGTATGAGAGAGTGAGAGCGATAACACCAAATTTAACACACCTGCTCCCCATTCACACCTGAGACCTTGTAACGCTAAGAAATCACATGACACCGGGGAGGGAAAAAGGGCTTATTGGGCCCAATTTGGACATTTTCACTTAGGGGTGTACTCACTTTTGTTGCCAGAGGTTTAGACATTAATGGCTGTGTGTTGAGTTATTTTGAGGGGACAGCAAATTTACACTGTTATACAAGCTGTACACTCACTACTTTACATTGTAGCAAAGTGTAATTTCTTCAGTGTTGTTACATGAAAAGATGTAATAAAATAATTACAAAAATCTGAGGGGTGTACTCACTTTTGTGAGATACTGTATGTTTTCAAATCTCAGTCTGTACATATATATAAAGTTAACAGAACTAAACCCATCAATTTAGCCACTTGCTTACTGGGCACTTAAACCCCCTCCTGCCCAGGCCAATTTTCAGCTTTCAGTGCTGTCACGCTTTGAATGACAATTGCGCGGTCATGCTACACTGTACCCAAATTTTTTCTCACAAATAGAACTCTCCTTTAGTGGTATTTAATCACTACTGGTGTTTTTATTTTTTGCTAAACAAACAAAAAGAGACAGGAAATTAAAAAAAAAAAGTTTCATAGTTTGTTATAACATTTTGCAAACAGCTAATTTTTCTCCTTCATTGATATGCGCTGATGAGGCTGCACTGAAGGGCACTGATAGGCTGTACTGGTGGGCACTGATAGGCTGCACTGATGGGCACTGATAGGCACAGATAAGGCAGCACTGATGGGCCCTGATAGGTGGCACTGATGGGTGGCACTGATGGGCACTGAAGGACACTGATAGGTGTCACTGATAGATACCACTGATAGATGGAACTGATGGGCACTGATAGGTAACACTGATAGGTGACACTGATAGGTGGCACTGATGGGCACTGGTAGGTGGCACTGATGGGCACTGGTAGGTGACACTGATGGGCACTGGAAGGTGACACTGATGGGCAACACTGTTGATGAGGCACTGATTGGTGACATTAATAGGTGGCACTGTGGGCACTGATGGGTGGCACTGTGAGCACTGATAGGTGGCACTGTGGGCACTGGTAGACGGCACAGTTGTGCACTGGTAGGTGGCACTGGCAAGTAGCACAGGTGAGCACACATGAGGCGGAGGCTGCTCTCCTTGATCGGGACGGATATCCCTCTGACAGCTGCCGTTGATCGGCTTTTTTTTTCTCCTCACGCTATTAGCGTGAGGAGAAAAAATAGCCGATTACCGGCTCTGTTTACATCACATGATCAGCTGTCATTGGCTAACAGCTGATCACGTGGTAAGGGGTCGGAATTGACCCCTTACTCTGATCTGTGATCAGCCTAGTCGCATAGACTCGCTGATCACAGGGAGCGCCGCACGAGCATGGGAGGACGTCTATTGATGCCCTCCCGGCAAAGTAGGTCTGCACTGTAGCCATCATTCGGCTATAGCGCGGATCTGAAGGGGTTAAAGTGGTACTAAAAGTAAAATAAAAAATTACATACTGTATATGATGCAGTCTATCATTAGCATTAACAAAGCCGTTTTTGTTTTTCTGGTTCTCCCTGTAACTTTGTTTTTACTTATTGATCCTGCTGTTATTTTTCAACTTCCTTTAAAGTGGGACTAAACCCTTCTATTCTAGCCAAGGAATGGCTAGCCTCTGTTGGATCTACAGTTGCCATGGCATAGTTGCCAACAGTCGATTTTGGGAACCTCGTCCCGATCGGAGGCCATCCCGATTTGGGATTTTGCCTTTGTCCTGGGAAATCGGGAATGTTTTTTAGCTCTGCAGCAGTTCTGGCTCCAACAAAATGGCTGCTGGCGTCGCTGCGAGATCTCTTTCCTCTTGTGTTCAGTGGAGGGGGGAGGGGGCTCAACCCAATCAGCCAATTAATCGGCTTCTCTCTTCACAATTCTCCTGCACACTGAAGCCTGAGTTAGCTGCACCGATCGGACCCTTGCCTCTCCACTGAACACGAGGAACGAGAGGAGACACATGGAGCTGCAGCCAACCCTCCGTCTCAGCCATGGAATAGGTTGAAGCTTGTGACAGAACACACCGATCTGTAAGAGGCACTCCGCTGGGGACACCTGATGTAAGGAGGGACTGCACTGGGAACACCTGATGTAAGGAGGCACTCCGCTAGGGACACCTGATGTAAGGAGGAACTCTGCTGGGAATGCCTGATGGAAGTAGGGACTCTACTGGGAATGCCTGATGTAAGGAGGCACTCCTCTGGGGACACCTGATGTAAGGAGGCACTCCACTGGGTACACCTGATGTAAGGAGGCACTCTGCTGGGAATGACTGATGTAAGGAGAGACTTCGCTGGGGAGCACCTGATGTAAGCAGGACCTCTGCTGGGAATGTCTGATGGAAGGAGGGACTCTACTGGGAATGCCTGATGGAAGGAGGAACTCCACTGGGGACACCTGATGTAAGGAGGCACTCTGCTGGGAATGCCTGATGTAAGGAGGGACTCTGCTGGGGGGCACCTGATGTAAGCAGGGACTCTGCTGGGAATGCCTGATGGAAGGAGGGACTCCACTGGGGACACCTGATGGCATCTGGTGGCAGGGGACACGCTCGGGGCTTCCACTGATTCTACATTATAGTGTGAGTTGAACTATTTCATTTTATATTACAATGTAATAATAATGCGCTTCAATCATCCACACACCATAACAACCATGGTGTCGGGATAATTGAAGCGCTAACACCAGGTGTTTGGAGTATCTTTATCTGCTAATTGTTAAACTTTATGGAATACACCTATTTCTATTGTGGTGTAGGATCTGGGCCTGCTGTCCCTCCATCCCTCTTTCTTTCCTTCCTTCTCTCTCCTTCCCTCCCTCCCTATTTCTTTCTTTCTCCCTCCATCCCTCATTCATCTCAGACCCGGACCACACCCCTTTAAGCCACGCCCACTATTCCATTGAAACCAAGCCCATTTTTTTCGCAGCAGTTGAGAGCACAAGCAACTGTTATGCCGCGTACACACGATCGGACATACTGACAACAAAATCCATGTTGTTTTTGGGTTAAACTTGTCTTGCATACACACAGTCACACAAATCTTGTGGGCGAATTCCGAACATCAAGAACTCGGTGACGTACAACACGTACAACGGCACTAGAAAAGGGAAGTTTAATACCAAGTGCTCCACCCTTTGGGCTCCTTCTGCTAATCTCGTGTTAGTAGAAGTTTGGTGAGAGGTGATTTGCGCTTTTCAGCCCTGTGCTTTTCTGATCGTTACTGCTCTTCAGTTTGTGCTTGTGGATTCGTATCTGTTTGCCAGTGCTTGCCCCCCCAAAGCGCTTGCGAGGTCCGTAAAAAATATATGGAGTACTTTGCGGGTAGGGGGGCCATTGATATGCCAGAAAATGTTTAATAAACATTTAAAAAAAATGTTTTTATTTAAACTGAAATAATATTTCCTTTGGTTTACTGCTTGTGTTTCTTTTACCTGTCTCCTAGGTTCTCCAATTGTTTTTTTTTTTTGGACATTCTCCTCAATAGTGCAAACGTAATTTATTTGATACTTGGGGTGACCTTCTCTTCTTCGGCAAACTATTATTATGTTTTGGGTCTGCTACACACACACCTTGTTTTTGTTGTTAATGTATGTTATGCATTACTGTTAAAAATACACATCATTTTCAGCACCATGAATGAATTTTGCAGAGTCACGAAAATGGCATGATTGTGTCAAATTATAAAGCACTGTGGGTATTATTTACTAAAGGAAAATCCACTTTGCACTACAAGTGCACTGCAAAAGTGCACTTGAAACTGCACTGAGAGTGCACCTGTAGTGCAAAGTGGATTTGCCTTTACTAAATAACCCCCATTTCAGTGTAAACACCAACTTAGTCCAAAAAATGATATTGAGCACTAAAAGAAGAAGCCACACATTGTTGAGTAGGAAACTTTTTTACTCTGTGCACATTCACATATGCGTTCGAAAAGGGTTTTTGAACAAATCAACATATTTTAGTAATAACATTTTTCTTTTTGACATTACAAATACAGTACCTGAACGCGAGATTGTGTTTCCAGCGCGATCCCATCGTGCTGGTTCTCGGCGACAGGGTACTGTGCATGTCGCGCTGGCTCGCTGATCAGGAAAGGAAAACTTTTTTTCCTTTCGCGATGAGCGGCAGGCAGTGCTGACAGCTGTCTGGTATGAATCCTGAGGGGGAACGAAATTTTAAATGAAAAAACTGGTGTGGGTTCCCCCCTAGGGGCATACCAGGCCTTTAGGTCTGGCATGGATTGTAAGGGGAACCCCCTACACTGAAAAATCGGCGTGGGGGTCCCCCCCAAAATCCATACCAGATCTTTATCCGAGCACGCAGCCCGACCGGTCAGGAAAGGGGGTGGGGACGAGCGAGCACCCCCCCCTCCTGAACCGTACCAGGCCGCATGCTGTCAGGGAATCAACAGCAGGAGAAGGGCTCTAGGACCCAGCATCTCTACCAGCACTTATGGCAGGAGAAGGACTTTAGGACCCAGCATCTCTGGCAGGAGAAGGACTTTAGGACCCAGTATCTCTACCAGCAGGTCACATGGGCCTATATAAGGAAGTCTGCTAGTGTCTGCAATTGCTGGTTTGTCTTCAGCTCCCCCTGTGCTCCTGTGCCCTGTATTATCTGCTGATCTGATCTCCTGTGTACCGACCCTGTGGGCCCCCCCACCCCAAAGCACCGTGTCCCCATGTTGATGAGGACAAGGGCCTCTTTCTGACAACCCTGGCCGTTGGTTGTCGGGGTCTGCGGGCAGAGGGCTTATCGGAATCTGGGAGCCCCCTTTAATAAGGGGGCCCCCAGATCCCGGCCTCCCACTCTATGTGAATGAGTATGGGGTACATGGTACCCCTACCCATTCACCTGGTGGAAAAAGTGTCAAGAAAAAAACACTACACAGGTTTTTAAAGTAATTTATTAGATAGCTCCGGGGGTCTTCTTCCAACTTCTGGGGTCTTCTTCCGACTCCAGGGGTCTTCTTCCGACTTCGGGGGTCCCTCCGGCCTCTTCACCCGGCGTCCGGTTGGTTCTTCTCCGCTCTCTCTGGCCTCTTCTCTCGGTGTTCCAGTTCTTCTTCCGGCTCCTCCACTATCTTCATGCCGCTCTTTTGCTAGTGGTGGCCTGGACTTCTGCCTTCTGCCTTCTTGTCTTCTTCCCTCTTCTCTTCTTCCGATATTGACACAACGCTCTCTCCGGCTTGAATGCTTTCTGAGCGCTCCGATGTGACTTATATAGGCGGTGACCCCGCCCCCTTGTGACATCACAGTCCCAGCATGCGCAGGGACTCTGGGGTCACGCCCCCTTTCCTTTCCCGATCAGCGAGCCATCTCAGCGCTGGCCCCCGTGATGGTGCTCGTAGGTGTCAAATCTCGCCGATAACAGTGGCGAGATTGACACAATATCGCGGTCACCTACTATAGCCTTTTTTGTGTTAAAACAGGCATGTTTAAAACCATAAAACAATACACAACTCAGAAATTTACAAAGTTCAACTTTGACAAAGTGAAGGCAATATCAGACATTAGTATGTCTAAACTGTTTTGATCTTGCCTTCATCAAATGGGGTGATGTCACCCCTGTGAAAGCCAAATTTTGAAGATGCACACAAATTGATAGTCAAAATGGGGATTTCCCTCCAGATCCCATGCCTAATGTCAACATGTGCCAGCTTCCATCATGGGGGATCAATGGACATGTTTCGGGGTGCAACCCCTTCCTCACATCTACTTTAGTTGCGAGGAAGGGGTTGCACCCCCAAAACGCATACCAAGATACCGTGATGGCAGATAGCACATGTTGATACAGTGAGGGTTATTTACGAAAGGCAAATCCACTTTGCACTACAAGTGCAAACTACTAGTGCAAAGTGCACTTGAAAATGCACTGAAAGTGCACTTGGAAATGCAGTCGCTGTAGATCCGAGGGGGACATGCAAGAAAAATAAAAAACAGCATTTTAGCTTGCACATGATTGGATTATACAATCAGCAGAGCTTCCCCTCATTTCCGATCTTCCCCTCAGATCTACAGTGACTGCACTTCCAAGTGCACTTTCAGTGCAATTTCAAGTGCACTTTGCACTTGTAGTTTGCACTTGTAGTGTAAAGTGGATTTGCCTTTAGTAAATAACCCCCACTGTGTGCATCTTCAAAATTTGGCTTTCAAAATTTTGGAGAAAAGTTAGAAAAATAGAAAGAATTTGATAAATGTTGGTGTGTTTTTTGATTCTGCCTAAAACATCAATGATGTTTTTGAGTCTTTTTTCTACATCATTGATGTCTTCCTTGATCTTCTGTAAATCACGATTGCACACCATGATCTCCCCGATGAGGACGTGTGCAATGTGTTTCTTCTTTACGCTCGCACGCCTGCAGGGGTAGGGCTCTCCGGTGAGTGCAATTACATAAGGGGAATATTGCCACCAATTCCTGCACTTTTTCACCTATATCCCATTACAAAAGAGGATTTCAAACATACTGGATGGAACACTACGTCACCTTTATGGACATTTTGATTCTGTGTTTATTAGATTAACACATTATATATGTTTTTACATAACACACAGCGGGTTGTATAATTGCACTATTGCTGTTTTTTCAATTGCTCATTGATTTACCTTTGCACTCGTCACTTTAGACCCTTACTGCAAAGGATCTATCCCTACGAGATTTATAAGTACAACCCTTGGCAAAAATTATGGAATCACCAGTCCCTGAGGATGTTCCTTCAGTTGTTTATTGTTGTAGAAAAAAAGCAGATCACAGACATGGCCAAAAACTAAAGGCATTTCAAATGGCAACTTTCTGGCTTTATGAAACACTAAAAGAAATCAAGAAAAATAATTGTGGTGGCCAGTAACAGTTAGATTTATAGAACAAGCACAGGGAATAAATTATGGAATCACTCAATTCTGAGGAAAAAAATATGGAATCATGAAAAACAAACAAACAAAATAACACTCCAACACATCACTAGTACTTTGTTGCACCACCTCTGGCTTTTATAACTGCTTGCAGTCTCTGAGGCATTGACTTAATGAGTGACAAAACAGTACTCTTCATCAATCTGGCTCCAGCCTTCTCTGATTGCTGTTGCCAAATCATCTTTGCAGGTTGGAGCCTTGTCATGGACCATTTTCTTTAACTTCCACCACAGATTTTCAATTGGATTGAGATCCGGACTGTTTGCATGACATTGACCTTATGTGTCTTTCTTCAAGGAATTTTTTCACAGTTTTTGCTCTATGGCAAGATGCATTATCATCTTGATAAATGATTTCATCATCCCCAAACATCCTTTTAATAGATGGGATAAGAAAAGTGTCCAAAATTTCAATGTAAACCTGTGCATTTATTGAAGATTTAATGACAGCCATCTCCCCAGTGCCTTTACCTGACATGCAGCCCCATATCATAATTGACTGTGGAAATTTGCATGTTTTCTTCAGACAGTCGTCTGCATAAATCTCATTGGAACAGCACCAAACAAAAGTTCCAGCATCATCACCTTGCCCAATGCAGATTCGACATTCATCACTGAATATGACTTTCATCCAATCATCCACAGTCCACGATTGCCTTTCCTTAGCCCATTGTAACCTTGTTTTTTTGTGTTTAGGTGTTAGAGGTGGCTTTCTTTTAGCTTTTCTGTATGTAAATCCCATTTCCTTTAGGCGGTTTCTTACAGTTCAGTCACAGATGTTGACTCCAGTTTCCTCCCATTTGTTCCTCATTTGTTTTGTTGTACATTTTCTGTTTTCAAAGCATATTGCTTTAAGTTTTCTGTCTTGACGCTTTGATGTCTTCCTTGGTCTACCAGTATGCTTGCCTTTAACCACCTTCCCATGTTGTTTGTATTTGGTCCATGTTTTAGACACAGCCGACTGTGAACAACCAACATCTTGTGCAACACTGCGTGATGATTTACCCTTTTTACCTACATACTAACAAGCAGATTTAATCTGATGCAGGTGTTTGTGTTTGTAATGAAAATTTACAGGGTGATTCCATAATTTTTTCCTCAGAATTGAGTGATTCCATAATTTATTCCCTGTGCTTGTTCTATAAATCTAACTGTTACTGGCCACCACAATTATTTTCTTGATTTCTTTTAGTGTTTCTTAAAGCCAGAAAGTTGCAATTTGAAATGCCTTTAGTTTTTGGCCATGTCTGTGATCTGCTTTTTTTTCCACAACAATAAACAACTGAAGGAACATCCTCAGGGACTGGTGATTCCATAATTTTTGCGAGGGGTTGTACATGTCACTTTGGTTTCTTGTGCTTTTTGTGGTTTTCCTACTTATCATATCATAAGCATATTGTTTATAGTTTTTTTGCACATATCTAGCACCTGTCACTTTATATCCATAACAGGAAAGATTAGTCATTGTACTGATACACATTTACTATCTTTACAACAGTGCCATTCCCTATTTTATAGTTTTTTTATTGGGGTTCACTTAGGTGTTTCCTGTTTATAGGGGGGCAGCAGTTTTCAACATCCTGAAGCGTGGATCCTTTGGTAATAATGATAAATGTTGTGTTTTTGATTCTGCCTAAACATCAATGATGTTTTTGAGTCTTTTTTCAACATCATTGATGTCTTCCTTGATCTTCTGTAAATCATGATTGCACACCATGATCTCCCCGATGAGGACATGTGCAATGTGTTTCTTCTTCCACAGCATCCACATCACCTAAAAAAAACACCATGTATTATAAATATGCAGGCATACATCAATTACCTGAAGCTGTGGTCTCAGACACTCACCTGTTGTGGTCACTATTTCGTCCACTTCATAAACCTCTCCTTCCTCCACATCCTCTGGTTGTTGTTTTGGGATTTCCCCTTCTTTAGGAGGTTGGGGGTCCCTGGTGACCTCAGACGTCCCGAGTCTTTTCTCTCCTATGTGAATAAAATAAAGGTATAATGAGTACACAGATATTCGAGGCAAGAAATAGGAATATGAAACATTGCTTGGAAGTGTCATACAATTGTCTGTTTTGGCAGAGTTCAAAGCTTCAGACATGATTTTTTCCCATTACAAAGCTGGAATACTTACCTTTTTTGTTAAAGTATCACACATGTAGAGACCCCTAGTATCCACTGAAGCACCTGTGTGGGACAAACTAAAAAGTTTGTTCTGGTGTCCCCCACTAGTGCTCCTGCGTGCAGATGTGTAAACAGCTGCTGAGTGTCCTCTCCTTTACACTGAATCAAGTTTGCATTTCATTCAGACGGTAAGCTTGTGTCACATTTAGATCAGTAAATAAAAGACAAAAAACTGCATTACTTGTCAGTATTTACCCACGTATGTGCAAATCTATGCTTTAATCACATTTATGGTTAAGTATAGTGGGAGAGAGAAGATTTTTCTTATGAGTGTAATCATATATGCATTTAAACGCGCTCACTATATAGACCACACTTGCATTTTTGGGCAGGAATGTTCGCCCAAAGAGATCCAGCATTCATACAGTACATTAGTATTGTGTGCAAGGAATTGACAACACTGTTACAGCCTTGTGGAAGAAATGTAAGCATATATGCCTGCATGAAAACGCGCACACTATATAATGGACCATACTTGCAGTTACTTGGGCAGAAATGTTCTGCCAAAAATATCCAGCATTCATACAGTATATCAGTATTGTGTGCAAGGGCCTTACAGGTACTTTTTGTTCATAGAAACAGCCACAGTCTGGGCGGAAAAACCTGCCCCCCGCCCGCATGCTGCAGAGAAGGACCCTCACTCTTTGTGGAAGCAGTGGTCTTTCTGCAGAGGTCCAACATGGCCTATGCTGAATCAGATATAGTGTTCTTAAATCATCTCATTCACTGTGTTCCCATTAAAGGGTCAGGCATGTTTTTTGGTTGGCCATATGCACATTAATGCATCTTTTGTGAGAATTTAGATTTGGATAGCCCCCCCAACCCATGTTTTCTTCCACAAGGTTGTAACAGTGCTGTCAGTTTCTTCGCGCTGAACCTATTTATTTACACTTGGATACATAGAGCAAACGTGTGATTTAAATTTCAGGCAACCACATAGACTTTAATTACCCATGTTTGATCATTCCTGTAGTGATTAGAAAGCAGTTCCAGCTAACTCCATTAGGTGGCAGTATTCTGTTTGAAGATGATGCTGACCAGCTAAGTACAAAAGCTTGACAAGGCATGAATTGTGACATTTTTGAGCAAAGAACATTATGAAACAGAAAGGTTACCCGTGTTGTTTATAGCACCCTAGTTTTTTTTTACTATTTCTAAACTGCAGTTGTAAAAACTTTCATTCTCTTATAAGCTACTTAAAAAGGCAGTGCCAAAAGCAGCAACCCAAAGTAACCAATCAATTTTCACTTTACTCAAGTCAAATCAGTTATATATTCTAATTGGATGCCAAAAATAACTCTGTACTTTGGAAAGAGAAAATTAATTATTTCTGGATGATATCAACTCCCTAGATCCCTTGCACTGGGGCTTTGCCCACACTGCAAGGGTTAACTACTTGTTTAGTCTAGGGGAGAGGAGAAGCACTTTAACCTACTTGATCCTCCGCTCCCAGCTGACAGCACTCCCCCTCGCTCTGCCGATGGACTATCCTTCTGTGTCATCAAGTCCAGTTCAGGGCTATGGGCCCTGCATTAGTCTTGATGATGTCAGGACCATAGACTGCTGGAACATTGGGGAGAAGATGTTGCAAGGACTGGTCTAGCAGTGTGGCAGAACGTAAACAGATCTCATTTTCTACGTTCCCTAGACTTCAACAAGCAATTAACCCTTGCAGAACGGGGTCAGCCACACTGCAGGGGATAACTTTTTCATTTCAAAGAGTTGGCCTTTAGTCAATAGAATTTAGGAATCCCAAATAAATAAAATACCCCATTTTATTGTACTTATTCTCCCTCATGCACTGATTCCTTTCTCTGACCCCCTATGTCAGGGGGCTCCAAACTGTGGCCCGAGGGCCAGATGTGGCCCTTTGCTAGCCTTTATCCACCCCTTGGGGCACAATTCCTCCCACTGATAAGAGGCACTATTCCTCCCACTGACATCAACAATGGGGCACTATATCTTCCACTGATACCAATGATGGGATACTATTCCCTCCTACTGATAGGGGGAATACTTCTCCTCCTATTGACCACCAACCCTGAGTAAGGTGACCAGATTTTTAAAATGAAATCCGGGGACATATTTTTTTTTTTACTAATAATGGCAGCAATCGACGACTCTTTGCCCGCCGCCGCCCGCCTCACAGCCTGTCAAGTCTAAAGCACCATACACACTATCAGATTTTATGCTGATTTTTTCCTTCAAATTTACCAAAACCATATAATATGAGGTCAAACCTTAGGAGTTTCAATTTGTATGCAATCAGGCAGGCCCTTGTACTACATGGTTTTGGTAAATCTGAAGACAAAATTCAGCAGAAAATCTGATAGTGTGTATGGGGCTTTACTCTTCGGGCTCCGGCTACTACTGGGTGGGGAGCAGAGGAAGATCACTTCACCAGGGAAGGCAAGGAGATAAGCAGGCAGGCGGCTGGCCGGGACTTGAGCCAAGGCAGAAGAACATGCAAGTGGAGCTGAATGGGCATGAGCCCGAAACTGAAGAAATAGTCCCTCTGCTCTGACCAGCACATGATCATCAGAAATGGGCACAGATAATGGAAAAAAAAAACCCCCATAAGCTAGTAGGAGCAGCAGAGGGGGAGGGGTGCAATTCAGATTTTTTTATTTTTATTCTGCACGGGCTGTCTTTGAAATTGCCCCAGCCCCTGTTCAAATACAATCCGGGGACAAAACTGGGGACAGACTTGGTCCGGGGACAGTGTCCTCAATCCGGTGACTGTCCCCAGCAACAGGGGATGTCTGGTCACCCTAACCCTGAGGCCATATTTATTCTCACTGATGCTGGGCCGTGACATTTTCTGCCCCTGCTGGCCACAATCAGGCCCTCCTAAAGTCTGAAGGACAATAAAGTGGCCCTTTGTTTGAAAAGTTTAGAGACCCCCGCCCTATGTCAATGCAGTGACATGAGGGTTTGGAGGAAGAAACCAGTGCACAGTGGGAAACACAGGCATCCAAACCTCTTGGAAATTTAGAATGCCAAAGAGGCTTTCTGATGCTGCAGTGCTGGAATGACGAAGAGGTAGTACAAACTGGTTGCTGAAGCAATGGATATACACTGTCTATTGCAGGGGCCAAGACCAGATTAAGAACATATTGGGCCTGGTGCTGAGGATTTTGGTAGGGCTTTTTATAAAAAATAAATAAATATGTAAACAATTTTTTGTTAGAACAATTTAAATTAAATAGAGAGAGGGAGGATGAGAGAGTGAGAGAAGGGATGAGAGAGGAGTGAGGGGTAAGGGAGGGAGGATGAGAGAGGGGGGGGGATGAAAGAGAGGATTTAGATGAGCATGCATGGGAGTGACAGCCCAGCCAAGGCAAGTGACTGAAGGCACAGAACCTGGAAGGAAGACCGGGTGAAGATGGAAGCGCCCGGGACCCGCCGGATTGATCACAGCGCAGTGCTGGAGGGCTCAGTCTGACAGGTAAGTGTACCGTAATGTGCTAATATACTGTGCATACTAGTACATTGTAGTATAACCTACCTCAGGGCCTCTAAAAAGTAGTAATGTTACTAACGCTTTAATATCACAGGATCCCTGGATCCTCTCATGGAGCCCCCTACTGATCCGGTGGACCTTGGGCAGTGACCAGGTGCATAGTTGCCAACATTTCAAAAATATTTTCAGGGACACTTTTTTTTTACCAGTGGTATATTTAGAGTAGCTGACATCCCCTATGTTCCTTCATACATCACAGTAGTAATCACAACATTAAATGAGTGTCTATAATGGGCAGAACAAATATGAGGACTGAGAAGATTTTCTTTTAGTTGAACTAACAAAAGTGTTCCCATTCTAGAGCTGGTAACATTGAGGATATGCAATATAATTTTAAATAACTGTTTTTGTGGATAAGAGGCATAGGGGAGGCGTATGGATGATATAAGAGTGGGTACTATGTACAGGAGATGAGTGTGCAGGGTATGACAGTGGGCAGTATGCACAGCAGAGGGGTGTGGAGGGTATGCCAGTGAGCAGTATGTACAGGAGAGGAGTGTGGAGGGTATGGCAGTGGGCACTATGTACAGGAGAGGAGTTTAGGGGGTATTACAGTGGGCAATATGTACAGGAGAGGAGTGTGGAGGGTATGCCAGTTGGCAGTATATACAGGAGGAGTGTGGAGGGTATGATGGGGGCAGTATGTACAGGAGAGGAGTGTGGAGGATATTATGGGGGCAGTATGTACAGGAGAGGAATGTGGAGAGAAAGACAGTTGGCGGCATAGGCGTCGTTAAGGGGTGGCTATTGAGGCTGGAGCCCCGAATGTGAGGCCAATAGCCCCGAGTGTCTAAGCGGGTTCAGCAGTCACTGTAGAGAAAGGGAGAGAAAGGACGGACAGCAGCGGCGGCAGCCGCATTGTACCTTCTGTGTGTTTCGGCTGTCGTGGCGCCGCCCACTGCACTGACGCAGTGACGCCCCCTTCTCCCTCCAGAGTCACGCTGTGTTAAGCAGCAAGAGAGGAGAGGAGAATATTAAAGGTTCCAGGTCAGGTAGGTCAGTGTGTGTCAGTATGTGTCAGTGTATATCAGATAGGTAGGTCAGTGTGTGTCAGGTAGGTCAGTGTATGTCAGCCAGGTAGGTCAGTGTGTGTCAGGTAAGTCAGTGTGTGTCAGGTAAGTCAGTGTGTGTCAGGTAGGTCAGTGTATGTCAGCAAGGTAGGTCAGTGTATGTCAGGTAGGTCAGTGTACGTCAGCCAGGTAGGTCAGTGCGTGTCAGGTAGGTTAGTGCCTGCCATGTAGGTCAGTGTATGTCAGCCAGGTAAGTCAGTGTATGTCAGATAGGTCAGTGCGTGTCAGGTAGGTCAGTGTATTTCAGATAGTTCAGTGCGTGTCAGGTAGGTCAGTGTATGTCATGTAGGTCAGTGTATGTCAGCCAGGTAGGTCAGTGTGTGTCAGGTTGGTCAGTGTGTGTCAGGTAGGTCAGTGTATGTCAGGTAGGTAACACCCCCCCTCCACACAACCCCATCACCTGCTGTCCCGGTGTATGTCAGATAGGTCAGTATATGTCAGGTAGGTCAGTGTATGTCAGGTAGGTCAGTGCGTGTCAGGTAGGTAACACCCCCCTCCACACAACCCCACTGGCTGCCCCCCCGGTGCCAGGCACTGACATCGAGCTGAAGCCCCTGGTCTTTTTGCCACCTAGCAACACCCCTGGTTGGCAGTATGTACAGGAGAGGAGTGTGGAGGGTATGACAGTTGGCAGTATGTACAGGAGAGGAGCGTGGAAGGTATTATGGCGGCAGTATGTACAGGAGAGAAGTGTATGACAGTGGGCAGTATGTACATGAGAGGATTGTGGGGGGTATGACAGGGGGCACTATGTATAGGAGAGGAGTGTGGAGGGTATGACAGTGAGCAGTATGTACAGGAGAGGAGTGTGGAGGGTAAGACAGTGGGCAGTATGTACGGGAGAAGAGTGTGGAGGGTATGACAGTGGGCAGTATGTACAGGAGAGGAGTGTGGAGGGTATGACAGTGAGCAATATGTACAGGAGAGGATTGTGGGGGGGTATAACAGGGGGCACTATGTATAGGAGAGGAGTGTGAAGGGTATGACAGTGAGCAGTATGTACAGGAAAGGAGTGTGGATGGTATGACAGTGGGCGCTATGTACAGGAGTGAAGTGTATGACAGTGAGCAGTATGTACAGGAGATGATTATGGGGGGTATGACAAGGGGCACTATGTATAGGAGAGGAGTATGGAGGGTATGACAGTGGATAGTATGTACAGGAGAGGAGTGTGGAGGGTATGACAGTGGGCACTATGTACAGGTTAGGAGGATAAAGGAATCTGGGAAGGGAAAATTGAAAGGGGTGTGGAAGGATGTTTAGGGACTGCGTAGTGGTAAAGCGGGCCATACATGGATTGAAATTAAGCCAGTTAAGCAGAGACCAGCCATGTATGGGCTAGCTGGTTGTACACAAGTCAATCTATTAATCGACTTGAGTACAACCAGCCTGTCAGGTTTTTCCCAAAACAATCAGTGCTGCCAGCTATAATTAGCAACACTGATCATTGTATTCTGTAGGTAGGGAGGGCTCCCCACTGGCTGAACACAATAACACTGCGGGAGTGATTCCTCCATCCACAGGTCAGCAGGTTAGAGGATGTGTGGGGACAGGCTGGGGAGAGAGGTCTGTCAGCAGGGGGGTGTGAGGTGGTCACACATGATTGGATATCAATTAGCGGGTGGGGGGAGTAACTGGGAGCTGGCTAACATAGGAAGTGGCTGGGGAGTGACCTGGTTGGTGGTGAGTGTGAAATGGATGATGTGTTTCAAGTTCCTTTCACATTTGCGGTAATGCTTACTGCCCTCTGAAAAGTGATCTGTGGTGGATTGCTTTTCAATGAGTGGTATAGCAGCAGCTGACAGGCATTCATGAGGTGCTACTGCCACTCCTTTTTTTTTTTGTTCATTGCTGCTACTGCAAGTGAGTTTGGCCTGCAGTTGCAGAGTGGCCCCATTGAAATCAATAGGCGAGTTTGACTGGCGGTGCTGCCTGTCAAACTCTGCAGGCTCCAAGCTGAGCTCAGTGCCTCTGACAAGAAGTGAGGTGAGGCACTGTGAGCTCATCCTCTCTCAGTCTGCTGCAGAGTGTGCCAGGTTGTATTTAAACTGGCCGCTCTGTATGTAGCTTCTGACAGGCTGCGCAAGGAGCCCCGTATCTCCGGAACCATAGATGATAGGAGCCCCAAATTTTGACCAGTGGTGGGGTAGGTCTTCAACTACCCATGTGACCCCTGGTCGCCGAGCCACAACCCTTGAAGTCGATCGTTTTTTGTTTTTTTTTGTGATTTTTTTTTTGACAAATGGGCCTATCTTAAGGTAAGGGGCCTGGAGCTGCAGCTCCAATAGCCCCTATGTTAATCCGGCCTTGGCTGGGGCTTACTGGCTCAAAACATTTAGAGGCCTGAGAGGGTCTCTAAGTGACAGGTGTATTTTAATAGAGATTATTTCCACTATGACTTCATTTATTAATCAGTACAGTAGAACAAATCTGGCCTCGGGAATCCCTTATTTTTCTATGAATGGTACATTTAACTAGTCAGGCAGATTGCAGCTTTACAGGCAGAGTTTATCTGATCTCCTGGGGACAATTCTGTCAACCGTCCGTCAAGAACGCATGTATAACATTTATCAAAATATAGAAAAGTAACATGTCCTATTCAGATTCCTTTCATTGCATTCAGGAAATAAAGTCAACTGATGCTATGCATTGTGGGTTCAAAGAGTTTAATAACCCTTAGAGGCAAAAGTTTGGTGGTAGCTGGGGGTCAGCTATTGTTTAAAAGTTAATGTAAAGCTGCCCTAAAAAGCCCAGCCCAAGGAAATGCATTACGCTTTAGGTAGAACAAGAAGTGTTAGGACATTTAAAGGACAGATTCATGTTAGAATAAACATCACAGTTAGGGGCTTCACCAGTAGATTGAGCCCTGGTGAAAGTGTGTCTCTTAGAACCCCTGAAGAGTGTTGGTTTGTTTCTTCCAGACATATTATGATTAAATACAAATATTTGGACTTTCAACCATTAGTCTGGGGCTCCATCTCTAATTCTGCTTCCAACCCATTCCTTCTCGAGCAATAAAGTCTTGAAAGAAGTTCTAAACCTCACACACCCTGCAGCTACTGTCTGTGTTCTCTCTGAGGAATTTCCTTCTCACTTCTTGTTCTGTCTGGTACCCCTCAAATAGACAAGACGTGGAGAATATTTTCTTTTCTTCCTGTTCCGTTTGACACTCAAAAAACAGGAAGTAAAGATAAATCTCCCACATTGGGACACAGACAGTAATAGGTTTCTAACCCTTTCTCACTCAATCCAAACTAAAATAGTTGTCTGGAGTTGAGGCTGCTTCAGTAGTCTTTTGATGAGCTGGGGCCCTAGAATACCATGTTTCATAAAGTAGGCTGCATGTGCTTCTTTAAATAGTGTTGTAAAACAAAAAAGGCTTAATTACAAGAACGATGGATGTAGATCCTGTTTAAACCTGACTATACAACCAGGTTAAAACTGATTAAAAAAAAATGTTGTCTTCTGATAGCTAGCTCTCCCAGTAAGGTATACCCACAGATACACGCTTCTTAGCCACCTTGCCTCTCTTTGCTTTATTACTATAATGGGAATGGGATCTCCCCTATGTGACAGAGCTCAGGCCTGAACACCCACTTTCCGGACCAAAGCACTATCACAGGGTAACATCTTCTACCCAAGTAAGCTCTGACACTGGAGCTTACTCAGTATGGACTCCTGCATCAAAGAGGGTGCATGGGAGCATGGCGTGGTAAGTACATTTGTTGGGGGGGCTATCAGGAGACGATGGGGCATTTTCTAGCACTGGAGCAGACAGAATTTGGAGTAGCTGTGAATGACAACCCATTAGTTTGTATGTTTAATTTTCAAAGCTTATATGTAAAACCAACATTGCATATTCCTGATATGTGCCTGCTGTACCATGTACTTGTATGACCATGCTGGGTATGTCTCAGAAACCATGAATCAGACTGAGACAGAAGTACAGTTAAATCACACTTGTTTAATATTAATAAAAAAAGGTAAACATAGTCGAAACATAGCCAGAGTTCAGGAACCAGAACGGATAGTCAGACAAGCCAAAACATCAGGGAGCCAGAGAATAGTGTAGTAGAACAGCAAGCAGGATCTGGAACCAGAAGGAATGTCAGCCAAGCAAGTCTTTAACAGGAACACAGGAGAGCATCTCTAGAGATATGACCATGGCGAAGGAAGTGATGATCTGGACTGGACGGCTTAAGTAGGCAGGACTGACGAGCAGGATATCATCAACAGGTGAGTCACTGTGGAGAGATAGGAGCTGGCAATTAGCCGACAGCTGAGCGGCCAGCTCATAGAATGAAGGGCTGAGCCCAGCCCTGACAGTATGAGAATAAAGAAGGGGGTGTTTGGAGGCGCCAACTATTGGTCAGTTTTTTGGCTCACAAACGTGAAGAGAGCCGGCAACACTGTAATCCTTTAAAGAGTACTTTATTGGTCACATCAGAGTGACAAAAAAATAGTAGCACTGATGCATTACGACAAAGAGCCTTAGTCGTAGCTTTATCACAATTTTCTGGCTCCACAGCCAGCACAAGACTGCTCTGTGCCTCCGAGTATTTATACAGACTCCCAGCAGCCTTCAGGGCCACCCTCCCTGGGATTGACCAGGGCTGTAGAAATATTTGTGATGCTCATTTGCCTTGCTTCACACCTATGTTCTAGAGAGATCCACAGTTTTCCAGAAAACAGAGGTAGCAATTAAACCTGTAGAGGCTGAGACCTAACTGATCACATCTGGCTGCACTAATTATAGTGAGCACAACTAAATTTACCTAAAAACAAAACAGCAGCTTCACTACATACTGTGGATAATTAATCCTAGCACCTATCTAGGAGGTGCTGCACATACATTGGTATCAACCAAGCTGTCAGCACTCCTCCAGGACACACTCTCTGACCCCTTGGAACACTGCAGTTCTCATCCCTAAGGTAAGTATAAAATAAGTATAAATAAAATAGTGTAATTCCACAAAAAAGCAAGTTTGTATAAAGAACAATACTACTCACAAGATGAAAAGGATGAATCATATGAAAACAAGCTACCAAGTCACTTTCCCATCTTAAGAAAGTCCCTCAAAATGCATTGGGGCATGGTCTAGTGGTGGGTGTGTACGGACTGTCTTGCCGTTCTGAGATCTCCGGACAGAGTGAATTATCCAGCAGTGGTAGGTTGGTGCGGCAAACTGTGATGTATTGTGGGACTAGGGGGCTTGTTTTCATGTGATTTGTACACACTGTTTTTATTGAATGTGAGTACCTGACCCTTTTTTTGTCTAATAAAATGTACTGAGTGTCAAAACATACTACACTATAGAGCTTCTTTTGTATTTCCCTACCCGGTTTGGTATATTCTGAGCAGTGCCTGGCTATTTATTTGGTCCTGAAGAAAGGTATCATCCCCTAGGATCTGCACACACTGGAACCCCCCAGGAGGAACCGATGAGAGATCCCCCTCTCTCCCCAGAGTGATCATTTACCCCCTTGTTTTCTTTGAATGCTGCTTACCTTACAGCAGTAAGGTAAGAAGTTAGTACACCTGGGGATGTCATTTTGCACTGAAGATTCACAGCACCAAAGTCACAACGCCACCTGTTGATGCCAGTTAGCACCTTATGGTTTGCACCTTCTAATGGTTGGAAGATTACATTACTTCCGGATTGTGATTCATTTGCACTATCTGCACTTTTATATACATGGACCACTGTTGAATTATTATTTTTCTTAAGCATTGTGATTTGTTTACTATTTATACACTACAGTCACTTTATTTGCTGTTATTGCGCAGATCACCATTATATTACTTCTCGACTTATTTAAGCATTGTTCTTTTTCTATGTATCAGTATATGTCAGTTTATTATTGGAATCAACACATACTGTCCTTTTATCTCAGCACTTTATGTTTATTTATTTATTACTTTGTAGCGCAACACCATTCTTTGATTCTTTCCTAATCTTAGCTTGTTACCTGTATAAAAGACACCTGTCCACAGAAGCAATCAATCAATCAGATTACAATCTCTCTACCATGGCCAAGACCAAAGAGCTGTCCAAGGATGTCAGGGACAAGATTGTTGACTTACACAAGCCTGGCGTGGGCTGCAAGACTATCGCCAGGCAGCTTGGTGAGAGGGTGACAACAGTTGGTGTGATTATTCACAAATGGAAGAAACACAAAATAACTGTCAATCTCCCTCAGTCTGGGGCTCCATGCAAGATCTCACCTCATGGAAGTTCAATAAACATGAGAACAGTGAGGAATCAGCCCAGAACTACACAGGAGAATCTAGTCAATGATCTCAAGGCAGCTGGGACCATAGTCACCAAGAAAACAATTGGTAACACACTATGCCGTGAAGGACTGAAATCCTGCAGGGCCCGCAAGGTCCCCCTGCTCAAAAAAGCACATGTATAGGCCTGTCTGAAGTTTGCTAATGAACATCTGAATGATTCGGAGGAGAACTGGGTGAAAGTGCTGTGGTCAGATAAGACCAAAATCAAGCTCTTTGGCATCAACTCAACTCACCATGTTTGGAGGTGGAGGAATGCCTTTGACCCCAATAACACCGTCAAACATGGAGGTGGAAACATTATGCTTGGGGATGTTTTTCTGCTAAGGGGACAGGACAACTTTACCGCATCAAAGGGAGGATGGACATGGGCCATGTACTGTCAAATATTGGGTGAGAACCTCCTTCCCTCAGCCATGGCATTGAAAATGGGTCGTTCATGGGTATACCAGCATGACAATGACCCAAAAGATGTGTGCAAACCTGGTGGCCAACTACAAGAAACGTATTAATTAATTAATAGTTCGCTAGAACCTATACAAATTGTAAATCACAGTGATATATACTCATGTAGTTAATTGTCCATAATATTTAAATTACCACCAATCTTCATAAAAAAATATTAATGAAATAAAGATTGAAACAATAAAAAAATAAAAAAATGAAAAAAATGAAAAAATGATAAAAAATGAAAAAGTGCAGACAGAAAGCACCACCACCTTAGTGTGTACTGCCTGCTCACCTTCCTGAAGTTTTCAGACAAAAAGGTCCTTATGGTAATCGGCCTGTGTGTGTTCCGATCCTGGCACTCAGTGTAAGCCCTTTTCCTTAATGCCTCCACAGACTATCCAGCGTCTCCAAGAAAAGTTTATCTCTCAAAACAATTTAATATAACATCATTGCGCAAGATTGCTATTACAATGGCTGTTTCTTCTTTATGCAAAATAAACACTCACATTTGCTCTAAAATAAATACCACGTATTGTACGATCAGAGTACTTAACAGCGAACTTTAGCTTTCCACCTCAGTACACATCCAGCGTGCTCAGCAAACACACACTCGGACGCGACGTCACCAGCTCCTCTCGATGCGTTACGTCACAGGTCACGTGACTTTCTCAAGGGAAATGAAGCCATGTGACGAGCGTAGCGGGTTATAAGCCACAACTTGTGTACGTATTGCCATGGTGACTTGGGAGTCATTAACTCATCATACCGTCAATCGCGTATATGGAGATAATATACTGCTAAACAAATACATTTATACAATGAAAAACTTTATAATTTTTAATACATTTTAACTCTTGCTAAAAAATCTAAAACTTGAAACCAATAATACACGTTTTAAAAACCTAAAAAGACAGAGATATACGGTGAAATAGAGCAGGCTCGATCTAGTGAAACTGACATAAAATAAAAAATAAATAAAATAATACCATAGAAAGTATTAACCAGGGAATTATTATTAATTGAAAAACAGCTATTAATAATTAGAAATAAAACTATTCAAATCAAAATCAATGTTCAATCCAGATGGTGAGAGAGTCCCAAGCTCAAAAATCCATCTGGATTCACATTTATTCAATTCTCTGACCCTATTGCTTCCCCTCCAATTGGAGTTTATATTTATCAATTGCCCAAAACTTGAGCCCTGTAGGGTTTTTATTGTGACATTGTGCAAAGTGTCTGGAGACACTGAGTTTTACGAAACCATTCCTAATATTTTGTATATGTTCCTGAATTCTTTTCCACATAGGACGTTTTGTTCTATCTACATATTGCAAGGAGCATGGACATTGCAATATATATACTACATCTTCCGTTCTACAAGAGATAAAATCTTTTAGAGCATATTCTTTTTTGGTGGTATTGGAAATAAATTTATTACATTTTTGACCATTTTGGTTGGTGTTCCTACACGCATAGCATCTTTTGCAAGGAAAAAACCCTTTCCCCTGAAAAAAGGTAAATTCTTGTGATTTTACTGGTGGATCTAGGACATTTTTTGCTATCAGGTCCCTTAAAGTAGGTGCTTTCCTATATATGAAATGAGGTTTTTCTGCTAGGATTGTTCGTAATTGTCTATCTGCTCTAAGTCGTGACCAATGTTTTTTGAAAATATGTTCAATTTGTTTATGTTGGACATTATAACTTAAAATTATAGGGACTTCTTGATATTATGTTGCTTTTCTCTCCTTATCTTCCTTTGGAGGAACTCTTGGTAATTCTGATACCTTTTATATTTTCTTTGATATGAATAATTCATTATAGCCTTTATGGAAAAATGTATCTCCTATCCTTTGGTGCTTGTTCCAAAAAAGTTTTCTGATTACTACAATTTCTCCTCAGACGTATCATTTGTCTTTTGGGTATGTTAATCAGCCATGTGTCGTAGTGGCAGCTATCAACTGGTATGTAACTATTTCTATCCACTGGTTTGAAGAATGCATTGACCACTAGATGAAGCCTGCTCTATTATACCGTATATCTCTGTCTTTTTAGGTTTTTTAAAACATGTACTATTGGTTTCAAGTTTTAGCTTTTTTAGCAAGAGTTAAAATGTATTAAAAATATAAAGTTTTTCATTGTACAAATGTATTTGTTTAGCCGTATATTATATCTATATACGCGATTGACGGTATGATGGGTTAATGACTCCCAAGTCACCATGGCAGCCCGTACACAAGTTGTGGCTTATAACCCGCTATGCTCGTCACATGGCTTAATTTCCCTTGAGAAAGTCACGTGACCTGTGACGCAATGTGTCGGGAGGAGCCGGTGGCGTCGCGTTCGAGTGTGTGTTTGCTGAACACGCTGGATGTGTACTGAGGAGGAAAGCTAAAGTTCGCTACACTGATCGTACAATACGCGGTTTTTATTTTAGAGTAAATGTGAGTGTTTATTTTGCATATAGCAGAAACAGCCATTGTAATAGCAATCTTGCGCAAAGATGTTCAGGAAGGTGAGCAGGCAGTACACACTAAGGTGGTGGTGACTTTCTGTCTGCACTTTTTTCATTTTTTATAATTTTTTTTCATTTTTTTCATTTTTTTATTTTTTTATTTTTTCATTTTATTATTTTTTTCAATCTTTATTTCATTAATAATTTTTTATGAAGATTGGTGGTAATTTGAATATTATTTAATTAATTACATGATTATATATCACTGTGATCCACTATTTGTATAGGTTCTAGTGCACTATTAATTAATTCATTTGTTTTATTCTATGTGATTCAGGAGTACACTTAAATAGTAGCAGCTGAATTTTGTTTTTTGTTTCTTATTCATATCAGCGCTTAAATGTCGCAATTCATATTTAGCTACAAGAAACGTCTGGCCTCTGTGATTGCCAACAAGGGTTTTGCCACCAAGTATTAAGTCATGTTTTGGAAAGGGGTCAAATACTTATTTTACTCATTAAAATGCAAATTAATTTATAACTTTTTTGAAATTTGTTTTTTCTAGGTATTTGTGTTATTATTCTGTCTCTCACTGTTAAAATAAACCTACCATTAAAATTATAGACTGATCATTTCTTTTTCAGTGGGCAAACGTACAAAATCAGCAGGGTATCAAATACTTTTTTTACTCATTGTATGGTACCCCAATACTCTGAAAGAGTAGCAGAATGTGTTTTGGGGTGTAATTCTAAGTATGCCTATGCAGTACGTGAGAATTAACTTGGTGAACTTTGTGAAAAAAATTTTTTTTTTCATTTTCCAAAAAATTGGAACAAAAAAATTACAGTTTCAAAATGCTTACAATGCCTCTTACTAAATACCTTTGGGGGGGGGGGGGGGTCATTTGGGGGATATTTGTACTGTCCTGGCGTATTAGGGCCTCAAGAAATGAGACAGTCAATAAATCAGGACTAGTCGATTTTTAAATTTATATACCATAGGTTGTAGACTCTATAACTTTCACAGCGATACATACACAGATTTTGTATTTTTGGGGGTTTTTTTTACCAAAAAAAAAAATGTGGCAGAATACATTTTAACTTAAATTTATGAAGAAAGATAATTTATTTGCAAAATGTTTAAAACAGACACTAAGAAATGTTCAAATGTTCAGTCTTTTTTAATTTATATAGGAAAAAAATGTATATATATATATATCACCAAACAAATCTCTAGCTATTTAAAAAAATGATAAAAATGTCATTTGGGTACAGTGTTGCATGCCTGAGTAATTGTCATTCAAAGTGTGACAGTGTGGAAAGCTGAAAATTGGCCTGGACTGGAAGGGAGTGAAAGTGTGCGGACTTGACTTGGTTAAGCAAAGGTAAACTGCAATCATTTTTTTGTTTTAGGGTTTAATAACACTTTTAATCCTTTTCCACTATGATAAAAAATACGTTTTTGCTGAAGCTGAGCTTCAGCTTACCATATTCTACATATCACTTTTTGGTGGACTTACCCTGTAGCACTCCAGAATAAATTAATTGCTAGTACTGCTTTTTTCCTTTCTGAAAAAGAGGACAGCTTGAAGTCATAAACCTGCGTCTGTCAAGGTAAAATGACTGTGCTAGTGAAGCATGCTATCCTCGCCAGAGTGAATCAATAATGCAAAATAATGCAACTAAAATAAACATAACAAGGCAGAAAATGACAGACGCACCAACACACCATTTTTTTCTCCGCACTCATATAACCTTCTATATTTATTCTGCTTATTAAAATATTAATGCTAAAAGTCCCCCAAGTGAATATTCAAGGCTTTGTTGCATTACTGCAATTGTGACTTAATATTTACAACAAAAAATATGGTTTTCAGAGGAGAAATGTGATTCTTGGAGTTATTGCTGCTTAACCTTCTGCACTTGCGTGTGTATGGAGAGGAGGCCATAGGCAATAAAGAGAAAACTCTGTTTTGAAGGGACAACCGTTTGCTGACTGTTCGTTCGAATGACCTTTTGTATAGCGTGCACTGCCACAAGCATACCAGACAATGTTCATTGGTAATGTTGGCTCATATATTTGTTTTCGGTGCCAGGCACAAGGTTGTGAATTAGTAGGAGCAGTAGCTGGCCAGTATTTTATTCCCTATATTAAACCACAGCCAAACTATTCGTTAAATCAACTAAATATGTCCAGTGCATCAAAACAAAAGATGTGCAAAGTCTTACAACTTGTTTTCCTTAGAAAGCCACAAAACAAGCCTAAAAATTACTATCTCCTGCCAGCAGGACCTTTGCTTTCTGTGTGAAAGAGGTCTCTTTGAAGAGATCCGACATGCCCACTGCTAAGTCACACCTATAGCTCTGTAATCAGCAAAGCTTATGCTTCCTCCTGATTGAAGAGCTCTTGATCTGATTCATTGGGGGTTGTAAAGGACCTACAGCTCTCCAATCAGCATTCTCATGTTTCTTCCTGATTGGAAGACTCTAGCTCTGACTCAGCAGAGCTTGTGCTGGACCTAAAGGCTCTCCAATCTGCAAAGCTTTGTTTCTTCCTAATTGGAGAGCTCTAACTCTGACTCAGCAGGGGTTGCGTCAGACCTATAGCTCTCCAATCAGTAAAGCTCTGTTTATTCCTGATTGGAGGGCTCTAGCTCTGACTGGACAGGGGTTGTTTCAGACCAATGGCTCTCCAATGAGCAAAGCTCTGCTTCTTTCTGATTGGAGAGCTTTAGCTTGGAATCAGCAGGGGTTGTATGGACCCATGGCTCTCCAATGAGCAAAACTCTGTTTCTTTCTGATTGGAGAGCTCTAGCTTTGAATAAGCAGGGGCTGTATCAGACCTATGGCTCTCCAATCAGCAAAGCTCTGTTTCTTCCTGAATGGAGAGCTCTAGCTCTGAATCAGCAGTGGTTGTGTCTGACCTATAGCTTTTTAATCAGCAAAGCTCGTGCTTCCTCCTGATTGGGGAGCTCTAGCTTTGAATTAGCAGGGGTTGTGTCAAACCTATAGCTCTGCTCTTTAGTCAGGAAAGCTCATGCTTCCTCTTGATTGGAGGGCTCTAGCTCTGACTTTGAAGGGCTTGTATCAGACCTATAGCTTTCCAATCAGCAAAGCTCTGTTTCTTTCTGATTGGGGAGCTCTATCTCTGAATTAGCAGGTGTTGTATCAGACCTATAGCTCTCCAGTCAGCAAAGTGTGTGCTTCCTCCTGATTGGAAGGCTCTAGCTCTGACTTAAGCAGGGGGAGGGGTGGTGTCAAACTTCTGCAGATAAATGTTGATTCGCCAAATACTCGGTTAGCTCCTAACCTCCTGTTTGGATTGACAACACGGTGTCTTTGATGCATTGAAGTCCCAACCAGTGTTGTCAACCCTGTGCTAACTGGACTGCAAATCTACCCCCCACCCCTCTCTGTCCCTCTCCAAATGCATAAATTGATTTCTTTCCTAGCCAAACAATGCTGCTGTCTTAAATCCCAAGGGTATGCCTTCACACTGTGTGTACTGTATGGGATGAAGGAATGCGTCCCGAAAGCCAGGTATGTTTTATTGTTATTTGGCCTGTGGCCCCTTTATGGAGGGGACAATAAGAGACATTTTTTGAATAATCAGTGGTTCTCATCTATGCAGGGTGATGGGGTCTGGGGTAATCCAGTTGGATAGGAGAGAACTCATTTGTAGTCCTCTCAGGATTATTGGTAAGTCATCATTGGGACCTGGAATTTAGAGGCTCAGAGATACTTTGGGTGGGAAAGAGCATCCAACCCTGATTACAGTGAATTTGGTTCTAAAAGGGTTAACCCATCTGCAAGAGAGGCCTGAAAAGGAGCAGAAAGGAGTCAGCATTTGTCGGTGAGGTGACTTGGAGTAGTTCACAGCTGTGAAAAAGTGTGGACTGTACAGCGACTCAGACATTGCTTGCTCAGCTCCTGTGGCCTTTAACCACTTAAGCCCCGGACCATTTGACTGGCCAAAGACCAGAGCACTTTTTGCGATTCAGCACTGCATTGCTCTAACTCCCAAACAAAATTGACATCTTTTTTTCCCCATAAATAGAGCTTTCTTTTGGTGGTATTTGATCACCTCTGCAGTTTTTTTATTTTTTGCGCTATAAACAAAAAAAAGCGTCAATTTTGAAAAAAAAAAACGCATTTTTTTTTACTTTTTGCTATAATAAATATCCCCAAAAAATATATAAAAAAACAATTTTTTTCCTCAGTTTAGGCCGATACGTATTCTTCTACATATTTTTGGTAAAAAAAAATCGCAATAAGCGTTTATCGATTGGTTTGCGCAAAAGTTATAGCGTCTACAAAATAGGGGATAGTTTTATGGCATTTTTATTTTTAACTTTTTTTTTACTAGTAATGGCGGCGATCTGTGATTTTTATCGGGACTGCGACATTATGGCGGACGCATCGGACATTTTTGACACATTTTTGGGACCATTGTCATTTATACAGCAATCAGTGCTATACAAAAGCATTGATTCCTGTGTAAATGACACTGGCAGTGAAGGGGTTAACCACTAGGGGGCAGTGAAGGAGTTAAGTGTGTCCTAGGGAGTGATTCCAACTGTGGGGGGCGTGGCTATGTGTGACATGACACTGATCACCGCTCCTGATTACAGGGAGCCGTGATCAGTGTCCTGTCACTAGGCAGAACGGGGGAAATGCTTGTTTACATCAGCATTTTCCCGTTCTTCCTCTCCGTGAGATGATCGCAGGTATTCCCGTGGTCATCGAGTCCGCGGGACCCGCGATCACACTCACAGAGGTCGCGGCGCATCCAGAAAACCGCTTCTTAAAGAGCAACGTACCGGTACGTTAATCTTCCTGTACGTGCCCTTCTGCCGACATATATTGGCCTGAGCCGGTCGGCAAGTGGTAAGGTACCCTTAAGCAGTCAGGAACCCTTAACCCTGCTGTGAGACTGGTATACTGGCAGTGAACTGTTTTGTTTGCTTGGTTTTGAAAAAACAATAAAGACAGTTTTATTTTTACAAATGGTAGCCTGGTGATTCCGGGCTACACATATTAAAGTAGGTAATGGACTCTTGTGAGATATAGTTCTGGGGGCATAGTTACAAGAACTGACCTTCCAGCAGCCCCTGCAAGAATTTTAAAAGCCTCATGATGTTACAGAGAGTTATAAAGCTGTTTCTCGCTGCAGGAACAAGGTAAAAGAAAATAATGCTCGGACATGATCTAGAAGGTGGGAGACTAGGTTTGCAGATTCACTTTAAACCCCTTCTCAAAAATCCCTTAACACTTAAGGTACAACTAAAGGCAAACTTTGTTTTGGATAGAGTGGAGAGTGATTAAATCACCCGTCAGGCTTTTCTTGCTGATTCACCATCTCTGTTTGTCATGTTTACCATTATCATAAAAAGTGAAAGTAAAAGAAAATCCCAAATTTTGGGTTGTCCTTGGATCAGTATTGGAGGGGAAATCTTCCAATGGAACTAGTTCTGGTGACCCTGGTGGGATTCTCTCAGTTTTGGAGGTATCCTATCACTTCCTGTGTTGGCTATGGGACAGGAAGTGAATGGAAAGGGACACAGATGGCAAAAAAACCCCCCAAAAAACTGATAGGGGTTATAACCCTCTCTTACGCTATCCAAAATGAAAAAAAAGGATTTGCCTTTAGTTGTACTTTAACCCCCCCCCCCCAAAAAAAAAAACTACAAAAAGATATATAGTTATAGTATATAGATAGTATATATCAACCAATATAAACAAGAGTTATTTTTGACAATCCAATATTAGCTCACTTGAAAACTCTCTTTCATGTTGTGAGTTCTACTTGTCTGCTAGCCATCTCTTCCCACAACGTTTTGGATTCCCTGCATGCTTTGCAGCTTCTTCCCTGTTGTTTACCTTCAATTTCTAAGGACTATATATCCCATGATACCAAATGCTGTACTGACTCTGCCTCCTAAAACTCCTCCTCTCAGCACCTCTGTGGTTAACTAGTTAGTTTACAAACTTCAAGATCATTTAGATTAGGAGTAGGAGTCGCTAGTCATAATTGAAATACAATGTGAAAATAAATATATGATTTTACATGTTCACCATAGAAATTCTCATGATACGTAAATCAGCGACTCCAGTGCTGTAGGTGGTGATTTCACCACCAAAGTTAAAAAAAAAAGAACATATATACCGAAGCATGGGACCAGGGGTGGAGGGGCGATTTGCCCCTAACATTAAGGGCGGATTGCCCCCATGCTTCGGCATATATTTTTTACTCTTTTTTGGCACAGATTGTTGTTGTTTTGTTGAGTTGATGTTTTATTGTTACCATTGTTTGCTTTTCAGGTACGCCATTCAGCTGCAGCACTGATTTATTTATCTTGACAGCAACAGCGTTTGCGATCAAGATATGTAAATCAGTGACTCCATCGCTGTAGGAGGTGATTTCACCACCACAGTTAAGAAAAAACGCTGCATGTATACTCATCATTAGAAGTGGGTGGATGCAGGGCGGTATTCTAATGGTGGGCATACCCACCGATCAATCTCTTTTTTCGTTCAGCCCACAGGCTGCATGAAAAAAGAGAACATTACAATATATGCCCAACAAGGACCAGCAACGTACTGGTATGTTACTGGAATTTGAGTGGTTATACCAGAATGATGCCTGCAGGTTTAGGTATCATCTTGTTATCGTTTTCCTTTCAGCCAGCGGTCGGCTTTCATGTAAAAGCAATCTTTGCGGCTAATTAGCCGCTAGACTGCTTTTACAAGCAGTGGGAGGGAACACCCCCTGCTGTCTTCCATGGTTTTCTCAGGCTCTCCTGTCCCACCGGGGGGAACCTGAGAATGCAGCCGGTGGTTCCGCCAGCTGACAATAGAGCTGATTGAAGACCAGAACGGCTCCAATCATCTCTATGTATGGCTTAAGAAACCGGAAGCTACGAGCATTTCATGACTTCAGTTTCGCCGGATATTAACAGCGCCATTGGAAAATTGGGAAAGCATCTCATCACACCGATCTTGGTGTAGTCAGATGCTTTGAGGGCAGAGGAGAGATCTAGAGTCTAAAAGACCCCATTTTTTTTAAAGAGTACCTGTCACTACCTATTGCTATCATAGGGGATATTTACATTCCCTGTGATAACAATAAAAATGATTACAAAAAAAAGAAAGGAACAGTGTATAAATTAAATAAAAAGGCAAAATAAATAATGAAAAAAAAGCACCCCCCCCCCCCGTGCTCGTGCGCAAAGGCGAACACAAGCGTCGGTCAGGAGTCATATGTAAACAGCAATTGCACCATGCATGTGAGGTATCACCGCGAACGTCAGATCAAGTGCAGTAATTTCAGCAGTAGACCTCCTCTGTAAATCTAAAGTGGTAACCTGTAAAGGCTTTTAAAGACTTTTAAAAATGGTTGTAGTTTGTCGCCGCTGCATGGTTGTGCGCAATTTTAAAGCATTTTGTGTTTGGTATCTACGTACTCGGCATAAGATCATCTTTTACATTTTACCAAATATTTGGGCAATATAGTGTGTTTTAGTGCATTAAAATTCAAAAATGTGTTTTTTTTTCCAAAAAAATTGCATGTGAAAAATCGCTGCACAAATACTATGTGAAAAAAAAATTCAACACCCACCATTTTAATCTGTAGGGCCTTTGCTTTAAAAAATATATAATGTTTGGGGGTTCAATGTAATTTTCTAGCAAAAAAAAATTTTTTTCATGTAAACAAAAAGTGTCAGAAAGGGCTTTGTCTTTAAGTGGTTGGAAGAGTGGGTGATGTGTGGCATAAGCTTTTAATGTTGTGCATAAAATACCAGAACAGTTCAAACCACCCCCCCCCAAAAGACCCCATTTTGGAAAGTAGACACCTATAGCTATTTGCTGGGAGGCATGTTGAGTCCATGGAATATTTTGGGAAAATTACACATTTTTTGTTTTTTGGGGTTTTTTTCCACAAATTTGTCACTAAATGATATATTGCTCACACATGACATGGGTGTATGTGGAATTACACCCTAAAATACATTCTGCTGCTTCTCCTGAGTATGGGGATACCACGTGTGGGACTTTTTGGAAGCCTAACCGCGTACAGGACCCCGAAAACCAATCACTGCCTTCAGGATTTCTAAGGCCGTAAAATGGTGATTTTACTCTTCACTACATATCACAGTTTCGGAGGCCCTGAAATGTCAAGATGGCACAAAACCCCCAAAATGACCCCATTTTGGAAAATAGATACCCCAAGGTGTTTGCTAAGAGGCATGGTGAGTATTTTGTAGCTCTAATTTGTTTTGAAAATGAAGAAAGAAAAGGAAAAAAATGTTTTTCTTTTTTCAAAACTTTGTGACAAAAAGTTATATCTGCAAAATACTCAACATGCCACTCAGCAAATACCTTGGAGTGTCTACTTTCCAAAATGGGGTAATTTGGGGGGTTTTGTGCTATCTTGACATTTCAGGGCCTCCGAAACTGTGATAGGTAGTGAGGAGTGAAATCATCATTTTATGCCTGAAGGTGGTGCTTGATTTTCGGGGTAGTGTGCGCAGCTAGATTGCAAAAATGTCTCACACATGTGGTATCCCCGTACTCAGGAGGAGCAACAGAATGTATTTTGGGGTGTAATTCCCCGTATGTCCATGGCATGTTTAAGCAATATATAATTTAGTGAAAACTTTGTGAAAAAAAAAAAATTTTGTCATTTTCCCGAAACTTGTGGCAAAATATAAAATATTCCATGGACTCAACATGCCTCTCAGCACATAGCTTGGGGTGTCTACTCTCCAATATGGGGTCATTTGGGGGGGGGGGTTGTGCTACCGTGACATATCATAGCCTCCGAAACTGTAATAGGTAGTGAGGAGTGAAATCACCATTTTACGCCCTTAGAAAGCCTGAAGGCGGTAATTGGCTTTCTGGGTCCGGTACGCGGCTAGGCTCCCAAAAAGTCTCACATACGTGTGGTATCCCTGTATTCAGGAGAAGCAGCAGAACGTATTTTGGGGTGTAATTTCACATATGCCCATGGCATGTGTGAGCAATATATCATTTATTTGACATTTTTTGTTGTTGTCATTATTCAATCACTTGTGACAAAAAAATTTAATATTCAATGTGCTCAACATGCCTCTCAGCAAATTCCTTGGGGTGTCTACTTTCCAAAATGGGGTCATTTAGGGGGGTTTTGTACTGCCCTGCCATTATAACACCTGAAGAAATGAGATAGGCAGTCATAAACGAAAAGCTGCGTAAATTCCAGAAAATGTACCTTAGTTTGTAGATGGTATAACTTTTGCGCAAACCAATAAATATCCACTAGGGATGAGCTTTATGTTTGGGTCGAACATGAATTCAACTCGAACATTGGCTGTTCGCCCGTACGCCGAATAGCGAACAATTTGGGGTGTTTGCGGCAAATTTGAAAACACCCCAGTCTATGGGAGAAATCAAAAGTGCTAATTTTAAAGGTTAATATGCAAGTCATTGTCATAAAAAGTGTTTGGGGACCTGGGTCCTGCTTCAGGGGACATGTATCAATGCAAAAAAAAGTTTTAAAAATGGCCATTTTTTCGGGAGCAGTGATTTTAATAATGCTTAAAGTGAAACAATAAAAGTGGAATATTCCTTTAAATTTCGTACCTGGGGGGTGTCTATAGTATGCCTGTAAAATAGCACATGTTTCCCGTGTTTATAACAGTCCCTGCACAAAATGACATTTCTAAAGGAAAAAAGTAATTTAAGACTACTCGCGGCTATAATGAATTGTCGGGTCTCGGCAATACAGATAAAAGTCATTGAAAAAAATGGCATGGGATTCCCCCACAGTCCATTACCAGGCCCTTTGGGTCTCGTATGAATATTAAGGGGAACCCCGAATCAAATTTTTTTTTTTTAAATTGCGTGGGGGTCCCCCCAAATTCCATACCAGGCCCTTCAGGTCTGGTATGGATATTAAGGGGAACCCTGCCCCAAAATTTTTTAAAAAATGGTGTGGGGGTCCCCCTCAAAATCCATACCAGACCCTTCAGGTCTGGTGTGGATTTTAAGGGGAGCCCCGCGACAAAATGTAAAAAAAAAGGCGTGGGGTCCCCCCAAAAATCCATACCAGACCCTTATCCGAGCACGCAAGCTGGCAGGCCGCAGGAAAAGAGGGGGGACGAGAGAGCGCTGACCCCCTCCTGAAAAGTAAAAAAAAAATTTATTTTCAATATTTTCGGTCTTTTTTCGTTTATAGCGCAAAAAATAAAAACTGCAGAGGTGATATCAAATACCACCGAAAGAAAGCTCTATTTGTGGGAAAAAAGGACGCAAGTTTTGTTTGGAGGAAAAGATGATCCGCACTCCGGTGATTGCTCTTAAAAAGTGTAATATTTATTGACAAGCCACAGTGACCAAACGCAAATGAGAACAGTTGACGCGTTTCAGCCTATAAGGCCTTAGTCATAACCACATTACAGACATGAAACTTTGAAATAAATAGTATCTCTAAGGATCACTGGCTCCACCCATTAATTGTCCTAATTGACTACAGGCAATTATCCAAAAAAGGGGAATCAGCTATACTACATATTGGGTGATCCATATGTATACCACTATTTCTCACACACCTTATAGTGATAATAAGTACATGTGTGCACAAACTCATGCACTCATGCCAATATACATGATTAAAACACACCATGAGATACAAAAAACATTAAATACAAAAAGTAAAAAATAAAAATAATAACCCAGGTATGTGAAAAAAGACACCAGAGGAGGAAAAGAGAGAAAGAGAGAGGAGGCTTTGGGGAGAGGCATGCTTAATGTAAGTGCAGGTCCAGATCCCACCTCAGGTTTAACCCCCAAGGCGATCTACTTTTTAATCTAAAAATCCACCATGCTTCTCTCCCCAGTAGCCTTCTCCCCCTATCACCTCCTCTGGGCGAGTGAGACAACCGTTCTATTCCTCTAAAGCGGAAACAGGAGAGATCGCCCTGGTGACATTCCCTAAAGTGACGTGTTGCATTCAAAATATTTCTAGCATTTGGGTTATTTGTGTCACAGTAGTGTTCCCCTATACGGGCTCTCAAAGGAAGTGTGGTACAGCCTACATATTGGAGGCTGCATGAAATACAGGTGATCAGGTAAATTACATAGTTTGTGCCACAGTTGATGTATTGCTGTATAGTAAACTCTTCACCTGTAGCTGCGGCAACAAATGTTTTACTCAGATCACACAAGTTACAGTATCTACAGGTTTTTATATTACAAGGGTACCTATCAGGATAGCAAAGCCAGGTGTGTTGGCATTGTTTAGATGAAAATAGACTAGGTGATAGTGCAATCCCCAGTGTGGGCGCACGTCGGCTAGAGAAAAGGCAACCTGCTTGCAGAATCCCATTTAAATCTTTATCTGTATGTAATATTGGCAGATTCCTTTTTATTACTGTGACTATTTGATTATATTCTTGGGAAAATGTGGTTACAAATGTAATGGGTTTACCCGTTTTTCTATTTCTAGAGTTGTAAGGTTGATGAGGTTTGCTATTATTTTTATTTTTATGCTCTCTCTTAGTTTTAGGCTTATCTGACAGTAATTCCTCTCTGTCCATCATCAAAACCCTTTCTAGTCCTTGGTATATAACAGATTTGTTATAACCTCAGTCCAATAAGCGCTGATGAATGACCTCACATTCTAGTTCAATGGTTGAGTTTGTTGAACAGTTACGTTTAGCTCGAATAAACTCCCCATAAGGGATGGCATTGATGTTGTGGGATGGATGACAACTGGTTGCAAAAAGTGTAGTGTTACCAGAGCAAGGTTTCCTATAGGTGCATGTTGAAACATCACCTGTAGTTGGATCGCCTTTTAGGGTGATGTCTAAAAAGTTGATACTGGAAACATCATGCTTAATTGAAAAATGTAGATGTAACTGATTATCATTCAGAAATTTCAAAAATTCGTGCAATCCCATAATGTCACCATCCCACACCATCGCGAGGTCATCGATAAAACGACCATACCAAACAATCTGCCTAGCAAAAGGTTTGCTGGGAGAGAACAAAACTTGTTTCTCCCACCAACCCATGTAGGGGTTCGACATGGACGGTGAGAATCTAGCACCCATCGGTGCCCCACAGCGCTGGACATAATATACGCCATCAAATAAAAAATAATTATGCTTTAATAAAAGCTCAATGCTTAACAGAATAAACTCCTGTAGCTCCTGAGAGTAGGAGCTGTAGCGTTGAAGATGATATTGAATGGCCTGCAATCCAGCGCTGTGGGGGATCGACGAATAAAGTGCCCTCACGTCCAGTGTAGCCCACACATAGGTGGATATCCATTTGACCGACCGTGATATGACTGTGCTCGTATCTCTGATGTAGCCGGGCAATCTGTGTACCAAAGGCTGTAGGTGCCGGTCTACCCATTCTCCCAAACGCTCAAATAAGGAGCCAATTGCAGCCACGATTGGTCGTCCCTGAATGGGATGATCAAGTTTATGAATTTTAGGGAGATGATGGAATACCGGCATCACAGGTTTATCCACATAGAGATACTCAGCAGTTTTGGATGACAGAACTCTCATACTGAAGCCCAACTGTAAATGTTTTAAAATAGTTGATTGAAAAACAGTGTAGTGGGGTTTTTAGACAGGGGTCGATATGTGTCACTATCACAGAGCTGTCTAATAGCTTCAGATCTATATTGTTCCCTAGTCATCACCACCACTGATCCTCCCTTATCTGCTTCCTTTATCACTAACCCTTTATTGTCTTTTAATCTCTTGCTTTGAGATATTAGTCTTTCTAGATGTTGAGCTATGTTGTTTCAGTTGTATGAATTCCCCCTCTATTACAGCCTGAAAAGTGTCTATAGTAGAGTTTCTCGCATTTACAGGGTAAAAAAACGTATCCCCATATTGTGATGTACTGCATGAAACTCCATAGGAGCCCATATACGATTCTGAATACAGCTGTTCTAAAGTTAATGATGCAGATAAATCCTGAAACATAAAAGAAACATGTGGGCAAACATCTTGTTCTTCAAATGATTTTGGTTTTGGTCAGATTCACTCACCATCTCTGATGTCAGTGTTCCCAAGTTCGTCAATTCCCTGTTGAAAATGTTTCCACAATAAGAGGTTCCTGAAAACCTGTTGGTGTCCAAAATGATATTAAAAATATCAAAGTGATAGGTGGGTGAAAAAGATAGACCCTGTGACAACAGAGATAATTTAGAAGTTTTGTTTGGGTACAGCATTGCATGACCAGTTAAAGCAGTGCAGTGCCAAATTGTAATAAGTACTCTGGTCAGGAAGGGGGTAAAACCTTCCGGGGCTGAAGTGGTTGTTTACATGGACAGATCCTTTAAAGCGGGGGTCCACCTAAACCGCCAAAAAAAATAAATATTAAAAGCCAGCAGCTACAAATACTGCAGCTGCTGACTTTTAATAAATGGCCACTTACCTGTCCCAGGGTCCAGCGATGTCGGCAGGTGACGCCGAGAACCCGCTCGGTTCTCGGCAGCTGCTGCCGCCATCCTAGGTGAGGGAATCAGGAAGTGAAGCGTTGGAGCTTCACTTCCCGGTTCCCTACTGCGCATGCGCGAGTCGCGCTGTGCATCGTAACTGGTCCCCGCTATCTCCTGGGAGCTATGTGTTTCCCAGGAGACACCGTGGAGGGACAGGAAGAGGCATAGACTCCCAAGTGGGTGCAAATACCTGTCTTAGACAGGTATCTGCAACCCCCTCCCCCCTGAAAGGTGCCAAATGTGACACCGGAGGGGGGGAGTGTTCCGAAAAGCGGAAGTTCCATTTTTGTGTGGAACTCCGCTTTAATAGAGACATCATTGGATCCGGGCTCAAACTTTTTATCAGGGGCCAGAAGAGTTTAGCTATAACCTTTTCCTGATGCCTCCTGTCTCTTTCAGGAATTGTAAATCTCCTTTAAACTCTCCTTTCATAGTGGGTGCAAATACCTGTCTTAGACAGGTATCTGCAACCCCCTCCCCCCTGAAAGGTGCCAAATGTGACACCGGAGGGGGGGAGTGTCCTGAAAAGCGGAAGTTCCATTTTTGTGTGGAACTCCGCTTTAATAGAGACATCATTGGATCCGGGCTCAAACTTTTTATCAGGGGCCAGAAGAGTTTAGCTATAACCTTTTCCTGATGCCTCCTGTCTCTTTCAGGAATTGTAAATCTCCTTTAAACTCTCCTTTCATAGTTTGATATTTAATGCGCTGTTATGTCAGCTAATTATTATAAAGTTACAACACAAAATTATCAAAATAAGTATTATCAATATGAGAACAAGATAATTGAAATCAGGATAAATGTTTTGACTTCTTTTTCATGCTGTGTTTTTATGCAGGTACCAGAGTCTACGTGTTCCCGGCAATGTTCAGAAGGCCAGGTCAAGTTGATCAAAGACTTCTGCTGCTTTGAATGTCTTACTTGTCCTGAGGGAACCTTTGTAAACTCCACAGGTTGTTACTCTATCTAGCCTTCCAACTCTTTTTTTACTCTTACAATGTCAGAATATTACAGTGTATGTATAGCCAAATTTTTTTTTTTGGATAGAGTAGGGAAGGGTTATTTGCTTATTTTTTTATGTATTTATTTTTTGCTTTCTGTGTGCCATTGGAGAAATTTCCCTTTACTTCCTGTCCCAGATTTTCAACAGGAATTAATAGAAATCTCCTAAAGTAAATTTGGTTCCCCTCCAGACAGCTGTCCTGGAACAAGTGTCCTTATTAGAAGATTTCCACTCACTTCTTGTTCTTTCTCAGTGACCATGGTCATCTGTACAAGTGACTATACCCAGTAGAGACTCAGACAGCTATAAAAACTTGACAGAAGGTCTAACCCTAATTGTTTTGCCTAGAAATACACTTTAAAGGAGTTGTAAAGGCAGAAGGTTTTTTATCTTACCTATGTAGTAAGATAAAAAAACCTTTTGTGTGTAGCAGCCCCCCCAGCACCCCCTACCTACCTAAGCCCCTTCTCTCTTCAGTGATGTCCACAATCCCGTCAGCCATCAAGGACACTCCTCCTAATTGGCTGAGACAGAGCAGCGGCGCCATTGGCTCCTGTGGCTATCAATCAAAGTCAGTCAACCAATCAGGGGAGAGAGGGCGGGGCCAGATCGGGGCTCCATGTCTGAATGGATACACGAAGCTGTGACTCGGCTTGGGTGACCCCTGTAGCAAGCTGCTGGCTGGGGGGCACTCAGAGGAGAGAGGGGCTAGGAGTAGTGGAAAGGGACCCGAGAAGAGGAGGATCCAGGCTGCTCTGCGCAAAACCAAATGCGCAGAGGAGGTAAGTATAACATGTTTGTTATTTAAAAAAAAAAAAATATGAGCCTTTACAATCACTTTAAAGGAGAAGTATGGCCAAAGTTTTCTTGGCCCTACTTCTCCTATGGATCACAGGAGTGCATTTCGTTCTGCACTCCTATGACCTGTTTCCAGTCAACAGCACGCTAAAGCCTGCTGTTAGCTGATGTCACTCAGACGGTCCAGGCACTGAATTGATCCGTACATTACAGTCTGGATCCGCCCAACAGCCTGAATCGGCAGCTGGCTCAGCCTCTCCGTGATCTTCTGGGAGACTGAGCCAGCCACTCCCTCCCTCTACACAGCTCAAGCGCTCCAGTAAATGCTGGAGGCTATGACGTACCTGGTGCTTGAGAAAGGGCTTCTCTTGCGGCTAAGTTCCAGACTGCCTTTAAGGTGGACAACCCCAAAGTAGCACGAGTCACCTGCTGGAAGACTTGCAGAGATGTTATGACTAGGATGCCTGTCAGAGGAACACTCGGGAGTACAGCTGATGCACTGGAGTGGTGTCTGCATACAGATGGCACCCGTGAAAAGCAGCAAGCCTTCAATAGCACAGAGAACTGGTGAGGAGTTGGTTGGAAGCCAAGGTCAGGTGGCAGGTGGGGATCAGAGCAAGCGTAGTCAGGTGGATAGCCGTCGGTCATACACAGGAGAGCAGAGGTAGAAGATCTGTTAAACAAGCCTGGGTCAGATCAGGAGGCAAGCAGAAGACAAGTCCAGGACAAGCTGAGTTGGTAACAGGAATTCACAGAAGCAAGGGGATCACAGGAACAAACGCACTGGAGGAGCTGAAGATCAACCAGCAATTGCAGAAATTGACTGACTTCCTTATATAAGACCTTTAAATAAGAAAAGGGAAATTGGGACTTTGGATGAGGCTTTTGACTGGGAAGTTGGATTATAAAAACATGTTTATTAGCATAAATAGATGTTGGAATACATAACAAATATGCAAAGGCAAGTAAAAGAGTAATTTTATATACAGTATCTCACAAAAGTTAGTACACTCCTCACATTTGTGTAAATATTTTATTATATCTTTTCATGTGACAACACTGAAGAAATTAAAGAAATTATACTTTGCTACAATGCAAAGTAGTGAGTGTACAGCTTGTATAACAGTGTCAATTTGCTGTCTCTTTAAAATAACTCAACACACAGCCATTAGTGTCTAAACTGCTGGCAACAAAAGTGAGTACACCCCTAAGTGAAAATGTCCAAATTGGACCCAAAGTGTCAATATTTTGTGTGGCCACCATTATTTTCCAGCACTGCCTTAACCCTCTTGGGCATGGAGTTCACCAGAGCTTCACAGGTTGCCACTAGGGATGAGCTTCGAGTTCGAGTCAAACTCATGTTCGACTCGAACATCGGCTGTTCGCCAGTTCGCTGAACAGCAAACAATTTGGGGTGTTCGCGGCAAATTCGAAAGCCGCGGAACACCCTTTAAAAGTCTATGGGAGAAATCAAAAGTGCTAATTTTAAAGGCTTATATGCATGGTGTATGCAAAGTTTTGGTCTGTTCGCAAGTTCTGGTGTGAACCGAACCGGGGGGTGTTCGGCTCATCCCTAGTTGCCACCGAAGTCCTATTCCACTCCTCCATGACGACATCACGGAGCTGGTGGATGTTAGAGACCTTGCACTCCTCCACCTTCCATTTGAGGAAGCCCCACAGATGGAGCTGTGTTTGGGGTTGTTATCATGTTGAAATACTGCCCTGCGGCCTAGTCTCCAGAGGGAGGGGATCATGCTCTGCTTCAGTATATCACAGTACATGTTTGCATTCATGGTTCCCTCAATGAACTGTAGCTCCCCAGTGCCAGCAGCACTCATGCAGCCCCAGAACATGACATACTTGTCTTTGTACTCCTCACCTGGTTGCTGCCACACACGCTTGACTCCATCTGAACCTTATCTTGGTCTCATCAGACCACTGGATATGGTTCCAGTAATCCATGTCCTTAGTCTGCTTGTCTTCAGCAAACTGTTTGCAGGCTTTCTTGTGCATCATCTTTAGAAGAGGCTTCCTTCTAGGACAACAGCCATGCAGACCAATTTGATGCAGTGTGCTTATGGTCTGAGCACTGACAGACTGACCGTCCCACCCGTTCAACCTCTGCAGCAATGCTGGCAGCACTCATACCTCTATTTCCCAAAGACAACCTCTGGATATGACACTGAGCTCAACTTCTTTGGTCGACCATGGTGAGGCTTGTTCTGAGTGGAACCTGTCCTGTTAAACCACTATATGGTTTTGGCCACTATGCTGCAGCACAGTTTCAGGGTCTTGGCAATCTTCTTATAGCCTAGGCCATCTTTATGTAGAGCAACAATTCTTTTTTTCAGATCCTCAGAGAGTTCTTTGCCATGAGGTGCCATGTTGAATTCCAGTGAAAAGTATGAGAGAGTGAGAGCGATAATACCAAATTTAACACACCTGTTCCCCATTCACACTTGAGACCTTGTAACACTAACGAGTCACATGACACCGGGGAGGGAAAATGGCTAATTGGGCCCAATTTGAACTATTTCACTTAGAGGTGTACTCACTTTTGTTGCCAGTGGTTTAGACATTAATGGCTGTGTGTTGAGTTATTTTGAGGGGACAGCAAATTTACACTGTTATACAAGCCGTACACTCACTACTTTACATTGTAGCAAAGTGTCATTTCTTCAGTGTGGTCACATAAAAAGATATAATAAAATATTTACAGAAATGTGAGGGGTGTACTCACTTTTGTGAGATACTGTACATGGAATGAAGTACAATGGTGTATAGTGAATGTGGGCCCAGGGCCAGAAAAGGTGCGTCTATCCCGGGAGCTGAGGTAGAAAGTCGCGCACCAATAGAGCGCACACAGAGGGCCCCCAGAACACAGATTGCCAGTCTTCATGGTGTATTGAAGGGATGAGCGAAGTGATAATAATTAAGTGATAATAATTAACGGGTCTATGATGAATAAAGATAATATCCATGAATAATGTAGTATTCAGATAAAGATGTGAGTTGAAAATAGATGCTCAATTGAAACTATAGAGAAGGTGAAACCTTATAAAGACTGTTTGGCGCCAAACGGTGTTGAGAGCTTGAGTAACTATGCGCCAGTACACATGCACGTTCCGGAGCGCATCTGTGCATGTACCTGTGCACCCATTGTGCTCCAGTGTGCATTCCTGCGGCCATGCAACGTACTAGCAGGAAAGCCAGGACTTCAGAAATCTCCGCTGTTGACAGTGCCCTGGCAGAGGGGCAGAGCAGAAAGCTGATAACTGACAGTCTTGGCTCTACTTAGAGTGGAGAGGAGAACTGAACGATCAGCGATGTTTGGTTGCTCAGTTCTCAGTGTAGAGGCGGCAATGATCCAATGCTGCATCCACCTAGGTAAGTATAAGGTTTATGTTTTTTATCCCATACTTCTCTTTTAAACCCTTGCCTAAAGAGACATTGGCACCTTTCTCATCCAGGTCAAAGTGTCTATGTACAGCTTACCTCTGACCGCTTTAGGCCCCATTCATACCTCACTTAGCAGGAACACATGATTTTTTTTAGTGTGACTTACACATGTTTCTGCGTGTCGTGCACAGGGAAGCCCATTCACTTTAAGGCTCTATTCACCTATTCATCTATGCAGTTTGCTTTTTAGTGTTTCTGCAGTGCTTTTTGAAGTGCTTTTTGTGTTTTTTAACCGTGATTTTGCCGTTTTTTTAATGCTTTTTTTTTGGGCAAATTTGTTGGGCAGATTAAAAAATGCAAAACGCAAATCTCGGCAAAATCGCGGTAAAAACGCACAACATGCTTTTCTGCAGCTTCTTCGTTGAAGTCTATTGAACCAAAAAAGCAAAAGAAGCACCATTTTGTGCTTTAAAATGTCCCTGACCCTTTCCAAAAATGCAGAGGCACAAAAATGCATTGATGTGAACGTGTTCCATAGGAACCCATGGTAAAAATAATGTCCTGCGTTTCTGCAAAAAGTATGCAAAAACGCATTGTTGTGAACCAAGCCTAAAGGGCTACCCTAAGCTTCTTTTTTGTCAAAGAAGCTCACACACCATTTTGGGTGATGAGCTTTGTGTGTATATTTATGCATGTTTTCCAGTGATTGCCACGCTTTTTTGTCATTCAACTATCGCAGCAAAATTGCATCGCGTCGTAGGTGCCATTGAAAATTAATGGCACCCAAACGTGTGTAGCGCATTTTGCCGTGATTGTCTAATGACAAAAAAGCATGGCAATCACTGCAAAACGCTAGGTGTGAATGGGGCCTGACATTCGTAAGTAGAAACATTGTACCTACTGTACCTGAGCAGGCTATGGGAATCAAGTAAACACTGGTGCTTGGTAAAGGCTCCAGTCCATCTTTACTGACAAAATACTATAATGCAAAGTCCAGCAGTGAGTTCCAATGTTTATTATATCCAAAAACAGCTTACATTACACAGTCCACTTACACATTTAGGCCCTTTTTCAGAGTGGTCAAACGTCAGTCCTCTGACAACAGCAGGAAGGGTGGTTAGAAGAAAGGCCCTGCTAAGGTACAGATGGGTCTAAAGTGCTCTAGCTAAAAACGTTTTGATTGAAAATCACCATTGATCTTTTCTGACATGTAACTATGTTCACCTCTTCAAATTCTTACAGAATGTACACCATGTCCTTCTGGCCAGTGGTCCAAGTCAGGAAGCAAAGCCTGCCAAGATCCAGCCTTTTTTTTTCTAACATGGAGGAACTATTATGTGATTGCCCTTCTTATATTTATGGGAATAATCATGGTCATTATTGGCACAGTGGCTGTGATCTTTTTCCAGAATTGGCACACCCCTCTGCTTGTTGCTTCTGGTAAATTTGAGAGTTTTCTTACTTTGCTAGGTCTGCTATGTATGTGTTCCTCCATTTTCTTTTATATTGGAAAACCTTCTGACAAAATGTGTTTTCTACAGCAGCCCATGCTTTCCTTGAGCTTCACTATATTTCTTGGGCCGATACTAGTCAAATCTATGCAGCTTCAGTTTAATTCCTTGTCTACTGGATCCTGTTTGTATTGGTTACTTTATCCAGGAAGATGGAGCATCCTAATATGTACTTTCCTGGGTCAGTTTTGCTTCGGTGCCTTGTATGTGAAGTCCTCCCAGCCCTTCTCTGTAAAGCTGGCATCACTTGAAGTGAGTTCTCTGGCCATTTATCTTAGTTGTGAATATGAACCACTGCTCCAGTTTGGTTTGATGTTTGCCTACAACGGGCTGCTGGTCTTGTTATCCTTTATATGTTCTTTCATGGCTGAAAAACCCATCCACCAGTATCACATGGCAAGAGATATCACCATAGCCATGCTGACTGTGATTCTTGCCTGGATCATTTTTATACCCACTTATGTCAGCACAGACATTGGCTACAAATCTGTCATTCAGATGGTTTTTATTCTGAGCAGCTGTCTGGGGGCTCTGTCTGCTGTTTTCTTCCCGAAATGCTACATTCTGCTCTTTAAGAAGGAAATGAACAACAGTGAATATTTCAGCACTTGTATTCCAAACAGTCAAGAGCAAAAGGCAAATGAGTAGACACAATTTCATTGACTAACTTTCCTGAACTTTTGTTAGCATAATAAAATATCTTTAAGAATCAATTTTTTGGTTTTAATCAATATGTAAATCACCAGCAGCTAAGCTAAATAAGCAGCTAAGGAGCACTCACTCAGGAAGCTACTTGAATGCAGACAGCGCATCAGGAAACAAGGCATTGCAAATGTTGGTTGGAAGTTAAAGTGGTAGTAAAAAAAAAAAAGTAAAAAGTAAAAAAGAAAAAAAAAATGGATCCTGTTCCTTTAAAGCACGAATAACAGCACAGTACTTGTGATTTGTAATTTGTCCCTTTCTATCATCTAAAATACCTGGCTGATCCTGCCTGGTGCTGCCCTCCCCTCTGTAAACTGACCACATTTATCAAGACTGCTGATCCATGATTACTGTGGTCAGTTTACATGCTTCTGTCGTCCCGCTGTCTCCCCTCTCTCCCCCCCTCCCTCCCTGCCTGTCAGCTAGTTTTTTCTGATCTGCTCCCCGTCCCGTCCCTCCCCTCCCCTCCTGCTGCTAAAATAATTTTGTTATCTTCCTAGAATCCCCTATGTTTCATTAAGTTATGTGCCCCTGTGTATGTTCTATATAAAAAAAATGACGCTTTATACCTTATTTCAGAGTGCCGCTCGGCACTCACGTGACTGCCCGCCTCTCTCCTCCTCTCCTTCCCTCCTCCTGGCTGATGTCAGAAGGGGATTTTCAGACCCTCCCACTGTAGCTGTCAGATGGGGAGGAGAGTGGCGGGCGGTCACCTGAGCGCGGAGTGGTGCTCTAAAATAAGGTATAAAGCAGCATGTTTTTTATATAGTAAATGCATATAAAAACAGTGCAGCGCTGGACAAAAATAAATAAATTATGAACAAAGTCAATAAATACAGTGTAAATGAAATAATAATGAAAAATCAACACTACATACAATGAAATGTGTTTAAATTCTCAAACCAAAAAATGGTGAAAAAAATAGTAAAAAAATAGTGAAAAGTAATTCAATAAAGGAGTCCAAAAAGAGTCCAAACTTGATTGCATATACAGAGAGCCTGTTTAAAGAATCCCTGTGTAGTATTCCAAGTAAAAAGTGCTTCCCATCACCAGGTGTAAGGAAATGGAGGCTTACCAGAAAGCCTGCGACCGCCCTTACTCAGGGGGGTCAATACAGGCTTAGTAGATCACCGAAGAAGTCACAATAAGGTGTGTACTAATGGTCCTCGACCCTCCTTCCTCGTTCCCAGGAATGTCTTTAGTGGCGGCTGATAACGCTCCAGATAATCAAGTGACAGGGTGACTTGAAAATTCAGGCACTCCAACAGGTGAACCGAATTGAAGAAAAAAGGGGGATTCTCATAGTGTAAATTTGCCAAATAGGTTTATTAAAGGTTCCAAATAAATGCTTTGTACATAGCAAAAAGGCAGAGTAAAAAACAGCAGAAAAACGTTCAGAGATAAAAAAACGCTATAGCGCCGTTTAAAATTGAATCGCGCTCACGTTGTGACCTTACGGCCGTTTCGTCACAACTGACGTCATCAGGGGTTTCGATTCAATTTTAAATGGTGCTATAGCGTTTTTTTTATCTCTAATAAATGTTTTAACCCCTTGATTGCCCCCTAGTTAACCCTTTCACCAGTGATCACCGTATAAGTGTTACGGTTGACGCTGGTTAGTTAGTTTATTTTTTATAGTGTCAGGGCACCCGCCGTTTATTACCGAATAAAGGTTTAGCCCCCTGATCGCCCGGCGGTGATACGCGTCATCCCAGGCAACGTCAGGTTAGCGCCAGTACAGCTAACACCCACGCACGCAGCATACGCCTCCCTTAGTGGTATAGTATCTGAACGGATCAATATCTGATCCGATCAGATCTATACTAGCGTCCCCAGCAGTTTAGGGTTCCCAAAAACGCAGTGTTAGCGGGATCAGCCCAGATACCCGCTAGCACCTGCATTTTGCCCCTCCACCCGGCCCAGCCCACCCAAGTGCAGTATCAATCGATCACTGTCACTTACAAAACACTAAATGCATAACTGCAGCGTTCGCAGAGTCAGGCGTGATCCCTGCGGTCGCTAACAGTTTTTTGGTAGCATTTTGGTGAACTGGTAAGCACCAGCCCCAAGCAGCGTCATATTAGCGCCAGTACCGCTAACACCCACGCACGCACCGTACACCTCCCTTAGTGGTATAGTATCTGAACGGATCAATATCTGATCCGATCAGATCTATACTAGCGTCCCCAGCAGTTTAGGGTTCCAAAAAACACAGTGTTAGCGGGATCATCCCAGATACCTGCTAGCATCTGCGTTTTGCCCCTCCGCCCGGCCCAGCCCAGCCCACCCAAGTGCAGTATCGATCGATCACTGTCACTTACAAAACACTAAACGCATAACTGCAGCGTTCGCAGAGTCAGGCCAGATCCCTGTGATCGCTAACAGTTTTTTTGGTAGCGTTTTGTTGAACTGGTAAGCACCAGCCCCAAGCAGCGTCAGATTAGCGCCAGTACCGCTAACACCCACGCACGCACCGTACACCACCCTTAGTGGTATAGTATCTGAACGGATCAATATCTGATCCGATCAGATCTATACTAGCATCCCCAGCAGTTTAGGGTTCCCAAAAACGCAGTGTTAGCAGGATCAGCCCAGATACTTGCTAGCACCTGCGTTTTGCCCCTCCGCCCGGCCCAGCCCACCCAAGTGCAGTATCGATCGATCACTGTCACTTACAAAACACTAAACGCATAACTGCAGCATTCACAGAGTCAGGCCTGATCCCTGCGATCGCTAACAGTTTTTTTGGTAGCGTTTTGGTGAACTGGGAAGCACCAGCGGCCTAGTACACCCCGGTCGTAGTCAAACCAGCACTGCAGTAACACTTGGTGACGTGGCGAGTCCCATAAGTGCAGTTCAAGCTAGTGAGGTGGCAAGCACAAGTAGTGTCCCACTGCCACCAAGAAGAAGACAAACAGGCCCGTTGTGCCCATAGTGCCCTTCCTGCTGCATTCGCCAATCCTAATTGGGAACCCACCACTTCTGCAGCGCCCGTACTTCCCCCATTCACATCTCCAACCAAATGCAGTCGGCTGCATGAGAGGCATTTTCTTTATGTCCTCCCGAGTACCCCTACCCAACGAACCCCCCAAAAAAGATGTCGTGTCTGCAGCAAGCGCGGATATAGGCGGGACACTCGCTATTATTGTCCCTCCTGTCCTGACAATCCTCGTCTTTGCATTGGTGAATGTTTTGAACGCTACCATTCACTAGTTGAGTGTTAGCATAGGGTACAGCATTGCACAGACTAGGCACACTTTCACAGGGTCTCCCAAGATGCCATCGCATTTTGAGAGACCCGAACCTGGAACCGGTTACAGTTATAAAAGTTACAGTTACAGAAAAGTGTAAAAAAAAAAAAAAACACACAAAAAAAAATATAAAATTTTAAAAAATAGTTGTCGTTTTATTGTTCTCTCTCTCTCTATTCTCCGCTCTTTTTTACTGTATTCTATTCTGCAATGTTTTATTGTTATTATGTTTTATCATGTTTGCTTTTCAGGTATGCAGTTTTTTATACTTTACCGTTTACTGTGTTTTATTGTTAACCATTTTTTTGTCTTCAGGTACGCCATTCACGACTTTGAGTGGTTATACCAGAATGATGCCTGCAGGTTTAGGTATCATCTTGGTATCATTCTTTTCAGCCAGCGGTCAGCTTTCATGTAAAAGCAATCCTAGTGGCTAATTAGACTCTAGACTGCTTTTTTTCATTAAACAAAGGTTTTATTAAATAAAAAATGGTGCATATAAATACAGAGTTGTACCAATATACATGTACATAAAATGCAAGTTAAACAAGGGAGGTATACACTGTTTATATAGTCAAAATTAGGAGTAACATGCACTAACGCAGAAATAGGTGTATACAACTATGAAATACTATCAATATAATGAGTAATATTGTTTCCCTCCCCCCCTTCCCCCCACCCCCATTGAACATTTATTGTTTTTCTTATTTTAGTATACGTGTTGTATATATATATATCCTGGTGTTCTCATGTATGTTACATACATTTAAGTCTGTATGGGATATATTGTGCACTGCGCAGACATGACCATTATGGGAGAACAACATTGACCATGATATCTTTTGATTTAAACTTTCTCTTATTTGTAACTGGAATAAAGTCTTAGTTAAGGAAATCTAAGTGTTGTATTGCTAAACGAGCTTATAATTAAGTACTGGTTTCAGGTTCTTGCAGCCATCGATCCCAAATTTTGTTGTATTTTGTCGGACAACCTCTATTATTGTAAATATGCTTTTTGTATGGCAGGGTTGCGTTAACTTCTGTTTTCCATTCCACCCCACTGGGAGGGGTTGGCCTCATCCACTTTCTTGCAATTATTTTCCTGACAGAGAATAGGATTTCATGTAAAAATACCTTGGTAAATTTGTCTACTGTGTCTGGAAATATCCCTAGGAGACATTGTTTTGGTTCTAGCGCTATTGGGGAGCCCATGGTATCGTGAAGAAATGTTATAACCTGTTTCCAAAGTTGTTGAATCTTGGGACACGTCCATATTAAATGAAAGAACATGCCTGTTTCTTGTCCACACATCGGACATAGGGTAGACTGATTACGTTTGTATCTGGCTACTCGAATTGGGGTAAGGTATGTTCTATGTGTTATGTAAATCTGAGAGAGTCTATCTGAAAGTTTTGGTGATACTGCTTTGCATGTCTCAAGGGCTTCCTCCCACTCCTCACTTTCCATCAGTCCCACCTTTCTTTCCCAGTGAGGCTTCAAATCAAACACTATTTTTGATGAAGTGGGAGTTAGGAGCATATTATAAAATGTGGATATTAATCCACGTGGGTCTGTATTTTTAACAATAGCCATAATGGGATGAAGAGTGGGCGGAGCCTCAGCCTGCAAGAATTGTGTTTGGGTCGCATTTCTTACTTGTAGGTATCTGAAGAACATGAAATTTGGAAGAGAAAATTCCTCTTTGAGTATGTTGTAGGTTTTGAGGGTTCCATTGAGTAGCAGATGATGTATATAGTAAATTCCCCTAGATTCCCACAACTCCGATTCCGGTATGTTTATAAATTCTGTCATATCCCTGTTGTGCCATATTGGTGTATGGTCGTGTAGTCTAGGTATTCCTAATTTAGTGGAAGCAAGGTCCCAAATACGTCTGTAGTGGTATATCAAGGACTTCTTGTCTCCCCCCATCTCAGTATTCTTGGATCCTGCCGATATTGCATAAAGGGAATCACCGGTAAGCTGCACTCTTTTAGAACAAAGAAGGGTCAGAAAGCGTACGTTATCCGTCTTGTCTATGTGAAATAGTTGTGATAATTGTGATGCAATGTAATAAAAGTTTAGATCTGGTAAGGCCATTCCCCCCATGTCCGTCGGGTTTTTAAGCGCTGGCCATGCGATTTTATGTCTGTTAGTCCCCCACACAAAGGGTTTGAGTAAAGCCTTTAAGGGATTTAAAGTATTTTAATGAGAGATAGATTGGTGTATGCCACAATATGTAGAGGATTTTCGGGAGAAGGACCATTTTTATCAGATTTATGCGACCCCATACTCCTAGTGGTAAACGGGCCCAAGTGCGTATTTTGGTTTTGACCAGTGTAAAGAGGGGTTCTATATTGAGGTAAATGTAATCAGCCGGATCTTTGGATATATGAATTCCTAGGTACTTAATTGTATCTGCTCTTTTTAGTGGGGTCTCTGTCCATGATTCAGGTGGTGGGAAACTGTCTATAGGTAGTATCTGGGACTTTTTCCAGTTTATCTTTAAACCGGAAAACGTTCCGAAGTGTTCTATCAGCTGTAATGCTTTTTGAAGGGAAGGACCTGAGTCAGCTAGATATAGTAGGGTATCGTCCGCTTATAAGCTAATTTTTTCGGTTAAGGTTCCCATTTGTAGACCTACAATTTCGGGATTTGCACGAATAGACACGGCCAAAGGCTCTGCAGCTAGGGCGTAGAGAAGTGGGGAAAGAGGGCAGCCCTGTCTCGTGCCTCGGCTGAGGTCAAACTCCTGAGACGGCCACCCGTTCGCCACCACTGTAGCTGTTGGATCCACTTAAGAAACCTGGGGCCAAAACCATACCTCCCCAAGCATTGCCACAGGTAGTCCCACTCCACAGAGTCAAACGCCTTGGCCGTGTCAAGCGTCACAATCACCCGGGATCCTACATTTTCATGTGTGGCCTGTAGATTTATAAACAATTTCCGTAAGTTGAATGAGGTATTACGACCAGGCATGAACCCTGCCTGATCTGTATGAATCCGAGAAAGAATAACTTTATTGAGTCGGAGGGAAAGTACCTTGGCTAATATTTTGATATCTACCTGTAATAAGGAAATTGGGCGGTAGGATTCGGGTTATCCAGGATCTTTTCCCGGTTTAGGTATGAGGACTATTGTTGCTTCTCTCATAGAATCGGGAAGTGAAAATGTCTCAAATAAGTGGTTGTATAAGGTTAAAAGTTTTGGGATCAAAAAATCGCTGAATTGAGAGTAGAATTCTATAGGTAGGCTGTCCAAGCCCGGGGATTTGGACCTGGCAAATACAGCTATAGCCACCGCTATTTCTTCCTCGGTGAGAGGTGCCTCGAGGAGGTTAACCTGGTCTTCTGTTAACTGAGGAAGTGCCGTCTCTTCCAAAAAGGAGTTCATTGGGCCCTTGTCCTCAGAACTTTTTGAGGTGTAAAGGTCAATAAAGAACCCCCTAAACATAGAGGTCACTGTGAGTGGATCAGTAATGGGTTGACCGTTAGGATCGTATAGGGATATTACCACCGGAGGTCTATCTTCACTGTGTACCAGGTATGCTAGGAGCTTGCCAGCCTTTTCCCCGTGCTCAAACAGCTTTTGTTTAGCAAAGAACATTTTGTGTCGTTCCTTCCCATATTGAAGTTGGGCTACTACTCTGGCCTGAAGTTTAAGTAAGTCTGCATTTGCGGAAGAGGAGTCACTCGTATAATTTTGTTCAGATTGAGATAGAGCTGTTACCGCTCTGTCTAGCTCCCTAGAAGAATCTAATTTGATTCTATTGATGCGAGCTGAGAGTATCATGCGAACATGAGATTTAAAAGATTCCCAGATTGTTGTCATGGAGGCTGAACGGTCATTGTTCCTAAAGTACAACTTTCATTCATTCGTGAGTTCATCATCCTCCGGGAGTAGTGAGAGCCAAAATCGGTTTAATCGCCAGTTCCGTTTTGGTTTGTCAATGGGCACGCTTAATGTAATCCAGTATGGGCTATGGTCAGATAACAACCTGGGAGAGAAATCTGTCTCTAGTAGTCGAGGTGTGAGACTTTGTGATAGCAATATCATGTCAATTCTAGACATAAAGTTGTGGGAAGAAGAGAAACAGGAGAATGATTGTTTGTGTGGGTATTTATATTTCCAAGAATCCACAAGGTGAAAAGGGGAAATTAGCTTGGCAAATTTGGTTTCTCTGTTGGTTATTGGATGTGGATTCAAGGGTTGAAGTCTATCAATCGAGGGGTTTAGCATGGTGTTAAAATCCCCTAGCCAGACTGCATGGACTGTGGGGTGTTTGGTCATGAATGTAAATCCCTCTAAGATAATGGGTATAGAGAATGGGGGAGGAACATAGAAAGCCAAGATGAGAAAAGGTTCTCCATATAGTTTAATAGATAAAAAAACGTATCGTCCCTGTGGGTCTGTTCAAATTGTACCGATTTGGCCATCAAGACTGATACCCCACGCGCGTGCGATGTGTAGGTCGAATGAAATGCCCATCCAACCCATGGTCGGCGTAGAGCCATTTGCAATCTCCCCTCCACGTGAGTCTTTACTAAGACTAGTATGTCAGCGTGTTGTTTTTTAAGGAACGTGAGGACCGCCGAGCGTTTTACCTTCTCACGCAAGCCCCGCACGTTCCAGGTAAGAAACTTTAAAGTCCCCATGTGTTCCCTTCTGTACAGCTACGTGTTTCAGCTAACATGTGTTTGTCTAGTTTTTTGGTTAGTCTTCTCATATGCTCGTATTGTATATTTAGTGTACACTTTACTAGATATAGCATAGCATTTAATATCTGCAACAACAGTGCCAAACTTTGGTTGATGTACAATCTGATTACAACACATACAAATCTGTTCAACGGTTGAACTATCCCCCCTACCACCCCCCACCCTGCCTTACAACCTTCCCAACTGTTGCAGGCATCATCCCCAAACCAATTGAAATTCCCCAACAAGAAAAAAATAAAGAACTTTGCATGGTAAAGCCATAAACACGTGAGTAATTGGGGCAACCGCACTAGATAATAATGACGGAATGTACTCCGTATTGGAAGAATGGCATATAGTTGTTCGTTGCAGTGGCACCCAATCTCACAATCATATCCTCTGGTGTTGAGTGGGGTAGAGTCTCGCTGCACTTTGCAATAAAGGGGCAGGAGTATGCTCTCTCCGAGCTCCGTCCTTTCAAAAAGCATAATGAGTCACATAGTATGACAGAGGGAAACAAGTTAAAATAAAATAAATTATGGGCAAGGGAAAAAAGTGAAAAGGATAACTGTTTAGTCTAGACTTGATTCTCGTAGCAAGTATACAACTCACAGTTCCTTGGCGGGTCTTCCATCCGGCTCACTAAGGTGGGCTAGCGTGAAGAGCATTTAGTTCTAGCAGTTTGATCTGTAGATGTCCACTTCAGTGCCCAGCGCATAGTTGTTAAGTTCTAGTCAGGTCTGCAATGAGTATCAAGAGTTGTATGTTTTATTGATTGTAGGAAGCGGTAGCATAAAGTGTACTTACAACAGTATCAGTCTGCTCTCTCCGGTGCCCCTTGGCGTTCCAGCCAGGTTATTACCTCTTCGGGGTCCTCAAAGAAGTGAACTCTGCCATCTTGCTCTACCCGGAGTCGGGCTGGAAACAGCATAGCATACTTGATTTGCTTTACTCTCAGCCTACGTTTGGCCTCTGTGAACCCCTGTCTGCGGCGCTGTACTTCTGTCGAAAAGTCAGGAAATATGGCGATTTTACTGTTCCCTAGTTGAATGTTGCCTTTTTCTCGCGCCATTCTCAGGGCTGCATGCCGATCCTTATAGTTAAGGAGCTTGGCTATAAAGGTGCGCGGGGGTGCTCCCTGTGGAGGTGGTCTGGCAGGCATTCGGTGGGCCCTTTCTACAGTTAGCAGTGGGGAGAAGGCCTCTCTGCCATAGTGTGTGATGAGCAGCTGCTCCAGAAATGTGGTGGGGTCCTTACCCTCAGCGCCCTCAGGAAGGCCGATTAATCGTAGGTTGCACCTCCTCAGTCTGTTCTCCATTTCATCCTTCTTGGAGAACAGTTGCTGAATTTGGCGCTGCATACATTCTGTCCCCTCTTGCAGGGGTGGGATAGCATCTTCCACATTGCTGATTCAGTTTTCGGTAGTTTTAACTCGGTCCCGTAGTTTATGTAAATCTTGCCGGATGAGAGATATGTCTACCTTTACCTCCTCTATCTGGGCTGTTAATGAGGTTCTGCAGAATGTGATTGCCTCGAGAAGTCGCTCTGTATCTCCCGTCGCCCCTTCCTCCTCAGGCTTCTCCGCAACGCCATTTTCCTCCATCTCCTCTCCCTCTTGTCGGCGGTATTGAGCCAGTTTCGCCGCCGTCGCTGCCTTCTGAGCCTTTGTGGGAGACATCGTGACTGAATGTTTCAGCGGTCACAGGGGGGAGGCTATTGAGCTTGTTTAAAGGGGTCTGAGGGCACAGGATGATGTAGAAGCAGGCAGCGTATATAGGCCTAGGCCGCAATCTAGGCCGGTTTTGAGTGTCAGTCTCTCTGGGTCTCAAGGGAGCACACAGGCCAGAAGCAGGGGGATGGGAAAAGTCCAGCTTCCTCTAGGGAGTTGTCTGATGGCTGGGTACCTGTAATGTGAAGCTGGCTTCATGCAGGGCCGGATCCGAGGAGTACCAAGATGGCCGCGGCCTCCGGTTGTAGGCCGAAGCCGCGGTCTCAATTAGTGTTTGCCGCCGGGCAGGAGATTGCCGCTTCGTTCGGCCGCCGTACGTCCTATTCCTCCGGGAGCAAGACCCAGCTGTCCCAGGTGCCACAGGGAGTCAATCCAGCCAGCTAAATAGCGTTATTTGTCCAGGATTAATGGCTTTTCAGGAGTATTGGATGGAGCTCTGAGTCCTCACTTCCTACTCCATGCTGTGTCAGGCCACGCCCCCCCTCTAGACTGCTTTTACAAGAAGTGGGAGGGAATGCCCCCCCCACCGTCTTCCGTGTTTTTCTCTGGCTCTCCTGTCTCAACAGGGAACCTGAGAATGCAGCCGGTGATTCAGCCAGCTGATCATAGAGCTGATCAGAGACCAGAGTGGCTCCAAACATCTCTATGGCCTAAGAAACCGGAAGCTTAGATTTCGCCGGATGTAAACAGCGCCATTGGGAAATTGGGAAAGCATTTTATCACACCGATCTTGGTGTGGTCAGATGCTTTGAGGGCAGAGGAGAGATCTAGGGTCTAATAGACCCCAATTTTTTCAAAAAAGAGTACCTGTCACTACCTATTGCTATCATAGGGGATATTTACATTCAAAATTATAGGGGAGATAACAATATAAATGATAAAAAAAAAAAAAAAAATGAAAGTCACAGGTTAAAAATAAGATAAAAAAGCAAAAAAAAAAAAAGCACCCCTGTCCCCCCCTGCTCTCGCGCTAAGGCGAATGCAATCGTCGGTCTGGCGTCAAATGTAAACAGCAATTGCACCATGCAAGTGAGGTATCACCACGAAGGTCAGATCGAGGGCAGTAGACCTCCTCTGTAAAGTGGTAACCTGTAAAGGCTTTTAAAAATGTATTTATTTTGTTGCTACTGCACGTTTGTGTGCAATTTTAAAGCATGTCATGTTTGGTATCCATGTACTCGGCCTAAGATCATCTTTTTTATTTCATCAAACATTTGGGCAATATAGTGTGTTTTAGTGCATTAAAATTTTAAAAAGTGTGTTTCCCCCCCCCAAAAAAAGCCTGACGGCAGTGCTTGGTTTTCGGGGTCCCGTACGAGGCTAGGCTCCCAAAAAGTCTCACACGTGTTCCACATATTCCCATGGCATATTTGAGCAATATATCATTTAGTGATAACTTTGTGCAAAAAAAAAAAAATTGTCACTTTCCCGCAACTTGTGTCAAAATATAAAATATTTCATGGACTCAACATGCCTCTCAGCAAATAGCTTGGGGTGTCTACTTTCTAAAATGGGGTCATTTGGGGGGGGGGGGGTTGTGCCATCTGGGCATTTTATGGCCTTCAAAACTGTGATAGGTAGAGAGGAGTAAAATCAAAAATTTACGCCCTTAGAAATCCTGAGGGCGGTGATTGGTTTTCGGGGCCCCGTACGCGGCTAGGCTCCCAAAAAGTCAGAAACAGCTAAATGTATTTTGGGGTGCAATTCCACATATGCCCATGGCCTGTGTGAGCAATATATCATTTAGTGACAACTTTTTGTAAATTTTTTTTTGTCATTATTCAATCACTTGGGACAAAAAAAATTACTGTATTTATCGGCGTATAACACACGCCGGCGTATAACACGCACCCCAAGTTTAGGAGAGAATTTTAAGAAAAAAAACTTTTAGGAGGGAAGTTTAAGGAAAAGAAACTTACATTAAAATGCCCATCAATGCAGCCTCATCAGTGTTCGTCTGCAGCCTTGTTAGTGTCATTGCAGCCTTTTCAGTGTCAGTGCAGCCTTGTCAGTGCAGCCTTGCCCCAGTGCAGCCTTGTCAGTGCAGCCTTGCCCCAGTGCAGCTTTGCCCCAGTGCAGCCTTGCCCCAGTGCAGCCTTGTCCGCAGTGCAGCCTTGTCAGTGCAGCCTTGTCCTCAGTGCAGCCTTGTCAGTGCAGCCTTGTCCCCAGTGCAGCCTTGTCAGTGCAGCTGTCACATACCTGGTGGCGGAGCCCAGAATGCAGGGAGTGGCCTCTCGTGTGCCTCTGGCTCAAGAACCCTTGATAGAGGAAACAGGGACTCGAGCGCAGTGGGCCACAAGTGCCTGGCAAGTGGCAGGTGTCTCTGAGGTTCAACTGGAACACCGGAACAGCAGACTGTAGGAAGAAGCACTGGATAACTGTCTGGAACACTGGAACCACTGGCCGTGAGGAGAAGCACTGTAGCAGGCAGGAACTCTGGAACAGCAGGCGGCAGGGAGGTGTCCTGTAGTTCGGCTGGAGAACTGGAACAGCAAGCCGTAAGAGGGTGCACTGGAACTCTGGCAGGAACACTGGATACAACATGTACATGTGAGCGCTACATTCAACCAATATAAAACAGTTGGAGCCCCCCAAAAAATACATATATTGCTCTAATACAAAGAGAATGAATGACTGAAGGGTGGTTACATAACTATAATAAAGGGAATATTAATAAAAATAAAATTATAAATTTATGCTGATCAGCATGAGTCTAAAATGCTAAAGTCCAAAATGAAACTAAAACTGAATTAGTCCATAAAAAACAACTGTAGAAGGCAGCCCTGTAGATTAGGATGAAGCAATCCTCTGGGTACTGAAGGAGAAAAACAACAATGGCGCCACTCTAAGTGCAGTATTAAAAACAAATTTAATGTATCTTTAAAATCAAGTACTCACAAGGGTACAAGTAAACAGGCGTGCAAAGAGTGAGATAATCATGCCAGGTGTCCCAGATGAGGTATAGAGTCACATCGTGCGGTGGCGTTCTATTCTTCTGACAGGGTGCGCTGCTGATTACTTGCTGTGTCCTGTCGCTGGAACGCGCTGTGTACAATCCGGGGAGCAGGGTCACTTCCGGGTCTGTGCTGGGATAGGCGGCACAGCACAGACCTGGAAGTGACCCTGCTCCCCGGATTGTACACAGCGCGTTCCAGCGACAGGACACAGCAAGTAATCAGCAGCGCACCCTGTCAGAAGAATAGAACACCACCGCACAATGTGACTCTATACCTCATCTGGGACACCTGGCATGATTATCTCACTCTTTGCATGCCTGTTTACTTGTACCCTTGTGAGTACTTGATTTTAAAGATACATTAAATTTGTTTTTAATACTGCACTTAGAGTGGCGCCATTGTTGTTTTTCTCTGGCAGGAACACTGGAACTACTGGCTGCAGGAGGTGCACTGTAGCAGGCAGGAACTCTGGAACAGCAGGCAACAGGAAGGTGTACTATAGTTCAGCTGGAGCACGAGCAGAATCAGACAGGCCGGGTCAACACTGGCGGGCAAGCAGGTACCAAACAGAGGCAGGAGAATAGTCAAGATACAGTCCGGGTTGGCAACAGGCAGGCAACAGATAACCGAAGGAGGAGGCAGGAGAGTAGTCAAACGAGCCGTGGTCAAAGACTGGCAGCAAACAGGAATAGTCAGGAACAGGCCGGGTAACAGGAAGCAGGTATTCAGGTAGCTTAGGGTCACAGGGAACGCTGTAGACCGGACAGCAAGAAAGCGTGCTGACAGGCTCCTTTAAATAGGCCTAATGGCGCCAAATGCTGTCACACAGCACGTCTGCGCGCATCCGCGTGCACTCGTGCACGCCCGTGTACCGACCGTACGTGCCCGTTCGTACCATCGCGCACCCACGTACACCCGTTCGTACGAGCGCGCACCCGCCCGCCTCCGTTCGCGCCAACGCGCCTTCGAACGCGTCCTCTGGCTCTAACAACGGGGGTTCTGTTAACCGATCTTCCGCCGACGGTTGTGCTAACAGGACGCCTTTCATGACAGCAGCCTTGTCCCCAGTGCAGCCTTGTCCCCAGTGCAGCCTTGTCCCCAGTGTCCATGCCTCCTGCCGCCGCCGCCGCCATACACATGGTAGTAGTTTTAAATATGGCGCCGCGGAGTTCGGAGGGACTCGGCGCCGGCGGAAGTGAACGAACGCCGCCGAGATACACATAGCCAAGGGTTCTCGGCTCTTTCCGGCGCCGCTCACAGTCCCGCCCTATGATGGACATAACACAGGTCCAATGGCGGGACTGGGTGTGACTGTGAGCGGCGCCGGAAAGAGCCGAATACACCCGACTATGTGTATCTCGGCTCTGTGATTTCGGCGGCGCTTGTTCAGCACCGCCGAGCCCCTCCGAACTCCGCGGCGCCATATTTGAAACTACTCGCTATGTGAATGTCGGCAGCAATCGCCGACATTCACATAGCAATAGCGGGGATCGGCGTATAACACGCACCCACGACTTTCCCCTGATTTTAAGGGGAAAAAAGTGCGTGTTATACGCCGATAAATACGGTAATATTTAATGGGCTCAACATGCCTCTCAGCAATTTCCTTGGGGTGTCTACTTTCCAAAATGGGGTCATTTGGGGGGGGGGGTTTGTACTACCCTGCCATTTTAGCACCTCAAGAAATGACATAGGCAGTCATAAACTAAAAGCTGTGTAAATTCCAGAAAATGTACCCTAGTTTGTAGACGCTATAACTTTTGCGCAAACCAATAAATATACGCTTGTTGACATTTTTTTTACCAAAGACATGTGGCCGAATACATTTTGGCCTAAATGTATGACTAAAATTGAGTTTATTGGATTTTTTTTATAACAAAAATAGAAAATATAATTTTCGGTCTTTTTCCGTTTATATCGCAAAAAATAAAAACCGCAGAGGTGATCAAATACCATCAAAAGAAAGCTCTATTTGTGGGAAGAAAAAGGCGCAAATTTCGTTTGGGTACAGCATTGCATGACTGCGCAATTAGCAGTTAAAGCAACGCAGTGCCAAATTGTAAAAAGTGCTCTGGTCAGGAAGGGGGTAAATCCTTCCGGGGCTGAAGTGGTTAACTAAATTCGTTTAGTTAAATTCATTGCATTCGTCACATTCGTTTTCGGGATTCGTTTGGTTTCGTATTCAAATTCTAAAAAATTCGACCGCATTTGAAAAATCTACCGGATTCGAAAAAACTATCAAATTCGAAATAATTCTACCGCATTTGAAAAAATTCAGCCGAATTTGAAAAAGTAAACTATATATAACCATTTTCCGAAATTCGAATTTCGTATAGAATGGATTAGAAAAGAATAGAAAATAATAGAAAAGAATAGACTAGAAAAACAATAGAACAGAATAGAATAAAATATGATATATTTATTTTATTCTATTCTGTTCTATTGTTTTTCTATTTTATTATTTTCTTCTCTAATTCAAATTCATTCTATACAAAATTAGAATTTCAGAATTTCTGAAATTTCTAGAATTTGAATAGAAAAGATTAGAATAGAATAGAAAATAATAGAAAAGAATAGCATAGAAAAACAATAGAACGGAATAGAAAAAATATACTATATATTATATTTTAATATATTCTGTTCGATTGTTTTTCTATGCTATTCTTTTCTATTATTTTCTATTTTATTCTAATCTTTTCTATTCAAATTTGATTTTACTCTATACGAAATTTGAATTTTGGAAGTTTGGAAATTTTCTATGATGTTCTATTGTTTTTCTATGCTATTCTTTTCTATTCTAATCTTTTCTATTCAAATTCAAAATAATTCTATACGAAATTTGAATTTCCGAAGCTATCTTCCGAAATTCGAATTTCGTATAGGATGAATTTGCATTTGAATAGAAAAGATTAGAATAGAATGGAAAAACTATAGAACAGAATAGCAAAAAAAAATATTATATATATATATATATATATATATATATATATATATATATATATATATATATATATATATATATATATATATATATATATATATATACACACACACACACAGTGGCTTGCGAAAGTATTCGGCCCCCTTGAACTTTTCAACCTTTTGCCACATTTCAGGCTTCAAACATAAAGATATAACATTTTTATTTTTTGTGAAGAATCACCAACAAGTGGGACACAATTGTGAAGTGGAACGAAATCTTTTGGGTTTTTGAAACTTTTTTAACTAATAAAAAAATGAAAAGTGGGGCATGCAAAATTATTCGGCCCCCTTGCGTTAATACTTTGTAGAGCCACCTTTTGCTGCGATTACAGCTGCAAGTCGCTTGGGGTATGTCTCTATCAGTTTTGCACATCGAGAGACTGAAATTCTTGCCCATTCTTCCTTGCAAAACAGCTCGAGCTCAGTGAGGTTGGATGGAGAGCGTTTGTGAACAGCAGTTTTCAGCTCTTTCCACAGATTCTCGATTGGATTCAGGTCTGGACTTTGACTTGGCCATTCTAACACCTGGATATGTTTATTTGTGAACCATTCCTTTGTAGATTTTTCTGTATGTTTGGGATCATTGTCTTGTTGGAAGATAAATCTCCGTCCCAGTTTCAGGTCTTTTGCAGACTCCAACAGGTTTTCATCCAGAATGGTCCTGTATTTGGCTGCATCCATCTTCCCCTCAATTTTAACCATCTTCCCTGTCCCTGCTGAAGAAAAGCAGGCCCAAACCATGATGCTGCCACCACCATGTTTGACAGTGGAGATGGTGTGTTGAGTGTGATGAGCTGTGATGCTTTTACGCCAAACATATCGTTTTGCATTGTGGCCAAAAAGTTCGATTTTGGTTTCATCGGACCAGAGCACCTTCTTCCACATGTTTGGTGTGTCTCCCAGGTGGCTTGTGGCAAACTTTAGACGAGACTTTTTATGGATATCTTTGAGAAATGGCTTTCTTCTTGCCACTCTTCCATAAAGGCCAGATTTGTGCAGTGTACGACTGATTGTTGTCCTATGGACAGACTCTCCCACCTCAGCTGTAGTTCTCTGCAGTTCATCCAGACTGATCATGGGCCTCTTGGCTGCATCTCTGATCAGTCTTCTCCTTGTCTGAGCTGAAAGTTTAGAGGGACAGCCAGGTCTTGGTAGATTTGCAGTGGTCTGATACTCCTTCCATTTCAAAATGATCGCTTGCACAGTGCTCCTTGGGATGTTTAAAGCTTGGGAAATCTTTTTGTATCCAAATCCAGCTTTAAACTTCTCCACAACAGTATTACGGACCTGCCTGGTGTGTTCCTTGGTCTTCATGATGCTCTCTGCGCTTTCAACAGAACCCTGAGACTATCACAGAGCAGGTGCATTTATACAGAGACTTGATTACACACAGGTGGATTCTATTTATCACCATCAGTCATTTAGGACAACATTGGATCATTCAGAGATCCTCGCTGAACTTCTGGAGTGAGTTTGCTGCACTGAAAGTAAAGGGGCCGAATAATTTTGCACGCACCACTTTTCAGTTTTTTAATTGCTAAAAAAGTTTAAAATATCCAATAGATTTCGTTCCACTTTACAATTGTGTCCCACTTGTTGGTGATTCTTCACAAAAAATTAAAATTCTATATCTTTATGTTTGAAGCCTGAAATGTGGCAAAAGGTTGAAAAGTTCAAGGGGGCTGAATACATATATATATATATATATATATATATATATATAAAATAGGATTTTTTACTTACCGTAAAATCCGTTTCTCTGCTGACTAGGCAGACCAAAAAAACAACCCCTGGCTACGCCCATGGGCTGTTCTCCGTCAGTACATAACCCCCTCCCTGCTCTAGGTATTCAGTTTAGTAGCAAGCATTAATAGAAGTATCAAAAAACTCCATAGAGGGATGGGTGCTGTGTCTGTCAATGAACTCAGAGAAACGGATTTTACGATAAGTAAAAAATTCTATTATCTCATTCGTTCATTGACAGACACAGCCTTCTTTATTCAGAATGGTAGGGACGTTCCAAAGCAGTAGGGACACCCCAAAAGGCAACCAGGTAACAGGAGCTTCACACAGGACAAGCTGAAACCCAACCTGAACGATACCCCTTCAAGAGGGATTAGACCCTCTTAACAGCAGCCTGCAAAAAACTTGCGGCCAAAATAAGGCATCTGCAGATGCCAAACCATCCATTTCTTAGAAACTTGTAAAAAATGTGCCACGAACGCATGAAGACAGAAGGCTCAAGATGCACTAGGTGCCCGAGAAGAATGCACCGTAACAGGGAAAGCAGGAACCCGATTACTCACAGCATAGCCCAGAGTCATCATCTGTCTGATCCATCCAGAAGAAAGTCACAGAAGAAGCAGACAGCCCCTTTCTTGGCCTTTCCATGAGTACAGAGAGCCTGCAAAAGACTCAGTGGCTGGCAAATGCAACCGAATCCCCCAAACCACATCCCGGGCAGATAAGGCAAATTCCTTGGGATGTGTTGCCAGGGACACAAGAAAGGAAACACTATGTCCTTGTTCAAATTAAAACCCAGGGACAGAACTATAGAAAAGGGCGAAGCACCGCCTAAACCTGGGTAAGGTGAACGAGAAGATAACGCCACCATTTTCGACATCCTGTGAGCAGAGGTGAAAGCCACCAAGAGGCCACCTTCCGAGACAGAGTAAGTAATGGAATCTCCAGATATTTTGAGAGAGGGAGAAAGAGAGAGAGAGAGAGAGAAAGTGGCTCCTGGAGAACCGAAAACACCAAGTTCAGATCCCACAGCAGTAGAAGAAAACCGCACCCGTGGAAGCAGACATCTAACCCCTTGAAAAAAAGGTATGCACCAGGGAGCTCGAGACCAGGGGATGCTGAAGATGACCACCCAGGCTGACACCTGGCCCTCAGTGGTACTCAAGGCGCATTCCTGCTCAACCCCCCGTAAATGGGGGTCGGAATTGGAGCCACCTAGAAAGAACAAGGATGAATGCCCGGTGATTCACACCAGGATATATGCACTCTTCGCATTCAGAGGTTAAAACCTGCTAAAGGATGAACTCCCTAGCCATCAACAGTGTCGGAACTGCCGTACGTGGCTCAACACAGCCAGGCCGTTAAAACCAGTGACTCTAAGGCAGGATGGAAGAATGGCCCTGGGACCATAGATCCTTCCTGAGAGGCAGTCGACAAGGAACGCCGGTGACCAGGCGCACCCGGTTGGTGTACCCAGGCCGACTGGACCCATCCGGGGATAATAGAATGACCAGAACCCCCGCAGCTGTGATCCTGCGTAAAAGCTACAACAGAAGCTGGAGAGGAGGAAAGCCATAGAGAAACATCACTGGCCCCATGGGCCACCAGAGCTGCCAGAGCAATCCATGACCTTACCAGAAACATTGGTACAGTCCAGTTGAACCAGGACAACAAGAGAACTACCTCATGAGTGTCCCAGCGGGAAACAAACCAGAAGAATACACGGCCCGCTGAAGGGCCCAACCCTTGCCAACTGAGGTATCCGCTTGTCAGCATTTCACTCCTGGAATGCATACACCGGAAAAGAGCCGGACGAAACATTCTGCCCACCGGGGAATACTGGCAACAGCCAGGGCCACCACAGCCTATTTGACGCGCCCTGACGAAGGGCATAAGCCATCGTGGTTGTCTTGTCCGACTAGAACCGTACTGGGAGCCCCTGAAGTCGAACCGTCCATGATGCAGACTTAGCCTGATCACTCGAAGTTCCATGATATTACCTGGTAGTCCGGATTCCACCAGCGTACAATGACCCAGAGCAGAGCTCAGTCCAAGGACATCCTACCCGGACCGACTGGCATTGGTGGTCACCCTGTTTAATACAAGGGGAGAAAGGATTTATCCCGCTGAAGAACCGGAGAGTGAGCCACCAGACCAGGGAACCCTGGTTTCCGAACTCAGCCTAATCCGATTGTCCCGAGACCTCGGGCATTTGTCTCATGCCAGGATCTCCCCGAAGGAAGCTTTTATGGAACTGCGAAATTGGAAACGTTTCAAAAAGGTAGAAACTCTCAGACCCAACACCCACATGCAGGTTCGCAGAGGGCCTACCTGCCGGACAGAAAAATAAAAAACGCAACATGCAACTTCTGGAGTTTGTCCAAGAGAAGAAAACACGCTGGCCAGAGCTGAAGCTCGGGCTCAGATAATCCGACATTCTGGAAGGGCCTAAGCAGACTTCAGATAGTATAGATGCCTACTGAAATCAGTCAAGGTATAGAAACTACATTGCCCCTCGGGGTAGTCGAGGAGTGGCAGAAGAAGATCGTCCAGGTCAGCCAGGACCGCAAACCCCCACTGATGCAACCACGCCTGATCCGGGGCCAACACCTCGGAAGGGGGGAGGGAGGTGGAGGAGAACCCTGGAGGGACCGACCACCCCAGGGAGTACCCGCACCCCTCACCACTCCGGGAAGGGAGAGGAGGGGACCCTTACTTACCTCTCCAGCAAAAAAGCGCGGGTAACACTCCCAGACAGATCCTCCTCGCCACCAAAGTGGTGGGGGCTGTCGGCCATGAGGAACGCTGCGACACAGGCCAAGACCCGGTCGTATGCGACCTTGCAAGACGTTTAACTCACAGGGCACCCAGCCCAGTCGCCAAGCCTGGCAGTTGATTGTAGATCTGCCGGAAAAAAATCGGACCGGAAAAAAACACCGGAAAAAAATTCAGGAAAAAGAGAAAATAACAAACAACAAAAAATTCCCAGGACAAGAGATCCCAGCAGGGAACTAGGTCCTTACTCCTGACTAGGCAGAAAAAAAACTGAATACCTAGAGCAGGGAGGGGGTTGTATACTGACGGAGGACAGCCCATGGGTGTAGCCAGGGGTTGTTTTTTTGTTCTGCCTAGTCCTACTCCTGCGGAGATGACATAACCCTACTGTTCTGAATAAAGAAGACAGTGTCGGTCAATGAACGAATGAGAAATATATATACACATACATTGGGGACGGAAAGTATTCAGACCCCCTTCAATTTTTCACTCTTTGTTATATTGCAGCCATTTGCTAAAATCATTTAAGTTCATTTTTTTTTGGCCTAATCCTAAGCGGTAGAATATAAAAATATCAGACTACCAAACCAAAAATAGAGTATTGCTGTATATAGCCCCTCACCTCATCCCAAATATATTACGGGAAAAGTAGAGAAAGATTGCCCCGGGGATTGTATGGGTGGGGGGGGTGTATTTATGTAACACAAGTGACAAGAAAATTAAAAAATATATATAGCTTTATTCAAAAACTTATATGAAATATATAGTTAAAAAACAGTATAATATAATGAACAACTCATACAGTTAATTTCTACACCATGTTGGAAGGGGCTCTAAGATAGCAGAACGCAATCGAACATGATGATAAAGAAACCCAACATGTTTTGGATTATTGTTAGTACAATTCCTTCTTCAGGGTTTTTTTTTTTTGGGGGGGGATATACTGTATGATCTAAAATACAAAATACATAGATAGAACATAGTTACATTATTCAAAAAATGCATGAGATAATGTATAAATAGTGGGGATAGGAGCTTGGGGAATAACAAAAAAGGGGGGAAGCAAAGAATAACCGTAATCAAAGGGACTTACTTAGTTCAAAAATAGTACCCGTATCCTAGACAGATGAAAGTTTGATGGTTTTACAGATATCACTCCATGTTTCAGTCTCCATAATACCAGTCAGCTGCAGGGACAGGACGACTGGTTGCAATCGAGGGAAAGATGAATGTGGCCAAGTACAGGGATATCCTGGACAAAAACCTTCTCCAGAGTGCTCAGGACCTCAGACTGGGCCGAAGGTTTACCTTTCAACAAGACAATGACCCTAAGCACACAGCTAAAATAACAAAGGAGTGGCTTCATAACAACTCCGTGACTGTTCTTGAATGGCCCAGCCAGAGCCCTGACTTAATTGAGCATATCTGGAGAGACCTAAAAATGGCTGTCCACCAACGTTTACCATCCAACCTGACAGAACTGGAGAGGATCTGCAAGGAGGAATGGCGGAGGATCCCCAAATCCAGGTGTGAAAAACTTGTTGCATCTTTCCCAAAAAGACTCATGGCTGTATTAGATCAAAAGGATGCTTCTACTAAATACTGAGCAAAGGGTCTGAATACTTAGGACCATGTGATATTCAGTTTTTATTTTTTAATAAATCTGCAAAAATGTCAACAATTCTGTGTTTTTCTGTCAATATGGGGTGCTGTGTGTACATTAATGAAAAAAAATGAACTTAAATGATTTTAGCAAATGGCTGCAATATAACAAAGAGTGAAAAATTGAAAAATGTAAGGGGGTCTGAATACTTTCCGTCCCCACTGTATGGATATATATATATATATTTATATATATATATATATATATATACACACACATCTTCTGAAATTCGAATTTTGTATACAATGAATTTGAATTCGAATAGAAAAGATTAGAATAGAGTAGAAAAGAATAGACTAGAAAAACAATAGAACAGAATAAAATAAAATATAATACAGTAAAACTTTGGTTTGAGAGTAACTTGGTTTGAGAGCGTTTTGCAAGACAAGCAAAATTTTTTCATAAATTTTGACTTGATATACAAGCGATGTCTTGATATACAAGTAGCGTCAAGTCACAACTGAGTATAAAAGAAAAGAGAGGCTCCTCTAAGTGTAGTAATATGGTTACATTTAATGAAGGTACAACATTTAGCAACTCACATCCTCCCAACTCATCCTCTGCACTGCCATCAACGTCATCTCTTCCACGCTGCGCTCCACAAGCTCTTCAAGCCTCGCTTTCTGATCGCTCTACTGCAAGGTAGTCTTCCCATTCGCAATTGCAGATTGATAGCGGTGAGAGCCGGTCTGAGGACCGCTTTACCCCGGATGCCTGCATACTTAGATGTGCCTTTTTTAATCATCAACCATGTGAGTTGCTAAATGTTGTACCTTCATTCAATGCAGACATATTGCTACACTTAGAGGCGCCGCTCTTCTCTTTTATACTCCTGATGGATTTTGATTCTAATCCCCTCTAATCCCCTCGTGGAGGCTTCCATTTGTGGATTGACATTCTATGGTTACACAACCTATGACATTGCTATAATCTTTTTATATGGACTATAAACTGAAAGACCTATGAATAAATGGTTGGGGAACGAACCACCTGAGTTTCCATTATTTCTTATGGGGAAATTTGCTTTGATATACAAGTGCTTTGGATTACAAGCATGTTTCCAGAACGAATTATGCTAGCAATCCAAGGTTTTACTGTATATATATATATATATATATATATATATATATATATATATATATATATATTATATTTTATTCTATTGTTTTTCTTGTCAATTCTTTTCTATTATTTTCTATTCTAATCTTTTCTATTCAAATTCGAATTTCAGAAGCCATCTTCCGAAATTCGAAATTTTGCATAGAATGAATTTGAATAGAAAAGTTTAGAATAGAATAGAAAAGAAACAATGGAACAGAACATAAGAAAATAAAATATATATATAATATATATATATATATATATATATATATATATATATATATATATATATATATATATATATATATATATATATATATATATATATATATATATACAGGGCTTTTTTCAGCAGGAACTAGGGGGAACTCAGTTCCACCACCTCTGGCTCAGGTCTTCTGCTCCCTGCTCACCACTATCACTTGGTAACACTGAAGTCCAGTTTACAAGTGATAGCTTATCTCCCAGTAGCTCCCACAGGATGGGGGAGAAGATGGGGGCAGTGGGGGGAGGGGTTGTATGCAGAGGGAAGAGCTACTATTTGATGCCATTTGGCAGGTATGTGTGTGGCGGACATAGCCGAGTTCCTGCACCTTTTCTCTGAGAAAAAAAGCCCTGTATATATATATGTATATATGTAAAACATTTTCCGAAATTCAAATTTCTCATAGACTGAAATCAAATTTGAATAGAAAAGATTAGAATAAAATAGATATAAATAAATAAATAAATATATAAATATATATATTTATAACCATTTTCCGAAATTCAAATTTCCTATAGAATGATTTTGAATTTGAATAGAAAAGAATAGAATAGAAAAACAATAGAACAGAATAAAATAAAATATAATATATGTTTTTCTAGTTTATTCTTTTCTATTATTTTCTATTCTATTCTAATCTTTTGTATTCAAATTCGAATTCATTCTATACAAAATTTGAATTTCGGAAGATGGTTTTATATATATATATATATATATATATATACATATACCGTATTTATGGCGTATAACACACACCGGTGTATAACACGCACCCCAATTTAGGAGGGAATTTTAAGGAAAAAAAAACTTTTAGGAGGGAAGTTGAAGGGAAAAAAACTTACATTTAAATGCCCATCATTGCAGCCTTCTCAGTGCAGCCTTCCCCAGTGCAGCCTTGTCAGTGCAGCCTTGTCAGTGCAGCCATGTCAGTGCAGCCTTCCCCAGTGCAGCCTTCCCCAGTGCAGCCTTGTCAGTGCAGCCTTGTCAGTGCAGCCTTGTCAGTGCAGCCATGTCAGTGCAGCCTTCCCCAGTGCAGCCTTCCCCAGTGCAGCCTTGTCAGTGCAGCCTTGTCAGTGCAGCCATGTCAGTGCAGCCTTCCCCAGTGCAGCCTTCCCCAGTGCAGCCTTGCCCCAGTGCAGCCTTCGATCCCCTGTCCCTGCCATCCTGGGCTTCAAAAATCACGGACCGCGATTTAAAAATGGCGCCGCCGAGTAGGTTCGGATAGCTCCGCTCGGGACTACGAGTGGAGCCGAAAGTGAACGAGAGCCGCCGGAAAGAGCCGAGGACCGGCTCTGTGTATTTCGGCGCCATTTTCAAATCGCGGTCGGCGATTTTGAAGTTGTAACAGCTCCGGATCGCAGGGGATCGGCGTATAACACGCACCTGCGACTTTCCCCTGATTTTAAGGGGAAAAAAGTGCGTGTTATACGCCGATAAATACGGTATATTATATTTCTTTCTGTTCTGTTTTATTGTTTTTTATGGGATTCTTTTCTATTCTATTCTAATCTTTTGTATTCAAATTCGATTTCATTCTATACGAAATTCTAAGGTGTTATACATATATATATATATTTTCAATTCTTTTTTTTTCTTTTTTTTAAATTTAATCTTTATTGAGGAATTTTTCCTTTACAAAATATACAAAGTTCTATATATATTAAAATTTTATCATACATCCTCCTTTTTCCTTTTTTTCCTCTCCTTTCTCCCTTCCCTTCCCACCTCCCCCCCTCCCTATCCCTCCCCCCCTCCTTATCCCAGTCCATTATTTTCTATTCTAATCTTTTCTATTCAAATCCAATGTCATTCTATATGGAATTCAAATTTTGGAAGATGTTTCATATATATATATATATATATATATATATATATATATATATATATATATATATATATATATATATATATATATATATGAAACATATATATATATAAATTCCTTCTGTACGAAATTCAAATTTCGGAAGATGACTTCTGAAGTTCGAATTTCGTAGAGAATGAATTTGAATTTGAATAGAAAAGATTTGAATAGAAAATAATAGAAAAAAATAGACTAGAAAAACAATAGAACAAAATAGAATAAATTATAATATATATTATATTTTATTCTATTGTGTTCTATTGTTTTTCTAGTTTATTCTTTTCTATTATTTTCTATTCTATTCTAATCTTTTCTATTCTAATTCAACTTCATTCTATACGAAATTCTAATTTTGGAAAATGGCTATATATAGTTTACTTTTTCGAATTCGGTAAAATTTTTTCGAATGCGGGAGAAATTTTTTCGAATTTGATAGTTTTTTGTAATCCGGTAGATTTTTTTCTAATTTGATCAAATTTTTCAAATTTGATCAACTTTTTTTCGAATTCGGTCAAAATTTTTTCGAATTCGAAACTATTCTAATCTTTTCTATTCAAACTCGATTTCAGTCTATAAGAAATTCGAATTTCGTATAGAATGATATAGAATAGCATAGAAACGAAGAGAAAAGAAAAACAATATAACAGAATAGAATAAAATATAATATATATTATATTTTATTCTATGTTGTTCTATTGTTTTTCTATTCTTTTCTATTTTAGTTTCCATTTTTTTGAATTATATTCCAATCTATTCTCGAATTCGAATTTATACTATTTGGAATTCGAATTTCGGAAGACGGTCATGTTCTATTATATTACATTTTATTAAATTCTATTCTATTATTTACTATTCTTTTATTTTTATTCTATTGCTTTATTGTTTTATGTTCTATTTCATTGTATTTTTTAGAAAATCGTTTTCTATTTTTTCGAATTTGTTTTCGAATTTGATTTGAATTTCATTTGCGTTTTTTCGATTTATATCTTTATTTCGGATTCGTTTAAATTCGTTACTTTTGTATTTTCCGAATTTCCGAATAATGAAAAATTTGTCCGAATTTCGATTCGGAACGAAACGAGATGCACATATCTAGTAATGATCAGCAACAGGCAGATTGGCAGACTCCTTAGACAAAAATAGGTGAGATAAGGTAGACAGCAGTACAGGAAAAAGAGCCTTTAAGCTGAACCAGCACATCTGTACTTTGTAGGAAAGGCTGTCTCCTCTAGTAACTGAAATTTACTCACAGTGTCATACACAGATTCCCTTGCATGAGTTCTCTCTTGAAGTCCTCCCAGCCAATTCATAGCCTCCAGCCCATGAAGAGCCACCTCTGGTGCTTCCTTAGAACTCCATCCCTCTTAAATCGTTTCTGGATCTTTAGCAAGCTCTTCTCAACAGAAACTTGAACACCCGGATAGGCCTTGGATAGGCCTAGCAGCCAGGAGACCACCTGGATAGGCCTCAGGCCTAGCAGCCAGGAGCTGTTTCACACACGCCCAACTAGGCTGCAGCCCTGGGCGGGAAGACTAACATCATGTAACTTCTCCCAAATAAATACCTTTTCCCAGCATGCAAAGCTGTCAGTCTGATTTGCTGAAAAAGGTAATGTCAAAGGCAACAGCACCACCTACTGACAAAAGGGAGAAACCACAGCTAAGCAGGATTAGGACAGAAGCCATTTGACCACAGAACACTACAAATTAGCCAGGCTGGCTACCACCCACCATAACTAAATTTACCTGTAGCCCTATTCTAGGATGAGGGTGCTACATAGAACATACACTGGGGCATATAACCTAATGGAAAATAGGGGATTTTAGGAAGATAACAAAATGGCTTTACAACCACTTTAAGTGGTCATCAGAAACAACTTTGATGTCACAGAGTGCTCTTTATACACTAAAACATGTTAAATCCGATTTAGGGGTCTCAAAACAAGACAGATGATGAGATAGTGAGTCCAGATCTTAAGATAAGATTATTAGGTGCTTTATTGTATACAAACACTGCAGTGGAGAGACACAACACAGACCGACCTCCATCTCTACCAGGCAGAACGAAAGCAGGAAGTGTCTCTGAGCTTACATCTATGGTTTATACAATTTATACTTTATGAATATGCATAAGCACTATGCGTGTTATAGGTGTGATTGTATAGTTAAGTCCAATCAGCATTCATATCTTCTTAGTAGCAAGGGAACAGTTAAATGGGTGGTTACATCATGTGACTGGCAAAGAAAGAGATTTCAACAGTATCTAGTCACTTAGACTGGAAGCCTATTTTGAGCAGCTTTCTGGGTTTCTTATCAGAGTTTGTGTCCTCACATATCCTGTAGTTTTGTTTTCCAGGGAATTGAAAGAAAAAGAAAAAGGAGAACATCTAGGGAAAGTAAACAAATCAAGCATATTATCAATTCTTAAAGTGACAGTCGCTTTATACATATATATACATGATACAATATGCAAAATATATATAACGATATAATAAATAATTATAATTATCAAAATAATAATAATTAATACATTTATAAATGATAGTTTATTTTCCTCAACAGTTATACCACAGGGTTGTATTGGACAAAAGGCAATTATGGGTGAAAACTTGAATACCCAAAAGTCTATGCAAACAAACAGTGATGTGATTGTAGCCGTATTAGTGCAATTGTGACAGAGAAAATTGAATACTGTCCGTGATACTTTTTTTATTTGCACTAACATACAATTTTTCAGGACAAGCTTTCGGGGTATGTCCCCTTCTTCAAGGTCCAAGCCGTACTCCTTGAGTATGGCTTGGACCTTGAAAAAGGGGACATACCCCAAAAACTTGTCCTGAAAATTTGTATGTTAGTGCAAATAAAAAAAGTATCCCGGACAGTACTCAAACAAACAGTGAGAGATTATATAAACTCCCCAGACAGCACATCGCACGACCATGCCGGCGCTGATATTGCTAAATAATATTGACAAAAGTTTTCATTTACAACACAACTTTTAAATATAATTACATATTTTAAAGGTCTGGCATCTCCAAATATAAGCGGTAATGTCATTGCTTTATATCTATAAAGGTATATCATGCTATAATAACATATGGTTCTCTTGCTGTAACATAAACTAGTTAAACTTTTTCTTTTTATAGTGTAAGGGAGGTTAGAATGTTACCATGGGTTTTTATTGCTGTCTGCTCTTCCTCAGGGAAGATTTCTCATCCTGTGCCAGGGATGAGAAATGTCAAGGGCACATACTTTCTCAAGGGGTATTTTATCCCCCCCCCCACACACACTTATGTACCATTTCTTGTTGTATGATTAAGAGCATGCAAGGAATGTTTGCTGCTAGTACTCACTACTTTTTTGCCTTTTTCAAAATACTAATAAAAATGATTGAAACTGAAATTTCTCACGGGTAATGAAGATAGCAATAAAATCTGACAGATGTTCTGCTCCTCCCCTGTTCAGTTGAAAAATGTGTTTTTGTTGTGTGTGTCCCATTGGAGACATCTATCTCCCATTTTGGTATTCGGCATCACTTAGTTGGGAAGTGAGGGGAAATCCTTCCCAATGGAAATTAGGGATGAGCCCGATGTTTGAGTCCAGCATAAGTTCGACTCAAACATCCGGTGTACGCCTATTCGCCGAATAGCGAACAATTTGGGGAGTTCGCGGCAAATTCGAAAGCCGCGGAACACCCTTTAAAAGTCTATGGGAGAAATCAAAAGTGCTAAGTTTAAAGGCTTATATACATGGTATTGTCATAAAAAGTGTTTGGGGACCTGGGTCCTGCCCCAGGGGACATGTATCAATGCAAAAAAAAGTTTTAAAAAACGGCCGTTTTTTTTGGGAGCAGTGATTTTAATAATGCTTAAAGTGAAACAATAAAAGTGAAATATTCCTATAAATTTCATACCTGGGGGTGTCAATAGTATGTCTGTAAAGTGGCGCATGTTTTCCGTGTTTAGAACATTTAGAACATAACCAAGTGACCCCGCCCCCTCTGACGCTAAGGGGAAGCCATAGGGATGTCCCAGTGCGTCAGAGGGGGCGAGATTACCCGGCGACGTCACTGTGTGGCCCCGCCCTCAGTTATAAAAGAACTGTCACCTAAGAGGCCGGTCATAATACAGATCGATGGCTGCCTACGGCTTTTTTTTTTTTTCGGTCCATCGGAGCGAGAGAAGAAGAAGATGAATGGACTTCATGGGACACTTTTATTTTTTTATTTTTTAATAAAGGACTTGTCCCAAGGCATATATTGTCGTTTGTACCATTTTCACACTTTTTTGTTATGATTTCACACAGGGGGGAGGTCGGGATCTGGGGGTCCCCTTGTTAAAGGGGGCTTCCAGTTTCCGATAAGCCCCCCGCTCGCAGACCCCCACAACCACCGGGCAAGGGTTGTGGGGATGAAGCCCTTGTCCCCATCAACATGGGGACAAGGTACTTTGGGGGGCCACTACCCCAAAGCACCCTCCCCATGTCGAGAGCATGTGGCATGGTACGGTTCAGGAGGGGGGGGCGCTCTCTCGTCCCCCTCTTTTTCTGCGGCCTGCCAGGTTGCGTGTTCGGATAAGGGTCTGGTATGGATTTTTGGGGGGACCCCCATGCCATTTTTTTAAATGTTGGCGCGGGGTTCCCCTTAAAATCCATACCAGACCTGAAGGGTCTGGTATAGATTTTGAGGGGGGCCCCCACGCCATTTTTTTAAAAATTTTGGTGCGGGGTTCCCCTTAATATTCATACCAGACCCAAAGGGCCTGGTAATCGACTGTGGGGGAAACCCATGCCGTTTTTTGCAATGACTTTTATGTGTATTGCCGGGACCGACAATTCATTATAGCTGCGAGTACTTTTAAATTAATTTTTTTCCTTTAGAAATGTCATTTTGCTCTCGGACTGTTCTAAACAGAGGAAACTTGCGCCACTTTACAGGCATACTATAGTCACCCCCAGGCACAATATTTAAACGAATATTTCACTTTTATTGTTTCACTTTAAGCATTATTAAAATCACTGCTCCAAAAAAACTGCCGTTTTTAAAACTTTTTTTTGCATTGATACATGTCCCCTGGGGCAGGACCCAGGTCCCCAAACACTTTTTATGACAATACCATGCATATATGCCTTTAAAATTAGCACTTTTGATTACTCATGTTCGTGTCCCATAGACTTTAACGGTGTTCGCGTGTTCGAACAAATTTTTTGCCTGTTCGCATGTTCTGCTGCGAACTGAACCGGAGGGTGTTGGGCTCATCCCTAATGGAAATAAAGACAACAATAAAATACATGACTCCCCAAAATTAGAGAAACAAAAATTACTAGGGTTATACCTAAAATTTATTAAGAAAAACACAAGGCTTTCTGAAACAAATAGTTTCTTAGTATAAGGGAGCATTTAACTTCTTTACATGAAGCCTAGATGTACATTGACATCACAGACAACCCAATATATTACATAAACACCTAATGGCCTTCTGTGTCAAAACTGAAGGTACCCATGAATGTTTTAGTCTGACAAAAAATGTAGTCATGTGTGGGTATTTTTTAGTTACTTCCTTTAATTTTTGTTTTAAGATTGGAGCACAGAGGAAACAATCAGGATGAGTAGCTTTTGATTATTTACTGCGTGGTTCTGGTATGTTTGGTATATCCAAGCATTTTACAACTCAATATTTTGTGAGCAGATAAAAAAAAAAAAATGATCACAACATTTTATAGAAAAATGATTATAAATGTAATTTTAGTTGCAATCAACTATAACTTAAACAAAAATTGCAATTGTATATTCCTATAGAAAATATTCTATATCTATTATTGTTTTTTTTGGGTCAGGCCCCTTGTTCATATTGTTCATTTAAGTTATAGAAGCATTAGGATATGGGCTGCCTGATATTGATTTGATTTCCTAGATGTTGTCCTTATAAGCAACTTTTGTGAATAAACATCCTTCTGTTACAGATGCTCAATCTAAAGCGGAGTTCCATACAGAAATGGAACTTCCGCTTTTTGGAATCCCCCCCGGTGTCACATTTGGCACCTTTCGGGGGGAGGGGGGAGCAGATACCTGTCTAACACAGGTATTTTGCTCCCACCTCCAGGCATAGATACCCGCGCCACCCGCGGGTATCAACGCCACTTCCCACCCCCCCCCACTGTCTTCTGGGAGATACACGGATCCCAGGAGACAGCAGGCAGCAGGGACCAGTGGGAACGTGCAGCGTGAGTCGCGCATTCGCAGTGGGGAACCGGGAAGTTAAGCCGCAAGGCTTCACTTCCTGATTCCCTTACCGAAGATGGCAGCGGCAGTACCCGAGAGCCAAGGGAAAGATCAGCTTCGGGTGCCGATATCACGGGCGCCCTGGACAGGTAAGTATCCATATTTTAAAAGTCAGCAACTGCAGTATTTGTAGCTGCTGACTTTTAAATAAAAAAAAAAATCAGCAGAACTCCACTTTAAGTTTACAAATAGGTATTTAATGAGTCCTGCTTTACTTTACCTATGTCATTTCAAACTATCAGACTATTGCCGTTCTTACTTTACATTTGGGGAGCAATATTTGTACAAGGTGTATTGATACTTAGTGTTTCCATTTAGTTTATGTACCACTTTTACCACTTGTTTTTAAATTGTAAAATCTCAATAAAATTCAGTAAAAGAAAATATTCTATATCTAAGATCAAATATAAAAATAAACTAGTATAACATTGATATGAATAGTCAGCATGAGAACTGTCTTTATTACAGCACAGAAAACCAAAACAGGGTTGAATCTAACTTTCCACTTTGTGATGCAACTGTACAGTATATTTACCTATGCATTCAATGTTTCATGTATCTCTATCATGGTCACATAATAGCAGCTTATCTAGTTACACACAGCATGCTAAGTATGCTTCCAAGAACCAAGAAATTATGGAATTTTCCCAACATGTACTACAGACTTGTGCTTGGCTCAGATTGGTCACATGTAGTTTATTGCAGTTGCTCTTGCTTTGAAACACACAAGGCAAAAGGCGAGACACTTAGAGCAGTAATGTGTTTTACTGTGTTAGCCTCATGCTGTGTACACACGACCGGACTTTCGACGGACTGAATCACGTCGGACTTTTCGACGGACGTTCGACATACTTTTCAACGGACTTCCGTCGAATCGGACTTGTCTACACACAATCACACCAAAGTCCGACGGATTCGACCGTGATGACGTACGACCGGGCTAGAATAAGGAAGTCCATAGCCAGTAGCCAATAGCTGCCCTAGCGTCGGTTTTCGTCTGCCGGACTAGCATACAGACAAAGGATTTTTCGATCAGACTCGAGTCCGTTGGAAAGATTTGAAACATGTTCTAAATCTAAAGTCCGTCACATTTTCGACAGAAAAGGTCTGCTGCAGGTCCGATGAAGCCCACACACGGTCTAATTGTCCGACGGATTCGTTCCGTTGGACAAATTTGGTCGAAAAGTCCGGCCGTGTGTACACGGCATTGGACAGGAGCAAGAAAGTAAAAAAGTACATGATAAATTTCATGTGGCTAGCTAAATATATTTTGAGGCGCAAGCTTTTGCCTTTTCGGGCATGGATTCCAAGCATGCTTTGAAGACGGAAATGAAGTGTTTAAGAAAGCTTGCACATTTATTTATATTCAGTTAGTCACACAAAAGGTATCGCCATTTTTACTTTAGTGACAGCAAACATTTCTCACAGAAGGCATGTGATTCATCTTTTACTTTGGATGAAAAAAGTTAAATTAAAAATTGTCTGAAATAGTCTGCATGCCTCAAGAAACAATTTATTATATATAAATAATTCATGAAATATCATTTACCCTGTGCTATCCATTGCCAGTTAATAAATATGATTGGACTTTTAGTGTTTTTTTATATAACTTACAACTTTATACAATAATCCATTTATGAGAAGGACTAGTCTATCTAAAAGTCTACCTAACTCTTGTCAGCAGTCACATTGGTAGTAAACTGAAGTGAAGAGCCAACTGGATTAACTTGGCGTTTAAACTGCTTACATATCAGGCTAATCAGTTTTCTACGCAGCTTGCTATGTCCAATCAACAACACCAGAGGGCTAAGGCCCATAAAAACATAGGCAGCAAAGTTAGCCATGGGCAACAGGAAGGTGGAAGCAGATGCCCCTTTTGTAAAGTTGTAGAAGTTAACAGCCACCACGTTGGTTCCCCAACAGATGACAAACAAAATAACCAAAGTGGTGATCACCAAGGCTGCTTTCTTCTCAGAAGCCACACGATTAATGGTTTTTTGTGCAGCTATGGCGCTTGAATGCTGCTGCAAAGTGTACAGAGTACCTAGATTGGTGACCACCATAAGAATAACAGGTATGATTTCATGAATAATCAATGATGTGGTGACAAAGAAAAGGTTTGCATTAGGGCTTGGGAAGTTCCATACACAGCCCATCACAGGTCTGGTACTGGTGCTTATCAGCTGTACTGAAAATGTGGTGTTAGATTCCCCACGGGAAGTATATACCAAAGCTGGTATATAATACAAGCTGTTGAATATCCAAAGTGCAGCTAGGGCTTTAATGGTGGTGATGAAAGAGTTTGCTCTCAGTTTCAAATAATGGCTCCTGATGCTGATATAATGGAATACACTCATGGAGAATGTGCCCCAGACACTCATGGACCTCAAGAGGGTCCAAAGGAACATGAAGACCCGGCACCAGGAGGTGGAGAAGAGAAGATCTATTCCCATCTGGAATGTAACAACCAGGACATTCCGAAAGACAGATAATAAAAGGTGAATGACAGTGAGGTTCATAAGTATCATATCAGAAGCTGGCATAGTCTTGTTCTCTACAGCATTACTTATTATTGTCAGAAGCACCAATGAGTTGCCCAAAATTCCAAAGACTACCAAGACCATGTAAAAAGCAATATCTATTGGTATATCGGCCATTTCAATTACGTAGCTGTTTTCTGTGAAGGAAGTTAGTATATCCTTAAATATTGGGAATAGCCTGATAAAGAAAAAGAATTAGGTCAATTATATTGTTCATATTAAAAATTAAATATTTTGAATGTAATAATGCCAAAAATAGGATTAAATGGTAATTTTTTATAAAACAAGATTATACTCCACCTTCCCCCACACACACTTCCATGTTGTACATCCACCCTACTGTCGACCATGGAGACTTGAATTATACAGTCACAATACACACACTCCAATGAACAATTCTCCAACTGATTAAGACAAAAGTCACACTTGTAAACCTGTTGTTGGCATAAAGTTGTCATTGTTAGGAACTTTAGAATATGCAGGGGAACACTTACCTGCTTACCTGGCAGTGAAACGTTACTCCCTCTCTGCCAAAGAAAGCTTCAGAACATACATTGCCAGTGAGATAGTGGCCCTTTGCTCATCCGGCTAGTGCAGTGGTTCTCAACTTTTCTAGTGCTGTGACCCCTTGATAAAATTTCCCAAGTTGTGGGGAAAATTATTTTTGTAACATGGGTTGTCAGCACTCAAGGCAAGAGAAGTAATTTGCGCCCCTAACCCATTTAGCGCTCCCTGAGTCCCTTCCACTCGTACAGTATTAAAACCCTTATGGTACATTTTAGGATGTACTACTCTTTCTCTTTGTTCTCCTTTCTTTCCCTTTATCTCTCTCTATCCTAATTTCTTGTTTTTTTTTCCCCATCCCTCTCTCTAGCTGTCTTTCCTGCTCTTTCTCCTATTCTTTCTCTCCCTTTTTCTTTGTCCCCCCCCCTCTTTTCCTCTCCCTTCCATGTATTATCTATTTTTATTCCTTCTCCTGGAGAGGTGGGGGGAATGGGATGAGTGGCAGTGCTGGGGTAAGTTCTGATCAACCAACTTAGGTGTTCTTGATCAAGGCCATCCGCTGATCTGAGAACCGTAGTGGGGACTTTTAATGGCAACTATAATCACGGGTAGTGTTACTCACTGTGTCTCCTGCTTCACTGTGTCTCCAACTTTGTGGTGTCTCGTAGCAGTGACACCAGTGCCGAAATCAGGATATAGGGTCTCCTCCAGCCCCTCCCACTTCACATTCCTCACCAGTCAGCTGACCTCTGGTCTCTGCCCCCCAGCCATGCCGTGAACTGAATGGACGGCCGCGAAGAGGATGAGTGGGCGGCCGCGGGCTCTAAGAATAGCCCAGCCTGGCGGCCACAGGCTCAAGGGACAGCTCTGCGGGGCGGCCGCAAAAAGGCTGGGAGAGTGGTGAGGGCTTCAGGGACAGCCTAGGATTTGGTGACCCCTGGCAAATCATCATTCGACCCCCGAGGGGGTCCCGACCCCCAGGTTGAGAACCACTGAGCTAGTGTGAAAAAGACACATGCAAGCATGTAAGTGTTTGACCTCTTTGCTGTGTCCTTCCCCGGCCTTCCCTACCAGGACTCACCAGCAGCAGGATGATATTAGCCTAATTTGCTATATCACAACTGTATTTTTCAGTTGTATTAGAATGAAAGTATAACCAACTCACTTACTAAGGTTTCATATAAGCTGCAATTGTCAATGTAATTCCAAAAGTAATTTTCAATATTTATTTTAAGAAATACCTAGTGGCCCTAACATGAAAGTCTTTGCTCAGGCACTTTCTTTTATGGGGTGACAATGCTCTTTCTCAGTCCACCAGCTGTGTTCCTGCATTATCGCCTTTTCACATGCGCTTTTCTGGAAACTACCAGCAGCCAAATCAAGGCAAATTAGGCAAGCATGGCCCACTGTTGTCAACATTAGGAACCCCCTTTCTCAAGAAATGACAAGAGATCAGCAGCACTGAAATGCAACAAAGGCTGAAAACAATAACATTTTAAAAAAAGTATTAAAAAAATCTGTATTTTTTACACTACACAATGCTTTAGCAAACTAAATGTCATTCAGTTAGTGTTTACATCTACTTTACCCACACATGCTAAAAGTTTGTACAGTTTACGGATACAGAGATTTAAATTACAAATCTCTCCTACTGTATGTTACCTGCTTCCGTGACTGATAAGTCATTTTCGTGCACTTGCTATTTTTTTTTAAGGTTAGCGGTAGGTGAAAAGCCTGTTTCCTTTATAATTACATAATTGGAGAGAACATAGCCTGGGTGCAGATATCTCAAAACTGGGGTCTCCAAAACATAAAAGAAACGTGAGAAAATCTACCTGCAAGAATACCAGTTTTGGCTGGTCAGGTCCTTTGGACTAAAAGGCTAAGGAAGTCATTAAACCAAAAGAATGAAAAAAAAAACAATCTCTTTCTTCAACACTCTTGAGCACTAAGTTTCAAAAATAAAATTACAATTTACAACAGACTGGTAAACCTCGCTTGCCTGAAAATTTGAATTAGTTGCTGCAATATCCATAGTGAATCTAGGCCAGAGGAGAGAACATACCTGTGATTTTATAAAAAGGTCTTGCTCCACAATCCAAAATCAGAGTCTATTGTCACACTGTTCTTGTGGCTTGTCATTTTCTATACAGGAGCAACAACTGTGCTGATAAATCCCATTTGCAGCCCATTTAACCCAAGCATTGGATGCTTAGCAACTAGATAACTATTTCTTGAGAGCTGGCTTCTGGACTAATCCCAAGACCACTGAGAATTTCAAAACCTTTTCTCTTTCTAAGGATTAACACCTGGGATCACTCACATTTATATTCCTGACACATGCATGTGGCATTCAAGAGAGTTCTGATGATAGAAAAAGATAAATAATTCAGAACATTCGTCAGAATAATGGTAATTTTTTCATTTCTATACTGCAACATAATCATTTAGGCTGGTTTCACACGGGCATTCTATTTTTCTTGTTTAGTTCAGCCACCGATATGGATGTAAATTTTTACATCCGTTTTTATATCCGCTGACATCACATCATTAAAAAAAAAAGTGACTTCAAACACTAAATATAGCTGGTTGCTAAGGAGGGGGCCGGGACGTCGGCCGCCGCATCCTTAACAACCAAAAAGGTAATCAGCTGTCAGCGGAGTTCTCTGCTGACAACTGAATGTAAAAAAAAAAAATGGCAGCAAAAAAAAAAAGGCGTGGGGCCCCCTCTCCAAAAACCATACCAGACCCTTATCCAAGCCTGCAGCCCAGCAGGTCAGAAAAGGGAGAGGAGAAGCAAGCGGGCCCCCTCCTGTACCATACTGGGCCACATGCCCTTAATGGGGGGAGGGCTGCTTTGGGGCAGGGTGGGCTCTGTGCCCACCATGTTGATGGGGACAAGGGCCTCTTCCCGACAACCCTGGCTGGTGGTTGTCCGGGTCTGCAGGCGGGGAGCTTATCGGAATCTGGGGGCCCCTTTTAATAAGGGTCCTGGCCCCCCCTATGTGAATGGGTATTGGGTACATACTACCCCTATCCATTCACCTAAAAGGCAGTGAAATGAAAAAAAAAAACAAGAGCCAGTTTTTGACAACTCCTTTATTAATAGCTCTGTCTTCTCCTGGTGTCGTCCTCTCCGCCACCGCCTCTTCCCGCCGCCATCTTCTCTTGCTGTCTCTCCTGGTGCCTTCTCTCCCGTTGCCGTCTTCTTCCTCGCCAGACGGCAGATGATAACACAACGGAGGAAGGTGGCAGCATTTATTTTTATAGCGACCAGGAAGAAAACGGCGGCGGGAGAGAAGGCACCGGGAGTGACGGCAGCAGGAGAAGACGGTGGCAGGAGAGAAGGCACTGGGAGAGACAGCAGGAGAAGACAGCGGCGGGAAGAGAGGGAGCGGCGGAGAGGATGGCATCGGGAGAAGACAGAGCTATTAATAAAGGAATTGTCAAAAACCGGTTCTTGTTTTTTTATTTTTTTTTACATTTCACTGCCTTTTTAGTGAATGGTTAAGGTTAGTATGTACCCGATACCCATTCACATAAGGGGCTGGCCCGGGATCTGGGGGCCCCCAGATTCCGATAAGCCCCCCGCCAACCACCGACCCGGGTTGTCGGGAAGAGGCCATGTTGAGGGCATGGGGCCTGGTATAGTTCAGGAGGGGGGGGGGCGCTCGCTTGTCCCCTGCCTTACCTGACCTGTCGGGCTGCATTCTCGAAAAAGGGTCTGGTATGGATTTTGGGGGGATCCCATGTCATTTTTCAAAGCACATTTGGCATGGGGGGTCCTCTCGGATTCCATACTAGACCCGAAGGGCCTGGTATGGACCTGGAGGGGGGACCCCACAATGTTTTTTTTGCAATTTTTTCTTTGCCGGCAATTTTTTTTTTTTTACCTTCAGCTGTCAGCAGGGAACCCCGCTGACAGCTGATAACTTATCGGTTGTTAAGAACGCGGCGGCCGGCTTCCCGGCCCACTCCTTAAAACCCAGCTATATACAGTGTGTTTAATTAGGGGAAAAAAAAAGGGGGGTTTAAAAACGGATATTAGCAGATCGTCTGCTAACATCCGTTCTTCGTCTGTTCCGTTTTTGTTATGGATAAAAAAATAAGGTTTTCTTCCGTCATAAAAAACAGAGCTTGGTGGAGACGTATGTTAGCGAATGTCAGCGGATGATCTTCCGCTAACATCTGCTATCCCATAGAGATACATGTATGTCCGTTTTTCATCCGTCAAGGATGGATGAAAAATGGACATAAGAAACGCCTATGTGAAAGGGGCCTTAGAGGGACTCTTTTCTTCTGAGTGGGGTAAGTGAACCCACATTGCAAGAGTAATGCCCCGTACACACGGTCGGATTTTCCGATGGAAAATGTCCGATGGGAGCGTGTTGTCGGAAATTCCGACCGTGTGTGGGCTCCATCGGACATTTTCCATCGGATTTTCCGACACACAAAGTTGGACAGCTGGAGATAAAATTTTCCGACAACAAAATCCGTTGTCGGAAATTCCGATCGTGTGTACACAAATCCGACGGACAAAGTGCCACGCATGCTCAGAATAAATAAAGAGATGAAAGCTATTGGCCACTGCCCCGTTTATAGTCCCGACGTACGTGTTTTACGTCACCGCGTTTAGAACGATCGGATTTTCCGACAACTTTGTGTGACCGTGTGTATGCAAGACAAGTTTGAGCCAACATCCGACGGAAAAAATCCTAGGATTTTGTTGTCGGAATGTCCGAACAAAGTCCGACCGTGTGTACGGGGCATAACAGATTTGTCTTAATTTTTAAGCCCTGAAAGACTTGCCAAAAGTGGACTTAGACCAGCCATCCTCAACCTATTCAAAGTGGAAGTCTGGGTTAGAACTAAGCTTAAACAGCTCCCACCCCACTTCTAACACCTATATTAACTACTTTGTAGAAGGAAGATGCATATACTTACTATTCTCAGAACAATCCTGTCCGGTTCAGTTATCTCTCCAGCAGCTGGCTTCAGGGGAGAGGAGAAAGTGCCAACAACAGATGGAATAATATGCCTGGGTGGTAACTTTGCCTATAGGCTTAATATGGGGCATCCGCTATTGACTGTCCCTCCTCTCCATGAAGCTGGCCATGGGAGATAATCATGCAACTTGACCAGAGTACCCTGAGAATAAATAAGTAAAAGCATTTTGTTTTTACAGGGTTGGTAGTATAGGTTTTAGAAGGTGGGTGGGAGCAGTTTTAACCTCAGTTAAAGAACTGACTTCCACTTTAAAGCGGAGTTCCACCCATTTAAAAGTCAGCAGCTAAAAAAAGTGTAGCTGCTGACTTTTAATAAACAGAAATTCACCTGTCCCATGGTCCAGTGATGCGGCTGTCCAAAGCCTTGCTTCTCTCCCCCTTCTCTCTGCGGGCCGGCATTGCAAGTGTGGGCGCCCGGCTGTGGCTTCACAGCCGAGCGTGCACTGTGCGAGCTACGCTGCTCTTTATGAATGGCTGACAATCTTCTAGGCCCTGTGATGTGTCCCAGAAGATTGCAGGGAGGGAGGGGGGAGAGGTGAACTTCCGCTCTGCGCCACAGCGCCAGGAGAGGAAGTGGGAGCTGGGTACCTGTGAAAACCAGGTACCCACTCCCCCCCCCCAAAAAAAAAGACATGCCAATTGTGTCATGTCAGGGGTTCACAAGTGCTTAAAGCGGAGTTCCACCCAGAAATGGAACTTCCGCTGTCCGGATTCCTCCCCCCCTCTGGTGTCACATTTGGCACCTTTCAGGGGGGAGGGGGAAAGCAGATAACTGGATTTGACACATATCTGCTTCCCCCCTCCCCTGAACGGTGCCAAATGTGACACTGGAGGGGGGGAATCTGGACTTTCGGGGAAAAACGCCGCACATTGCGATCTACGCAATGTCTGGCAAATCCTCCTTTGCCCCCCCCTTTAATCAAAGGGACAATAATAAAGGCCAAAAAAGGTAGACAGCAAAAATTGTTGTTTTCCCTCTTGCACCTTACATTTGTTGTCATTGAAATGCTTTCTTACATTAGTAGTTAGTAGAGAAGGGTCTCCTTAGGTTGGTGGTCTGTGGGGAGAAGGATCCTCTTAAATTCGTGGCCACTGTAAGAAAGGCCCTTAGGTGGTGGTCACCCCAATCTCAATTGTTTATTACAGTAATCATCACTGTAATAAGCAATCAAAGTGTAAAAAAATCCCTGACCAACCTCCTCCCAGAATAGTACAGTGTCATTATAGTGACACTGCATTGCTCTGGTGACAGTATGTAAGAAAAAATTGTAAAAAAATTTGTTTTTTACACATACTGCCACTACTTAGTGTCCATAATCACGTCCACACCGTTACAGTGTCCTTGATCACTGCTGCACCATTCATATTGTCCCTGATCATCACCATACCAGTTCCAGTGTCTCTGATCACCACCACACCAGTTACAGTTCCCCTGATCACTGTCACACCAGTCCAAGTGCCCCTGATCACCACCACACCAGTTATAGTGTCCCAGACCAGTTACAGTTTTTCTGATCGCAACCAGACCAGTTAAAGTATCCCTGATCACCCCTACACAAGTCCCAGTGTCCCTGATCACTGCCACTACAGTCCCAGTGTCCTTGATCACCACCACATCAGTCCCAGTGTCCCTGATCACCACTACACCAGTTGCAGTGTCCCTGATCCCTGCCACACCACTCCCAGTATCCCTGATCACTACCACACCAGTTACAGTGTCCCTGATAACTGCCAGTCAGGTCCCAGTGTCCCTTATCACCGCCACTCCAGTCCCAGTGTTCCTGATCACTGCCACAGCATTCATGATGTCACCATAAAGATTTATTCACATGTGCAATGTTTTCTGAAGAGTCACCCATGTTCATATTAATCTACAGAGAGCATTGGACAGGCAGTGAGGAGGCATTGTATCCTTACTACCTGCTTTAATTCTTTGGGGCCCCCCATTCACTTGAAAAAAAATATTTTAAACAACAGACCACATAGATTCATGAAAGACAGAAAGCTGTCAAACAAACCTGATTTCTTTTTATGAAGATGTAGCACCCTAGTGTTTAGGCAGGGTTGCTAATAAATTTAGTTTGTCAGGTATTAATCATTCTGGCTGATTGTTAGAAGATCCGCTGATTCCTCCCTAACTCTGGATTGCTGTACCTTTTCTCTTCTGTCACTAGGTGGCGCTTGCTGGAGGCATTAGCTTGACAAGGATGTGGTAAGGTCAGACTATGGATGGATGGGTTGTCCCAGCCAATTGCCAAGGGTTTCTATGGTCCCTTGGCCTGCTGGGAGAGCCTATTTATTTGGGTGGAGTCAGGTGATCAGGTTTCTGTGCCACCTGGACGGCTATTTGGGTGGACGTGTGTTATGTCGCCCCAGGCTGATAGGCCGGAAGCCTGAGGCCTATCCAGGGGACACCTGGCTGCTAGGCTGCCTGAGGCCTATCCAGGAGCAAGAGAAGCAGCGTAGGGTTGGGGCTGTAGGATTGGAGTCCAACCGAGTTGTGAAGGTTCAGCCGGATGGGGAACCAGTGGTCAGAGGTAGAGGGGAAGCTGTCGCCACTAAGGGACCATCCACCTTGTTACCGGAGACTACTGTGAGTAAGCTGAAGCAAGTACCTGAGCAGTCTTCTCACCAGCCGGGAATGGTGAAGAAGGGGGAAACTTCAGCAGGTGCCAAGCCAGGGACCCAGCAGAGCAGCAAGGGTGACGCTTGAGGAGCATCGAGTACCAAGCTCGGGATCCAGCAGGATAGCGGGGGTGAGGCTTGATGAGTATACAGCAGGCTAGCTATGCAAGAGCTCAGGAGATTCAGTGGTGATTGGATCTGGAGGTCTAGTGAGAGTCCGGGAGCTTAGTGAGTAAAAAAACCTACAGTGAGAGATTGTAGTGTAAGAGAAGAACTATTCTGTGTTTCCAGTAGTTAAGTACAACTATCATTAGTGACTGTTACAAGATTTGTTGCCATAGGAGACAGCGGTCCTACCTATACAGAAGTGGTATCCGGCTGGAGGCTTTCCCCTGTATAGCTGTCTATCTATAGAAGTCTCGGAGTCTGCCAATTATCATTGTATCTACTTAAAGGTGTCCTGGCCCTAACCCTCCCTCCCACAGTTTTGTTAAGAGACAATAAATTTCTTTTGCATTCAAAAAGTGACTGACGCCCATCACTCCATCTTGCATCATACCCACCATGCCTAACCCACTCTTCAAAGACGGATGTCAACCATCCCTGACTCTGGAGGTCACCATTAGGCCTTTGGAGGTCCGGGACCTTGCTACAAAGAGGTAAGTAAAACCTTGGGCAGAGGGGTGGCTGTGGACGTCATATACTTGGATTTTTCAAAAGCGTTTGACACAGTTCCCCACACACGGTTTATGTGTAAGGTAAAGTCTACAGGCTTGGAAATATCAGTTTTTAAATGGATCACCAACTTACAAGCTGACCTCAATGCGCTGTTTATTTGGGCGACCTTGTGGCAAATGAAGTACAATGTTGATAAATGTAAAGTTATGCAATTGGGGGCTAAGAATATGCATGCATAATACATACTAGGGGGAGTACAACTGGGGGAATCTATAGAGGAGAAAGATCTGAGGGTTTTGGTAGATCATAAGCTTAATAATAGCATGCAATGAGAAGCTGCAGTTTCCAAAACAAGAAAAGTCCTTTCTTGTATTAAGAGAGGTATAGACTCCAGAGAGAGAGAGAGAGAGAAATCATTTTGCCCCTGTACAAATCATTAGTAATACCTCATCTGGAATATGCAGTTCAGTTTTGGGCAGCAGTTCTCAAAAAGGATATCGGGGGAACTAGAGAAAGCGCAAAGAAGGGCAACCAAACTGATAACAGCCGGCATGGAGGATCTCAGCTATGAGGAAAGATTAGCTGAACTGAATTTACATGAAAAAAAATAAGGGGTGTAATATAGTGCACTTGGTGTAGAGTTATTCACTTTAAGGTCATCACAGAGGACAATGAGACACGTCTAGAGAAAAAGAGATTTAATCTCCAAATACGGAAAGGTTTCTTCACAGTAAAAGCTGTGAAAATGTGGAATAGACTCCCTCCAAAGGTAGTTTTAGCCAGCTCAGTAGAATGCTTTAAAAAAGGCCTGGATTCTTTCTTAAATGTACATAATATAACTGGGTACTAACATTTATAGATAAAGTTGATCCAGGAAATATCTGATTACCTCTCGGGGGATCAGGAAGGATTTATTTCCCCTGCTGTAGCAAATTGGATAATGCTTTGCTGGGGTTTCTCGCCTTCCTCTGGATCAACTGTGGGTATAAGATTGTGTATATGGGATTGTATGATTTAAAAAAAAAAAATTTTATTGGTTGAACTAGATGCACTTGTGTCATTTTTTCAACCTAACTATGTAACTATGAATGGGTCATGATTGGCAGATATACAGGGGGTATATTCTATTCCAACCACGGCTGTGAAGCAAAGTAGCCATGGCATGTGTACACACCCGGCCTCTGCAGCAGAAGGGGGGCTGAGGACACTGCTGTGAATGGAGGGGGGTGTGATGTGAAGGTGGGCTGAGGACAATTTTGTGAATGGAGGGGGTGTGATGTGAAGGTGGGCTATGGAAACTTCTGTAAAGGGGAAATTTTGATGTGAAAAAGGAATTGTGATATGTTGGGGGGGGGGGGGTTCTGATGAAAGAATGGAATTGTGATGTGAAAGAGTCATCACACAAACATGGGATTTGGACCTCGTTTGGAGGGAAATTTTACTGATCGGCAGTGGTGTCGTTAGGGGGTGGCTATTGAGGCTAGAGCCCCGAATCTGGGACCCATAGCCATGAGTCGAGGGCTGGCCCTACCATAGGAGGGTCACAGGTTGCCTGACGCAGCACTGTCTGGCATAGCCGCGGCAATCTCACTGAGTCTGCACTCGTGCTTCACTGACAGCCAGAGAAGGGAGATGAGTGTGAGAGCGAGTCTCCTCCATGCTCCGCTCATATCATGGAGTCGGGAGGAACTTTCTCACATGAGCTCCTGAGCTGGGGAGGTGGCAGGTGAGTGCAGATCATGGAGGAGAGGGAGGGGGGAACTCTGTATACCTTAGCCTGCCTTCTGTGTACCTAGCCTGTCTTCTGTAAACATAGCCTCTCTGTATACCCAGCCTCTCTGTATGCACTAGCCTCTCTCTGTATACCCAGCCTCTCTGTATACCTAACCTCTCTGTATACACTAGCCTCTCTGTATACCCTAGCCTCTCTGTATACCCAGCCTCACTGTATACACTAGCCTCTCTGTATACCCAGCCTCTGTGTCTACCCAGCCTCTCTGTATACACTAGCCTCTCTGTATACACTAGCCTCTCTGTATATCCAGCCTCTCTGTATACACTATGCTCTCTGTATACACTAGCCTCTCTGTATACCCAGCCTCTCTGTATACACAGCCTCCCTGTATAGCCAGCCTCTCTGTATACCCTAGCCTCTCTGTATAAACTAGCCTCTCTTCTATATAGCCTAGCCTCTCTGTATGTAATGATCCGCATCTGGTGGCAGGTGACATGACAAGTGACAAGCTGCATCTTGTGGCAGGTAACGTAACAAGCTCTCTGGTGACCCCGATGTAAGGGGGGCTTATTAATAATAATAATAATAATAATAATAAAATGTTTTTATTATTATGTTTTTTTTTTTATTAATTTATTACGTTCCATTTGTTTAAATCCTGCATTCGTTATTTTGGATAATTCGTAACTTTGGATAAATTTGTATTCGTTACGTTCACTAACAGCCAAATTTGAAAGGAAATTCCAATACCTATAACTTAATAGTTAGTAATAGTTAAGTTATTATTAGTTAGTTATTGTTTCAGATCTCTGGAATTTCGAATGTACAAATTTACAAATTTTTGAATTTACGAATTTACGAATTTACGAGTTTTTGAATGTATGAATTTACGAGTTCACAAATGTACGAATTTATGAATTTACAAATGTACGAGTTTACGAATTTACAAATGTACGAATTTTTGAATTTATGAATGTATGAATTTACAAATGTGCGAATTTTTGAATTTACGAATGTACAAATATATGAATTTATGAATATACGAATTTCCGAACTTTTGAATATTCGGAAAAAAACGGGTTTTCGTTCATTCGGATATTTCCGATTTAACAATTTTGTCGAAATTCGTTAAAAAACGAATTCGGAACTAAACTAATTGCACATGTCTACAGTGCAGTAAACCCATTTTAACTCCACTGGCTGCTGAACATATAATATATATAATGAATTCATTTATTTGAACTTTGCTTTGCATTATTCTTTTGTTGATTTCATAAGCAGTAAAAGAAACCTGTTTAATATGCCTGGGAATCCCACATTTTTAAGGGTTTTAAATGAAATTAGTTAACTCAATGGCATTATTGAATGCACCGAAGAATGATTTTTTAGAATTTCATACAAAAACTTTCAAATGCAAATCTAACAATCTCACTGTGTATGGCCAGTTTTATTACTCTGACAAATCCCTTGGGTCTGTCTCTGTCATGTGCATTGTCCTTACTTTAATCTGATGGACTTCTGTATACTTCAAGTACAAATAAGTTTGGCTTTTATTTATTTGATTTTTTTACCCAAAAATGGAGTTGGCCTGAAAATTGACCAAGGAAGAGTTGCCTTAAAGAACTTCCTATACACATAGCAACCAATAAGGCTCTGTTCACGAACAAAAGCAAGCAGGTTACTTTGGGCAATGGCTCTATTTTGCCCCAGTTTTACTCTGCTTTTTGTAAATGTGTGTGCTTGTTGCTTGTCTATGTTTGAAAGAAGCAGGTCCCATGGTGTCCTATTAGTGGCTACATGAGTCACAGGAGACTTCCACAGCCTCTTAATCTATTTTGTGAAAGTCAGATCAAACACATGTGAACATGACTTGCTCTAATCAGTAAACAGGAAGTTTCCACTGTGTTGGTAAAACTGGTTCCAAATCTTATGGGAGCATGCTCATCACAAGCCAAATTCCAGTACTTTTAAAGGTAAACTCACATTTAAAAAAAACAAAAACCTGTGCGATGTACGTTTGAAGTATATAGCCAAAATTATTGCAATTCCTTACCTTCTTCTGTGCTATAGATATATAGGTTAGGTTCATGGCACTTGCCTAAAGGAGGAACATGGTACCCATTGTTTGATCTACTTTGGTGGTCAGTGGTAAAAAAATTTGTTTATGGGAAATTTTTCCTCTGTCTTGCACATGAGATGGCCGCATGACTTCTGCTATTCGGCAACACATATGCGCTATGATGTCATGATGTGGTCACATCACCAAGGGCATGTCTGTTAAAGGCAGTAGGGCATTGTAGGAGACAGACTGTACTGCAGGCTGTTAGCAGAACATTTGTCACATCAGAGATGCAGAGAGTCGGGGTAGTGGACACCTCCTGGTAGGTGAGAACGTCACTGTCATTGACTGGTGCCGCCAGCTGATTGTTGGGGAAAATGGCACTGTTGCTGACTGGTGCTACCGACTGATCATTGGGGAGAATGCCATTGCCGTTGATTGCACAGAGTTGCTGGAGGAGAATAGAGGCATGCCAGTGGTCACCCCAGCAGTTCATGAGAGGCCAATGGCAAAACCCCACTGCACCCTATTACAGAGGAACAGTATTGTGTGCTTGGGACACAGTGCAGGTGCAGGTTGCTTACAGTCTTAGGCCTCTTGCACACAGGAGTAAAACACATCAAGTTTTTTACTGGTCTGGATATGGAATTTATTCTAGTGGCTATAAACGCACACAAATTAGAGGCATTTTTTCTGCCAAGTTCTGGCATGAAAAATGCAGCACAAATTCATACACTCGTGTGCATGAGGCCTTAAACAGAAAGTGCTGCTTATGTTGACACCTGGGTGACATATTCAATTGAACAGATCTCATCTTGTATGACCTCATGTTCTGTGCTGACTTCTTTCCTCTTACAAGAGCAGGGGGACAACAATTCTTGTAAATGATAACCACATTATGAATGTAGCATCCCCTTGTGTGCTAGTGTTGAAGTACAGGCAAATTTATTTTATGGTAAGTGTGAGTCTGGAATCTGGGTCAGGGTTTATTGCAGGTCAGGGTGGATGACTCATACAGGCAGATCTCTTGTGCCTCCCCCTGGTTGTAGACGTTTGGAGAAATTTCTAGAAGTTAGTGGGTGGAGGCCAGGAGGGTTGATCGGCATACTTAGGGAAACATGGCCAATCCCCAGGCAGTAGGCCTGGCAGGGTGACTGAGTCAGCCCTTAAATATGGATGAGTCAGGCTAGCAGGAGAGAAGGGTGGAATATGGAGTGCTGAGGAGACTGTCGGTGGCCTAGTAGGGGTTTCCTAGATCTAGGGGAGACTCCAGCTCCAGGCTGGGCTTGGGCTAGCTCAAGGGGATCCATTTAGCAGAGTGGTTTGACATGAAATCTTTCCTGAAAAGAAGTGGGAGCAAGGAAGTCAGTGTGAGTACATCAGCACACCCAGGGACATTCAAGGCAAGAGACTGCCATATGTAGCAAGCTTTCTAAAAGGCAACGCTGTGCTTAACCCTTTTTTTACCTTGCCCTGGGAGATCTTCAGAGCAGCCAGGAGGGCAGGGCCACTGATAGGGCAGTACAACTAGCCCTGTTGTACCGGGCCCGGCCAGCAGGGGGGGGGCCCCGAGCAGATTTCTAGCTAAAAAAATTAATTAGCTAAATAACTTTATTAACCTGCACCTACTTGTTTGGCAAGGTATATAGTAACTTCCTGGGCCCCATCAGGTTAATAGAGGGGCCCAGGAGGAGAGAGAAGATGGGACTTTTTCTCCATTTTCGGGAGGAGGCAGGGGTGGAGCCAGGGGTGGGGTTGTGGGTGGGACCAAGGGGCCCTGTCAGGTACACTGTACAGGGCCCCATGATTTCTAACAGTGGCCCTGCCTGCAAGCAATGTAGCTGGGAGCAGATCTACACAAGGAGAGGATACAATCCTTTTGCCTCAAGTTGTTGTGCTATTTCCAAGAGGGGCTCAAAGCTCCTATTCTGTAATGGACTTTTGCTACTAAATCTACTAAGAACTGTGTGTATATACAGGAAGGATAGCAGTCCAGGATCTTCTGTACAGAGGAAGCAAGTTGTCCCCTGTTGTTGTTCTTGATTCAGGTTGGGCATTCCATAAATCCCTTCAACCAACCAAGTTGTTACCCTTAATAAAACATACAAAACAAGCCAAGGGACTGACTTCTTGTGTTTGGATGCAAGCAGAGAATGCGTGTTGCCTGGCTGTGCAGGAGTAGGGGAGCCAGTTACCAGCAGCCCCTGCGGGGGTAGTGCTACATGGATATTATTACAGGGTCAGAAAAAATGAGGTCCTAATCAGTAATACAAAAATCTTATCTATCTGTAGATTAAAAGGCAGAATTAATTCTTATTACCGTTAAAGCTGAACTCCAGAATAAGCATATATTATCTTTATACAAGAGTTGCTTATTCTTACCTAAATCTTGGTGTACTTTGTGTATTTCTTCCAGTGTGAAATTGTACCTATGTACAGGAGCTTTCTGTAATAAAGACCGGTCACTGCGGCTTTCTCTCAGAGTGAATGGTCTTGTCCCTGCCCCCCCCGTAACATTCTGCAGGCAGCCTGTAGTGGGTGGTGTCTAATGGGCTCTTTCCACAGCTCCGTTCTCTGCACAGGCTATGTACAGCACCTTCTAAAAGGTAATAACTGTGTTTTCAAAAGCATTTGGTGCACACAAAGAAGAATGATATCCTTTGCTTCTATTGAGGAACAAATTTAAATAATTTTTTGCAGAGTTCAGCCTCAGGAATAGGGATGAGCTTCGAGTTCGAGTCGAACTCATGTTCGAGTCGAACTCATGTTCGACTCGAACATCGGCTGTTCGCAAGTTCGCCGAACAGCGAACAATTTGGGGTGTTCGCTGGCAAACTAGAATGCCGCGGAACACCCTTTAAAAGTCTATGGGAGAAATCAAAAGTGCTAATTTTAAAGGCTTCTATGCAAGTTATTGTCATAAAAAGTGTTTGGGGACCTGGGTCCTGCCCCAGGGGACATGGATCAATGCAAAAAAAAGTTTTAAAAACGGCCGTTTTTTCGGGAGCAGTGTTTTTAATAATGCTTAAAGTCAAACAATAAAAGTGTAATATCCCTTTAAATTTTGTAGCTGGGGGGTGTCTATAGTATGCCTGTAAAGGGGCGCATGTTTCCCATGTTTAGAACAGTGTGACAGCAAAATGACATTTCAAAGGAAAAAAGTCATTTAAAACTACTCGCGGCTATTGCATTGCCGGTCCGACAATACACATAGAAGTTCATTGATAAAAACGGCATGGGAATTCCCCACAGGGGAACCCCGAACATAAATTTAAAAAAAATGACGTGGGGGTCCCCCTAAATTCCATACCAGGCCCTTCAGCGCCCCCCCTCCTGAACCGTACCAGGCCACATGCCCTCAACATTGGGAGGGTGCTTTGGGGTAGCCCCCCAAAACACCTTGTCCCCATGTTGATGAGGACAAGGGCCTCATCCCCACAACCCTGACCGGTGGTTGTGGGGGTCTGCGGGCGGGAGTGTAAAACACAAAGCCGACAATTAAAAATTATGAAAAAAACAAAAAAAAACAAAACCAAAATAAATTTAAAAAACGATGTGCCCCCCCCAAAATCCATACCAGACCTTTATTCAAGAATGCAGCTCGGCAGGTCAGGAAGGGGGGGGGCGAGCGAGCACCCCCCATCCTGAATCATACTAGGTCACATGCCCCCAACATGGCTCTGCCCCTCCACTCAGTCACCAAAAAAGTGTCACAAAGTAATAAAAACACAGAGACCATTTTCCTTTATTAAAAAATAAAAAAACAGTGCCCCCATGTAAATCAAGCGATAATCATGCCGCCCGTCGCACCGCCAACCCAAAAAAGTAAAAACAAAAAAAATGCTTACGCTATCCATGAAGGCTGGCCGCCTACTGCAGGCTCCGCCATTTGACAGTTCTTAAATAGGTAGGGGGCAGGGCTACCCGGCTATGTCACCTGGTGGCAACGCCCCCTTGTGACATCACGGATCCAGCATGCACCGGTCTGTGACGTCACAAGGGGGCAGTGCCACCACCGTCTGGCTGATCGGATGAAAGTCGGATGGAAACGAACAGGCGGTTCATTTCCATCCAACCCCCATAGAGAACAGTGGAGTGGTGTCTGTGTTTGCTCCGCCATGTAGTGGACAGATCCTCTGCTGAGTAGACGGATGCGGATTACAGAGTCTGCCCTGTGTGAAATAGTATAAATTGTAATATATTGGTTTGCACATTTTTATATAAATATGAAGGATATACAGTATATTAATGTAGCACAGAAAAAGATGCAGCATTGGTATATTTTTTATTTATATTTAAAACAATTATAACACAGTCCCAAATGAACATAAATCACAAACAGGGGGTAATATAATGTAGTGAGCATTGTACAAGGTATATAAATAAATCCTAAAGTATACAGGCGTTAACAGAAAATGTCCCCATATGGGTTAGAGAAAAAAAATCTATATCCATCCAGAACGTACTACCATATATCGATTTACCAATGGTTTTACTTCAGCCAAAGCCACATCCATCTGGAAATATGAATTAGACCACATCAACAACTTTCCTCACACAGCTGTGATGCTCAGACTTCAAGTTTCTCATTTATCCGCTTCTTCAAATCAATACAGTTAGCACGTTTTGCTGCCCTCTTAGAACTGGGGATGTCCCGATAGCATGGCACTAGAAAAACAAAAAAGAGGGCGCACCAGCCTAGTGCATTACCTTTATAAACTCTTTATTAATAAAAAGCAAAATGGATGTATACTCACAAATGACTGTGTGTCACATGCTCCTCAAAAACAACCAGAGGCTATGTAGCCTGCTCCACTGCACATGTTCCTTATCTCTGGAAGATGCTGTCTGGATCCAATTGGCTTACACATGTCCAACTAGTTCACCTCTTTATCAGAGCCTAAGAATGGACCCCTAAACACTTGATTTATATACCTTACTGAAAAACATGCCGTCACTTTTGGTTTCACTACTGCATCACTTCTAGTTCTGAATGGTGCACCATGCCAACCTCCTGTGTTCCATAAGCAGTCAGAGCAGAGACTTGGCATGGGACCTGGTAGCAAGTGGAGATCACTGAAGTAGCTGGGTCTATTTCAGTGATTTCCAGCTTTGAGGGGGGTATGGTATGTGCATAGTTACTTTGGTTCAAGCTAAACCAATGTAGCTATGTAAAAATATTCATAATTGGAATTAATCTTTAAAGCGGTAATAAATGTAACAATAAAAAATGTGCATGTGCCCCCTTCAGGTGAATGCCATAATGCACCACATACTAGCACATTATGACATATATGATCGATATGGCAGACGTAATTTATAAATGAACCCCTCCAGTGGCATGCTGTCACTGTTTCGGGTGTGTTGCAGGCGTGTCCATCTTCACCCATTTTTCTTTCTGATAAGTGAGCTCCGGCATTTTGAAAGGCCGGCTTCAATGACATGACTCCCGTAGGAGTCACCATAGCGTTCCATGCATGCAGAGAGGACTGCTCATGCACCAATCACATAATCAGCTTAAGCCAATGCTGCTTTCTATCAGATGGCGCAAGTTCAAGCCCTTAAAAAGGCACCTACTGGTAAGACTTTTTATAGTCTTGTCTGTAGGGTAAAGTCAGATTTTTTACTTGAATAACACTTCAAGTAAACACTTATACTGTATTTCATTCGATAATTTTCATTTGCTGAAAAAGAAAAGAACTTGAGATATTCCTTATTAATCACAATCCTTTTCATTATACTGTGATTATATATTTTCAGCATTGTTTTCATTTTGCTCGTCTTTCATAGACTTCTTGTTTGCTGGAAAGATAAAGCAATCGTGCGAGGGAGGATTCATCACTTTTGGTTTTCAGTAAAGACAGCTTGTCCCCTAAGATTAATTACTTCTGACTCTGGAATCAGCAGATTCCATTTTCTTTCAAAGAAATGCTGAGCTCACGGTATTCTGTGCAGCCTTGCACACCTTGAGTCTTCTTGCCGATTAATATCTCTTTAATATATGTAGGTTGTCTGAGGGTTAGAAGAAGGATCTAAACTGTTGACTTTTTGGTCTTTTAAAATCTCTGGGCAAAACTGTTCAATGTAAACAGTTAAATAAATAGGTGACACAAACCTATGTGAACCGCCCCCCCATGCCCACTGAGCATTTAGCCTTGGTGCATGGGGCTCATAAGGCATTCAGCTCCAGGCATTCATCCCATAGGGTGCACTTCCCTAAATGTTTTTACCCTCAGATTCATTGTCCAGCCCAGTCCACAGAAAATATCAACCTCTCAAAAAGTGTGACAGGCTTCGGGTGAGGGATCTGGATGGTGCACCTGTGCCTTCTGCCTGCAGCAAAATGTCAGAGTCTGCTAAAGTAGATTTCCTGCCTAACCCTAACTAGCCTTAAAGGCTAAGTTCACCTTTCTTGACTTTTTTTTTTTTTTTTCTAAATTCCACCTCCCCTATGAACTAATATAGCATTAATGTACTTCTTTTGCAAAAAATAAAAGCTTTCCGATTATTCTATACATGCTTACCTCACTGTCTTCATAGCTGTTTAAAAACACTGCTTAATTACTTCTGCCTTACTTACTGCACCGACTTTAGGTCATGACACAGGAAGAAGTTGATCAGCTGAGGGTAGATAATGCAGGGTGTGTGCTAATGAGATCAGCTGGTCAATTCCTTCCTGTGTCATGACCTAAAGTCTGTCAAGGAAGTAAGGCAGACGTAATTGAGCAGGGTTTTAAAACATCCATAAAGACAGTGATGTAAGCAAGTGTAGAATACATGGAAAGCTGTTTTATTTTTGCAAAAGAAGTACAATAATGCTATATTGGTACATTGGGGAGCTGGAATTTAGAAGAAAAAAAAATGAACAGAGGTGAACTTAGCCTTTAGGCCTCATGCACACTGGATGTTATGAAAAAAAACCAGTAATGTTTTAAAAGTTTAGCTTTTTTCAGCAAAACGATACTCCCATAAAAGCTTATGGCTTACAGCTGAAAAACTCCTCTCAAAACCCACTAGTTCTGGGGGGGGGTTCCAGTTGGAAAGCGCCCCTGCCAAAAACTTCTGATAACAGCCCATGTGTGCATGAACACATAGGATAACATGCTTGGGAGTTTATTGACTGCAGAAAAAACGTAACATCATCTATAGGCTCCCATGAGCCGGATCAAATTGTGGGATTGTACCAGAGTGATCTAAAAATAGATAAGTACACAATAATCTTGAAAACAAGAAGTACAGTGTCAGGACCTGGATCACCCGCTGGTAGCACTGTGCTTTCCAGAGTGGGAGGTTGTAGTTCTGGTTTTCAGCATTGGGTGTCTCCCAGCAGCCAGCAGATTCCAGTAATCAATCTCCACCTGATGCTGGCTGCTGGGAGGGTGTTTAGTCCCTCCTCTACTATTGCTTCCAGATACTACTTGCTACTTATCCTGAGTTTAGATTCTGATCTTGCTCCTGCCCTGCATCATGAATCCTGCTGCCTATTTTCTGCTCACCTTGTACCTGCTCCCAGTCCTGCTTCCCCCTTCATATCTGTTCCCTGCATCTCCCATTTTCCCTGTTTATCCATAATAATAATTTTTGTACATATTGTATATAGTTAGTTTGGCTTCCTGTTATTAAGTTTTAGGTTCCTAGTTAGGCATTTAGGTTAAATGGTTGTAGTTCACCTGTATCTTCAAATTTGCTGTGTTTCCTATTTGCTGGTGTTTGGCTGCCGTTTGTTCTACTTTTAATACATTTACTTAACTACAGTATATATTGTAGTCTGCTGATTCTTGACATAACACTGCAGCCACTAGCAATCAGACCAGCTGCACTTGGGAACTTGGAGGTATTTGCTTTCCTTTCTGTTAAGATGCATCCAGAGGAGCCAGTATCAGTTGAAGAATAATAGCTAGGAGACACCCGATGCTGGACACTGGAACTACAACCTCCCTCTCTGGGAAGCACAGTGCCACCAGCAGGTGATCCAGGTCCTAACATACAGAGACATGGCTGAAATAGGAATTTCATGTGAGGAGCAAAGAGTTTAAGGTTCACCAGATTTAAGATATAAAGTAAGGTTGTCCAAGCAATCAGGCTGGGAGCTGTCCAGCATCTCAGGTGACACAGCTAGAAGAGTCACAACTAGACACTGCAGAGGTTCCAGGTTAGGATCTGGACCCTGACTTGGTCTCCAAATTCCCCAGATCTCAATCCAACCGAGCATCCGTAGGATGGGCTTGAGAAACAAATCTGATCCATGGAGATCCCACCTTGTAACTTTAAAGATCTGCTACTGATGGCTTGGTACCAAATACCATAGAAATCATTCAGGAGTTCTAGTGGAGTCTTTGCCTCGATATGTCAGAGCTGTTTTGGCAACAAAATGGGGGTCAATAAGGTATGGCTGATTGTGTACAGTAATGCATAACTCATTAAAACAGTAGTAAAGCTTCTAAAAAAAGCTGTAAGGTAATATCATAATGTGCTGGTATGCATCGCATTATGAAATACTCACCTTAAAACTAAGCCCTCCAGCAGCGCACTTTGACCGTTGACAGGGCTTCCATCTTTACACAGTCTTCCTTCTGGGTTTGCGGGCTGTCTGACTGGCTGGGCTGCGGTGACGTCACTCCTGCGCATGAGTGTGGGAGCCCCAGGCATGGCACCGAGCTCTGAAGGCAATGTGCTGGTACGCCGTTCCTTCAGAGAACATGCACCGGTGATGTTGAAAGATGCTGCTTGCTGCAATATCTCCAAATGGTGCACGTTTAGGAGATATTTATTTATCCTACAGGTAAGCTTTTTTAACTTACCTGTAGGTAAAAATGACACACAAGAGTTTACTACCACTTTAAATGGTTTTCCCCTAAAAATTCAGCTTAAAAGGAAAATATAACAGTTTTGGGCCAATCTATTTTTTTTTAAATTTACATAAAATATTTATTTACAAATAAACATTTTATACAGGGTGCACCCAACATGCTTGATTTCCAGAGCACTATGGGTTTTCTCAAGAGGAAATTAGTGCACTGAAGAAGCTAAAGAAAAGAGTCCAGTCCCCCCAATTGAATACCGATCCTGGTCCCTTAAAGCAGATTACACAGCACAGTGCTTGTGCTGTGTAATCTGCCCCCCTCTAAACTGTAAAAAGAAAAACTGAATCTGCTACTTCCTGTTTGCCGTCTCTCTGCGCTGACCACGAAAATCAGGGCTGCTCAGCCCTAATCACCGTGGTCAGAGTACGTCCCTGCATCATACATTGCTGTCCCCTCTGCTCTCCTCTATCCCCCTCACCCCATCCTTCCTGCCTGTCATCTCATTCTCTATCTCTGCCCTTCTGCCCTGCGCCCCCCCCCCCCCCCCCCCCGCTATTCTTGAAAGAAAAAAAAGAACATAAAATTGGCAATGCCAGCCCCTCTATTAGAGGCTGGCATAGCACACTATGAAAGTTCTAAATACCAATTTTGAGCTGTCTTCAGGCCGGTCACGTGACTCCCCGGCTGACGTCAGAGGGAGATTGTGGCCCCTCCCGCAGAAGCCATCCATCGGAGCTTTAAAGCGGCCACGAGTAATGTGATTGGCCTGAAGACAGCTCAAAATGGGTATTTAAAGCAACTTTCATAGCGTGCTATGCCAGCCTCTAATAGAGGCACATCACAACCTATTTAAACCAACCAGTGTTTGTTTATCTTTAACCTACATAAATGAATTTGCCTCATTTTACAGTATAAAAACCTATAGTATCTTTGACATGGATAGGTACAAGGGAGTTTCCTTTACCACCACCTACTGGCCATGTGTAAATTTACAGCATACCTGGGCTTTCCATGGCCCAGTACCTCTAAAAACAGCAATCATCTTCCATTAGATATGCCATGAAAATAATATGTTTGTTCCATTATGCCATTCTGTTGACAAAAATGAGTGCAAAAATCCTCTTAATGCAGACAGATGGCTGATGCAGGCAAATTGAGCCAAATTTATGAGTAATACAAACTTGCTATACTATACGCCTTCTATTGTCTGATTTCAGGCTGAACAGTAACTGCAAAAAGTATGCTTTTATTATATTTTATTATACCCATCATTCTTCTATAATGTGTACATAGAACAGGGTCTGTGATTCATAGTTTAAATACAAATTCAAAGTAACATAATCCAGTCATGTATCGATACATAATTAACGAAAACATAACAAATATCTGCCTAAAGCAGTGGATGACCCCAGATAGTGTAAGAGGAAATTGGAAACAAATTGCTTTTAAAGTCAAATTAAGAACTAATGGAAGAATTATGTATCACTGTGGTGAGATCTAGAACTAATGGAGGAAGTAGAAATCGTTTTGGTGAAAAGAGGGAATGTGATACTTCTTCTGGGCTCAGATGCATCTCTATTTCATAATATCTGCTATGTCTGCTATGTACAAAAACTTATGGTAGGTGGTTGTTAAAAACATTGTCCTTGAAACCCAGTGTAGCAGAATCTCTAACCTTTTCCAGTCTAATGAGAACCTTTGAGGCCACAAACCGCTGACATCCTTCAATATGTAGTGGGTTGTGAGCAGGGCCGATCCTAGGGTCACAGGCGCCTGGGTGCAGAAATATTGCTGGTGCCCCCACATGGGCATGGTCATCTTACCAACTCCTCCCCTTTACAAATGTTTCTATGGCAACGACTAAAACACAGAGATGCTCCCCTAAGAAGTCTTCGTTACCCTGGGATCCTCCCATGATCTTTTAACAATAAAGAAAATACAGGAAGAGCGTACCCTAATGAGACCTGGAGGGGGGTCTCTCTAATGCACACACAGAGGGCTTCTGTTAGAGAGTCTGTTAGAAAGAGTACAGGAGACGGTCAAAGACTGCAGACATGATACAAGAGATGGTCAAGAGACTGCAGACATGATTCAAGAGACTGTCAGACACTGCAATCATTGTACAGGAGATGGTCAGAGACTGCAGACATAGTACAGGAGATGATCAGAGACTGCAGACATGATACAAGTGATGGTCAGAGACTGTAGACATGATACAAGAGACGGACAGATACTGCAATCATGGTACAGGAGATGGTCAGAGATTGCAGACATACTACAGGAGATGGTCAGAGACTGCAGACATACCACTGGAAACAGTCAGAGACTCCAGACATTGTACAGGAGATGGTCAGAGACTGCAGTTCCTATGGACGTTAGTAGATAAGGGCCGATCAGCCCTCTCATCTGACTCAGCGATACAGCAACGGTTCCTCTGATTCCCCCCTCCATTAGTACAGACCCCTTCTCCATTAGTAAAGGCCCCCCTCCATTAGTACAGACCCCCCCAGGACAGACCCCCCCTCCATTAGTACAGAACCCCCAGGATAGATGCCCCACCTCCATTAGTTCAGACCCCCCCAGGACAGACCACCCCCCCTCCATTAGTACAGACCCCCCTTCATTATTACAGGCCCCCCCTTCATTAGTACAGACCCCCAGGTCACACCCTCCTCCATTAGTACAGACCCCCCAGGACACACCCCCCTCCATTAGTACAGACCCCAGGACAAACCACCCCCCTCCATTAGTGCAGACCCTCAGGGCAGACACCCCACCTCCATTAGAACAGACCCCCCTCCATTAGTACAGACCCCCCAGGACAAACTACCCCCCTCCATTAGTACAGACCCCCTCTCCATTAGTACAGACCCCCCTCTATTAGTACAGACCCCCCACGACAGACCCCCCCCTCCATTAGTACAGACCCCCCAGGACACACCACCCCCCTTCCATTAGTACAGACCCCCCAGGACAAACCACCTCCCTCCATTAGTACAGACCCCCCAGGACAGACCCCTTTCCCACCATTAAGGTACATAAAAACACCTGGAGAGGCAAGGACAGTGTGCAGCCACACCGCCCGGGTGGAGAACAGATCATCACAGCAGGCAGGAGTTACAGAGAGGAGGAGAACATGTGTTCTGCACCCCCACCTCTCTGGCGCCCGGGTGCACTGCACCCCCTGCACCCGCCTAGGATCGGCCCTGGTTGTGAGGCATAGTGGGTGCAACGATGGTGAAAGTTATTGGGCGCCAGACACGTCTTGGATGCAAAAGAGGTTTTATTTCAGTCCTTTTTATATTCTGCAGGGGAAACAGGGTTAGGGTCAGGACACCCTTAAGTGGTTGCAATTTCAATAGGCAGATCCGAAACTTCAACAGGAAGACAGCCGTACAGGGAAAGGCCCCAGCAAGGTGCCACTTCTGCACATGCAGGTTTACTGTCTCCTATGGCAACAATATTTAACAGTTCCTAACACAAAGTTCAACAGTTCTCTCAGCTTCACTACAATGTCCATGAGCTCTTCAGCTCCTTGAGCTCCTAGTCTCTCACTGGACTCTCTGATTCACTGACTCTGAATCCTGTGAGCTCCTCAAGGCTTTTGCGGTGGCATCGCCCTGAAGCATCACCCACGCTTCCCTGCTGGGTCCCTAGCTTGGCACTCCAGATACCTTTCAAGCTTCACCCCTGCTGACCAGCTCGGTCCCTGGCTTTACACACAAGGCTGCTCTGCAAGTGTCACCTCTGCTGGTTGGGTCCCTATCAGAAGAGGTACTCACCGAGGGAGAAATGCCGAGAGCGGCTCACCCTTGCGACTAAGCGCAGTCCACCCCCTGGAGGAGTGACAGGGAGTGAATGCACAAAGAGGCACAGGCTACCCAGGAAACAGGTGGTTGCTGGCGGGAAGTCCTTGTCAGAGAGGAGTAGCTGTGCAGCGACTGACAAGTAGAGGATAACCAGAGCGGGTACAAGAGAAAGTCCAGAACCAGGCTGAGGGTCAAACACACAGGTTAGAGTATCCAAACACAGGCTGAGGTATTGCGGCAGGTAGATACAAGAGAAGTCCAGAATACAGGCAATGGTTCAAGGGCAAGGAGACAGTAGGCAGGTCCGGGTCACAGGCAGAAGGTCAAACACTGGAGAAGGGCGGAATCTGTTTAACAAGCCAAGGGTCAAGTTCAGGAGACAAGCAGAGTTGTTGAGGTCAATCCGGGTCAAAGCAGGTAATCAGATAACAATCAGGAAGCAGAGATACACAGGAAGCTGAAGACAAACCAGCAAAGATACTGTGTGCCAGAGTCCTTTTTATAGGCAGCCCAAGGGTCACGTGGGATGTGCGCTAGTGCGCATGTGCGTGCGCCGGATTGCCACACCGTGAATGCGCATGTGCCGGAGTGCCGTTTCGCCACGCATGCGCGCAGGAACACGGCTTTGATGCCTGGAAGCAATATTTCCCTGACAGTCCCTGACTTGATCATCGCCTAAAGTTTCCCAATTCTCCACCGTGCCCGTTCAATGAGAATGTTGCTCCGGTACTCACTGTGGTCCTTGGTAAAGGCGGTTGGCCCCTTAGTGGCGGCAGCTTCCCTTCTACCTCTGACCACAACAGGTTCTCCGGCCGACAGAACTGTCACTTTTGGTTGGACTGCAAGCCGCAGTCCCAACCCTGCACTGCCCTCTTACTTCTGGATAGGCCCTCACTAGGGATGAGCCGAACATCCCCCGGTTCGGTTCGCATTGGGCCTTTGGTGGTGGTGCCACAACACTGTAAGCCCTCACAGTTACTCTTGGTGGGCACTAGAACGGGTCCTGCTGTGAAATATTATATCAAGAATTGTCAGAAAAATTGGGCCTTTGGTGGTGGTGTTGCCACAACACTGTAAGCCCTCACAGTTACTCTTGGTGGGTGCAGGAACTGGCCCTGCTGTGAAAAATTGTAATTACACGCCCCTGTTGAACAGGGGCAGAAAAATTGGGTCTTAGGCAGTGGTGGTGGTGCCACAACACTGTAACCCCTCACAGATTCTGTTGTTGAGCGCAGAAACAGGCCCTGCTGCGAAATATTACAGCAAAAATTGTAATGACATGCCCCTGTTAAAGAGGGGCAGAAAAATTGGGCTTTAGGCACTGGTGCTGGTGCCACATCACTGCAACCCCACAGATACTCTAGCTGAGTGCAGGAACGAGCCCTGCTGCAAAACATCACAGCAAAAATTGTAATTACATGCCCCTGTTAAACAAGGACAGACAAATTGGGCTTTAGGCACTGGTGCTGGTGCCCAGAAACAAAAATGTTCTTAGAAGCTATCAACATGAACATTGAGGAGGAATAGGATAGTCACTCAGCATAACAGGATAGTCACTCAGCATCAGCATAGGCAGTCTTCAAGGGATCTCACATTCATTAAACAATTAATCGGTTACATCAGCATCAGGTGTTTGGTAGCTGGTGATCCAAGACTGATTCATTTTTATGAAGGTGAGCCGATCAACCGAGTCTGTGTACAGGCGCACTCTGTGATCGGTTACAAAGCCTCCAGTAGCACTGAATGTGCGTTCAGATAGAACGCTGGATGCAGGACAGGCCAGTAGCTCAATTGCATACTGTGCAAGCTCTGGCCAGTGATCCATCCTCAAGACCCAGTAACCCAGTGGATTTTCGGTTGGAAAGGTCTCCAAGTCTGATCTTGCCCCAAGGTATTCCTGCACAATGTAAATCAGATGCTGGCGATGGTTGCTGGAACCGATTAGACCTTGGGGCTGCAGTCTAAAAAATTGTCTGAACGCATCGGTCAGACGGCCACCTTCTCCACCGCTCCTTCTGTGACTGACCGAAGCCTCAGCAACACGTTGTCCAGGAGGACCAGGAAATTGTAACCTCCCAGGCTCTGGAATCACATTGCACAAACCTTTCTGCAAGGCCTCCCGAAGATGTTTCATCCTCTGCTCCCTCTGCGAAGGCTGGATAAGTTTTGCAACCTTACCCTTGTAACGTGGATCAAGAAGGGTTGCCAGCCAGTACTGATCCCTCTCCTTGATACCATGAATCCAAGGGTCCTTTTGCAGGCTTTGCAGAATCAGGGAGGCCATGCAGCGTAGGTTTGTTGGGGCATTCGGATCCGGAGTCCTCTGGGTCACTAAGGACGACATGATCCGCAGCCACCTCCTTCCAGCCACGTACAAGTCCATGGGTTCCTGGGGACTGAAAACAATCCCTTGAAGACTGCTGCTGATACTGAGTGCCATGCTGACACAATCCTCCTCCTCTTTTTGTGTGAGAGGCGGGCCTGCAGGAATACTGTCTGGATAAAGGGGGCTTTGAGAGGTAAGGAAGTCCTCCTCTTCCTCCCTTTGTTCTGCCTCAAGTGCCCTATCCATTATTTCATGCAGCGTGTGCTCCAACAGGAAGAAAAGAGGGACAGTATCACTGATGCATGCACTGTTACTGCTCACCATCCTCGTGGCCTCCTCAAATGGTGACAGGACAGTGCATGCATCCTTGATCATTAGCCACTGGCGTGGTAAAAAAAAAAGCCAAGCTCCCCTGACCCTGTCCTGGTGCCATACTCGCACAGGTACTTATTGATGGCCCTCTGCTGTGTGTGCAGCCGCTGCAGCATTGCCAACATTGGTGGGCATGTCACAGATGAGGCGGTTCTTGGGCAGGTTGCATTCCCTTTGAAGGTCAGCCAGCTGAGCACTGCCATTATATGACTGGCGGAAATGCCCACAGACTTTCCTGGCCTGCCTCAGGAGATCCTGTAAGCCCAGGTACCTGCACAAGAACCTCTACATACATACATGGTATTTAACATCTCGCTTGTCTGGCCTATGGAGGATAACACTGTCCAGATTGATTTTGTGGCCGTAGCCACAGGTATTAAGCACTGAAAGGTATTTCCCGGACGTTTCAGGTGATAATTTTAGAAAGTCCACCTTGAGGGGTATTTGGAGGATTTTGGAGGTCTCATCCACCCACTGCATTTCCTTCTCCAGGATCTCCTCTTCTAGATTAAAAGGAATGTAGGGGTATAAATACCCGTAATTTTCTGCTACTTTCTTAATGATGATACGTTGGATCTTAGACAGCCGAGGCAGGGTTTTAGGGTCTCCGTACCCAGATAGAACCTGAGCATCTGGGGCACACTGAACTGGATATCCAGCAACCACCTCCGGCTTACGATCCGCTTGGCATGGGCAAAATAGGCTGGGCTGCGGGAACCCATTGATTCCCTTGATCCTCCTCAATGGACCTGGCAATGCTAATCAGCGGAGCTGCACTGGCTGACAGCATAATCTGCACACTTGCGGTAGTAGTAGCAGGTATCTTCCTGTACATTGCTAAGTAATTCTTCATCACTCTCTCCCCACTTCCCTAAGTAAGACAAAGTATCCGAAAAGAGTTCTGATACCTTATCAGATGAAATGTCCGAATCTGAGATAGTCGAACACTCTTCGGCCGGCAGATCATTTCTCTTGGCTTTAGCCTTGGTTGGCACCTCTGGGTCAACTCCCCCTGTGGCCACCGACATCACTTCCCCCACAGGCACACCACTCTTACTGCTCACTGACTTGCCCGACCCCAGTACTTTTCTTTCAGGTAACTCAGTCATCAACGCGAGCAACTTGGCCGGCCTCGGCCCTTGGGAGTGATCAGTGCACTGGGTCCTGGGGTAGCCGATGTGGTAGAAGTAGTAGCTTCCTGCACCATTTGGTTGACTACCGACAAACTTTGTACATCACTCTCTGAAGGGACAGCAACACTCTTGTCCCAATCCACTTGTAGGACCCGTGGAGGTAGGGTTGGAGAGGGAACCTCAAACAGATGCTCCCCACAGCATACACAGACGATCCAAGGCCTCAACCAACGTGGTCAGGCCAGAACATGTTCCACAAATCAACCCCAGAGACTCATAGCCTCCAGCTGTGTACAAAGCAAGCTGACCATTTGGCGTGTACCGTACTCCGGTATCAGTCACGACAGGTTTTCCGTCACTCAGGTCAATGTAGACGCCCGGTGCATATTTTCTCCAATCCACCATCTCACCCACAACTGTTGCTGCAGTGCACCAAAATTGTAATGGAGTCCATTTTGGGGCCTGTTTTAACCCTTACAGCACTGGTGGGAAGTGTCAAAAGACCAGGCTGATTCTCTCCCATGAGCAGTGAGACTTGTTGGTTCTTCCCCACACTGATGGTACACACGACAACACAGTCTATAAGAAGAGTAAATGTCACTTGCCACCTTCCCACGGAGCCAGGCGAAGTCCCGATGGAGCTGATGCCGGTTGCTATGGGCGACTGCTGCAAAGACAACACCTTAGCCCCACGTTTGGGCACCAAATGTAGCAGGATCTCTAACCTCTTCCAGTCTAATGAGAACCTTTGAGGCCACAGACTGCTGACATCCTTCAATGTGTAATGGGTTGTGAGGCATAGTGGGTGCAAAGATGGTGAAAGTCATTGGGCACCAGACATTTCTTGGATGCAAAAGAAGTTTTATTTCTTTTAACAGTCCTTTTTATATTTTGCAAGGGAAAGAGGGTTAGTGCCAGGACACCCTTAACCACTTGCCAACCAGCCGCCGCAGTTCTACTGCGCAGAATGGCACGGGTGGTGGAACGGAGCTGATGCGATTGCCCAGCAGTCGCGATCACCGCCGGGCTCCCGCGATTGCTCGGGGCACATGGAGAACCGGGATCTGTGTGTGTAAACACACAGTTTCAGGTTCTCTGAGGGGTGAAGTGACAGATCGTCTGTTCATACAAAGTATGAAAGCGATCTGTCATCTCCCCTACACAGTCCCCTCCCCCCTTCACTTAGAACACACACAGGGAACACATTAACCCCTTGATCGCCCCCTAGTGTTAACCCCTTCCGTGCCAGTGACATTTTTACAGTAATCAATGCATTTTTATAGCACTGATCGCTGTAAAAATGCCAATGGTTCCAAAAATGTGTCAGAATTGTCCGACATGTCCGCCATAATGTCGCAGTCCCGATAAAAATCGCAGATCGCCGCCATTACCAATAAAAAAAATAAAAAAATAAAAATGCCATAAAACTATCCCCTATTTTGTAGACGCTATAACTTTTGCGCAAACCAATCAATATACGCTTATTGTGAATTTTTTTTTACCAAAAATATGTAGAAGAATACATATCGGCCTAAACTGAGTAAAAAAATATATATTTTTGGGGGATATTTATTAAAGCAAAAAGTAAAAAAATATTGCATCTATTTCTAAAGTCCATCTGATTTTTCGACAGCAAAGGTCCGATGAAGCCCACACACGATTGAATTGTCTGGCAAATTCGTTCTGTCGGACCTTTGCTGTCAAAAAGTCCGGTCATGTGTACACGGCATTAGGCTTTAAGACTTTTGAAACAACTTCATACAAACACAAATACAAATAAAAATAACTGTTTTATCATGCAAATAGTATTCAACTGTACTGTAATTGTTTTTTTGTATGCTGTGACTGTTATAAACATGCCCAATTACGACACACATTTCCACATTCATACATGCAGCTAAGAATAAACAGGAAATTCCATGTGCATAAAACCTTGTAAGCTAAAAGCTCTTCTGACTAAATTTAGATTCTGATAGTAAAAGAGCCTTGAATTCGTTAGTTTACATTTTTTGTTGTTTTAGAAATAAAGAATAACATACTTCTGAAGTTTTTCAGAACTTATATTTGAGATAAGATATATTATGTACTTCCATAATGGAACATTGCCAATATCATACATACCATAAATAAATACAGTAGAACATAGTCTTAAGTTGGGTGTAGATGGATTGAAAATTAGATTGGTTTAGCAAGGCCAGCCGAATTCCAATCTGTGTGTGGCCCTCCCTGTTTGACAGAAGTTGATTGTTATATTGATTTCTGTCGAACGGACATACTTTAAAACTCTTGTTGATCAGTGGTTGCAACCAATGATCAGTGTATTCTGACAAAGTGGGCGCCAGAATACTATGTCCCAGTGGGAGGGATTCCTCCATCTACCTCGCTCATGTGGATGAAGGAGTCATCATTAGTTTCTGCATACGAGAGGGAAGGGAAAAAAAAGCACCAATCAGGCATCATGTAGCACAATTAAGGGATAAAAAACTATATAAACAGCAATGGCACTCATAAGCGGGTGTGGTGGGGTATGATGAAGGGAAGTCTAAGTGTGAACCAGGAGCTATGATCCATCAACCACTGACAGCTACGGCGCGGCTTGATAACTCTGGGAGGGCATGCATTGACGTCCTCCCAGAATCGCGAGCACACAGGATTATCCGTGACCGCCGGGTAAATGGCTGATGACAGTGGCCGTTTACCACGTGATCACTTGTAAACAAACCGACGTCATGTCCAGTTCCTCTCTCCCCTCTCTGTACCGATCGGTACAGAATGAGCGGAGAGGGGAGAGATCGGGTGCAGCAGCGCTGTGGGCTGGATCTGTAGTACCCACAGCGCTGCTCTGTGACAATTCCAGCCTCATTCATCCATCCATGCTCAGCCATCTCATCCATAATCAGCAATACTCAGCCATGCTCTGCCATCCATCCATACTCAGCAATACTCATCCATCCATCCATGCACAGCCATCCATCCATACTAAGCAATATTATTGCTGAGTCATCCCATCCACCTCCATCCATCCACCCCCATCCATACTCAGCCATACCCAGCCATACCCAGCTGTACCCAGCCATACTCAGCCATACTCAGCCATCCCATCCATACTCATCCATCTCCATTCATGCTCATCCAAGCCACATCAGTTCTCCTCCATGCCACTACAGTGCCTCACAAAAGTGTAATAGGTAGTCAATTAGATTTGAAATGTATGCCCCTAGAACACCTGATGGTGCTCCCTGCATTTTGGGCCTCTGAATGTGGCCAGGCTGTGGAAAAGTATCATTATCGTTTTGGGGTTTAATTTTTGGTATGTACATGCTATGTGTTAAAAATATTGTATAAATGGACAACTTTGTGTAAAAAGAAATGCGTTTTCATTTTCTTTCCACATTTTCCAAAAACTTGTAGAAAAAAATTACATGTTCAAAAGACTCATTATGCCTCATAGATTATACGTTGGGGTGTTTTCTTTCCAAAATGGGGTCATTTTTGGGGCGTTTCCATTGTCCTGGTGCTCCAGGGCCTTCAAAAGTGCAAGAGGTAGTCAAGAAATTAGATTAGTGTAATTTATGCTCCTGCGTGTTGGGCCTCTGTATGTGGCCAGGCTGTGTAAAAGTCTCACACATGTGGTATCGGCATACTCAGGAGGAGTAGTAGAATGTGTTTTGGGGTGTATTATGCTGTGTGAGAGAAATAACCTGCTAATATAACAACTTTGTGAAAAAAAAAAAAGGAAAAAAAAATCTTGATTTTGCAAAGAATTGTGGGAAAAAATTACAACTTAAAAAAACTCACCATGCCTCTTACTAAATACCTTGGAATGTCTACTTTCCAAAAAGGGGTAATGTGGGGGGTATTTGTACTTTCCTAGCTTGTTAGTGTCTCAAGAAATGAGTCCATCAGTACATCAGGTGTGATCAATTTTCAGAGATTGGCACCATAGCTTGTAGACTCTAAGCCTCGGTTCACACCAGAGGCGGCACGACTTGCAGGTCGCCTCAGCGAGGCGACCTGCAAACGACTGCCCGGGCGACTTGCAAAACGACTTCTGTATAGAAGTCTATGCAAGTCGCCCCAAGTCGCCCCCGAAGTAGTACAGGAACCTTTTTCTAAGTCGGAGCGACTTGCGTCGCTCCCCTTAGAACGGTTCCATAGCACAGAACGGGAGGCGACTTGTTAGGCGACTAGGTCGCCTGACAAGTCGTCCCAGTGTGAACCGGGGCTAACTTTCACAAAGACCAAATAATATACACTGATTTGGGTTGTTTTTACCAAAGATATGTAGCAGTATAAATTTTGGCCAAAATGTATGAAGAAAAATTACTAATTTGCAAAATTTTTAACAAACATAAAGAAAAAAGCTTTTTTTTTTAACAGAATTTTCTGTCTTTTTTCTTTTATAGCGCAAAAAAACAAAACAAAAACCCAGCGGTGATTAAATATCACCAAAAGAAAGCTCTATTTGTGTGTGAAAAAAGGACAAACATCTCATATAGGTACAGTGTTGCATGACTGAGTAATTGTCTTTAAAATGTGAGAGCATCGAAAGCTGAAAATTGGTCTGATTAGGAAGGGGGTTTAAGTGCCCAGTGGGCAAGTGGTTAAAGAAAGAAGGCAAGCTGTATAGAGGGAGCCAGATCAGCCTGAGATCCATCCAGAGGGAGGTGGGGTCGAGCTGCCCTATATAGCTGGGATGGTTCTTCCGGTGTTCGGATATCTGTCCAAAGTATGTAAACGTATACATCTTAATGTACTTTTATGTACATTTGAATGATATTAGAAGTTCTCATGTTCTCTGGTTCTTTAACCACTTAAGCCCCAGACCATTTTGCTGCCCAAAGACCAGAGCACTTTTTGCGATTCGGCACTGCGTTGCGTTAACTGACAATTGCACGGTAATGCGACGTGGCTCCCAAACAAAATTGACGTCCTTTTTCCCCACAAATAGAGATTTCTTTTGGTGGTATTTGCTCACCTCTGCAGGTTTTATTTTTTTGCGCTATAAACAAAAAAATAGCAACAATTTTGAAAAAAAGCATTATTTTTTACTGTTTGCTCAATAAATATCCCCCAAAAATATATAAAAACATTTGTTTCCTCAGTTTAGGCCGATACGTATTCTTCTACATATTTTTGGTTAAAAAAAATCACAATAAGCATTTATTGATTGTTTTGTGCAAAAGTTATAGCGTCTACAAAATAGGGAATAGTTTTATGGCATTTTTAGTAATAATTTTTTTTTTACTAGTAATGGCGGCGATCGGCGATTTTTATCGTGACTGCAACATTATGGCGGACAGATCGGACAGTTTTTGGCGTGATTTTGAGACCATTCACATTTATACAGCGATCAGTGCAATTAAAAATGCATTGATTACTGTGTAAATGTGACTGGCAGTGAAGGGGTTAACCACTAGGGGGCCGTGAAGGGGTTAACCACTTAAAGACCAGGCCTCTTTTTCAGACTCGGTGTTTACAAGTTAAAAACAAGTTTTTTTGCTAGAAAATTACTTAGAACCCCCAGACATTATACATTTTTTTCTAACAACCTAGAGAATAAAATGGCGGTCATTGCAATACTTTTTGTCACACCGTATTTGCGCAGCGGTTTAACAAGCGCACTTTTTTTGGAATAAATTCAGTTTTTTGAATAAAAAAGACAACAGTAAAGTTAGCCCAATTTTTTTATAGTGTGAAAGATGTTACGCCAAGTAAATCAATACCCAACATGTCACGCTTCAAAATTGCGCCCGCTCATGGAATGGCGTCAAACTTTTACCCTTAAATCTCCATAGGAGACGTTTAAAAAATTCTACAGGTTGCATGTTTTGAGTTACAGAGCTAGGGCTAGAATTATCGCTCTCACTCTAATGATCGTGGCGATACCTCTCATGTGCGGTTTGACCGCCGTTTTCATATGCGGGCGTTATTCACGTATGCGTTCGCTTCTGCGCGCGAGACGGGGCGTTTAAAAAAAAAAATTTTCTCTTATTTATTTTACTTGATTTTATAGATTTTTTCACAGTTTAAAAAAAAAAAAATGGGTCACTTTTATTTCTATTACAAGAAATGTAAACATCCCTTGTAATAGAAAGAAAGCATGACAGGTCCTCTTAAATATGAGATCTGGAGTCAAAAAGACTTCAGATCTCATATTTGGACTTAAATGCAATAAAAAAAAAAAAAAAAAAAGAATTTGAAAAAGTGGGGAAGTGAGCCATGGTAACGTCAATAGAGGAATGGAGGCATCCTCCATCTCCATCACCACCCACTGCTTGGAGTCAGCATTACAATGACTTAAAGAAGTCAGGAAGGCCAATGCCCCCTTTCACCTTTGGCAAAGATAATAATTGCATTTTTATCCTTGGTGACTTATGGGACCAAATAAAGTCCCTAATTATCGCTGGGAACTAAGAATAAACAGAGACAGGAAATAAACAGAGATATCTGGTCCTCTGTGTGCGGCAGGTGTCCCTGGAGCTTTGTCTGCCGCGGACATGAGAGGTTTGCGAGGTCTGTACACTGAAAAAGGCTCTCTCCCCGAACACTGCATGGAGCTCCCTGTCACACAACCTCACAGCGCCATTACCAAGCCACGCCCTCCTTTTGTTTTGCTTTAACTAAAAAAGTACCTTCTATTGCTCGCAGCCTCCTCCGAATCGCCAATGATTTTCTATTTATTTTTTGCTGCTGTGATCCAACTTCCTGTTAGGCCAGTGGTTCTCAACCTTTTTTTAGTGCCGTGACCCCTTGATAAAATTTCTCAAGTTGTGGGGACCCCTAACAGTAAAATTATTTTCGTAGCTTGGGTTGTCAGCACCCAAGGCAAGACAAGTAATTTGCACCCCTAACCCACTCGTCCCTTCCACTCATACAGTATTAAAACCCCTTATGTTACATTTTAGGATGTACCACTATTTCTCTTTGTTCTCCTTTCTTTCCCTTTTATCCCTCTCTATCCTAATTTCTTGTTTTTTTCCCCATCCCTTTCTCTAGCCGTCTTTTTCTTATTCTTTCTCTCCCTTTTTCTTTGTTCCTCCCCCTCTTTTTCTCTCCCTTCCATGTATTCTCTAATTTTATTCCTTCTCTTACACCTTGGGGGGGGGGGGGGAATGGGATGAGTGGCAGTGCTGGTGGGGGGGTGGAATGAGTGGCAGTGCTGGGGGGAGTTCTGATCAGCCAACTTAGGTTCTCTTGATCAAGGTCATCTGCTGATCTGAGAACTGTAGTGGGGACTTTTAATGGCAACTCTAATCATAGGTAGAGTGACTCACTGTGTATCCAGCTTCACTGTGTCTCCTGCTCTGTGGTGTCTCGCAACAGTGACACCTATGCTGAAATCAGGAGATAGGGTCTCCTCCAGCCCCACCCAGTTCACCTTCCTCACCAGTCAGCTGACCTCTAGTCTCTGCCCCCCAGCCATGCCGTGAACTGAATGAATGGCTGGGAAGAGGCTGAGTGGGTGGCCGTGGGCTTCAGGAACAGCCCAGCTGGGCTTCCACAGGCTCCATGGCCAGCCTGCTGGGTGGCCACGAAAATGCTGGGAGAGCGGTGCGGACTTCAGGAACAGCCCAGGATTTGGTGACCCCTGGCAAATCGTCATTCGACCCCCAGGTTGAGAACCACTGTGTTAGAGGTTTGCAATGATCATTCTCCATGGTCCCACTGTATGTAGGAATATAGCCACCCTCTTTTACTCCCTCCTGAGATGGACTATGGCATTTGCAGTGTGCACAGAACAGTGCGCTTAACTAACTAACATGCACTACTCGTTCCAAACCCACAAAAGTTGGGGGGGGGGATAGGAGAGGTTTGGGAGCTCACGGAGGATGTTACAAGGAGGTAGAATCTCCTGTGAAAAATAGATTACAGGACCATTAAATAGTAGATGAATTATTTTTGGAGAATAAGGATATCATTCAGGGTCACCTTATTTGCAGAGCATACTGGTCCTTCTAATAAGAAAGTCCAGCATAGCCTACGTGTCTTTTGGCACCTGTGCAGAATTTACAATAAATTTACAATATGTGAAAAGGGTTGGCCTGTACAAGTATAAAGGTTATTCTAAAGACAAACAGTACTAACGTTCTAGTTAAACCAGTATGAACTGCTTTTGTAACTGCAGTGTGAGCTGGAATTTGACTTCAATTGGTTAAAGCGGAGGTTCACACAAAAATTGAACCTCCACTTTTCGGAACCTTCCCCCCCTCCGGTGTCACATTTGGCACCTTTCAGGGGGGAGGGGGGTGCAGATACCTGTCTAAGGCAGGTATTTGCACCCACTTCCGGCATAGACTCCCACGGAGTCTATGCCCCCTCCCGTCCCCACCGCGCTGTCTGCTGGGAACACACACGGGTCCCAGAGACAGCGGGTACCAGTTAGGAAGCGCATGCGCAGTAGGGAAGCGGGAAGTGAAGCCGCAGCACTTCACTTCCTGATTCCCTTACAGAGAATGGCGGCGGCAGAACCCGAGGACCGAGGGACGATTCGGTCTCGGGTGCCGACATCGCTGGACCCTGGGACAGGTGAGTGTCCTTATTTTAAAAGTCAGCAGCTGCAGTATTTGTAGCTGCTGACTTTTAATTTTTTTTTTTCACCAGACTCCTTCTTTAAGTTTAGGTTCACACTACTGTGATGCGATTTTACCTTGATTTGCAGTGTGATTATGTAGTGCAAACTTGACACAACTTTGGTTGTGTTTTGGATGTGGATTGCATTCTCTATGGGGCCAAATCGCACTGTAAATCACACCAATGTAGCACAGGACCCTTTCCTAAAGTTGAATCGCTGCTGTACATTGATGTGAATAGGCACTATTGTTATTTCCATTGTCACGCGATTCAGTGCGACCCAACTCGCATCTGAAATTGCATCAGTGTGAACCAGGCCTAAGTGTATCTAAGTCTGCTAGTACACCTAACACTCCCCACCCCCCGAACTGGCAATGTTGCTGTCCAGAGGTGCCCGCTTTGCTCCTTCGTCTAGAGTGTAGGCGCTGTAAGGTTCACACTAGTGCGGGCTGTGCGTTCCTCATTTGCTCTGGCACTGCAGCCCATTCATTTGAATGGGCTGCTGTGCCGTGTGAAACACACATAAAAGGTGCATGCACCTTTTTAAAAATGCAGCCGCAGGGAAACCGCATGTCTTTTTGACCATGCGGTTTCCCTGCGGGTGCGGGCTGAGATGCATGGAGGTGCTATTCACAATGAATAGCAGCCACATATGTCTCGCAAGAGCAGTGCAATTTGGCTGTGGGTGGTTGCGGGTGTGAGAATCAATGCGAATTCAGTCTGTATTCTGCATTTAAACTGATATCGCTTACCATAAGGAAAGTCTTATGCCCCGTACACACGGTCGGACTTTGTTCGGACATTCCGACAACAAAATCCTAGGATTTTTTCAGACGGATATTGGCTCAAACTTGTCTTGCATACACACGGTCACACAAAGTTGTCGGAAAATCAGATCGTTCTAAACGCGGTGACGTAAAACACGTACGTCAGGACTATAAACGGGGCAGTGGCCAATAGCTTTCATCTCTTTATTTATTCTGAGCATGCGTGGCACTTTGTCCGTCGGATTTGTGTACACACGATCAGAATTTCCGACAACAGATTTTGTTATCGGAAAATTTTATATCCTGCTCTCCAACTTTGTGTGTCGGAAAATCCAATGGAAAATGTCCGATGGAGCCCACACACGGTCGGAATTTCTGACAACACGCTCCGATCGGACATTTTCCATCGGAAAATCCGACCGTGTGTACGGGGCATTATTGTGATGACCTACTTTACAAGACACATGGCCCTACTACATATTGTGCGGTGTCCTGCTTCTTGAGTGCAATTATGGTTTATAGAAGCTGAAAGGACATTCATCAACAAACAGAATTGGGTGCACTTCAGCTCTGCTAATTGTATTAAATGACACCGGTCCCCCCTTAGGACATAACAGAGAAAACCAGCTGCTGAGCAACTGACAGCGTGATTCACTGCCCTGTGCACTGACGTGTCTGTTTACCTACCTGAGTATACTGAATATATCTCACATGTCAGCCAAAGGTCCCTGACTCCCTGAATGATGCACAGGTCTATAAATTCAAGTGATAAAATATCATCAGAAGACAAAATATTGACCAGACATCATTACACAGGAAAGAGGATACTGAGTATGGAAACCAGTTCTTTCCTTTGTGGGTCATGAAAAATGATGCCAAGGAATAGTTTGATTTGGTTTCAGGAAATGCTTGCTTTTGTTTTATACAAAAATAGGCAAAAAAAATAAAAAATAAAAATAATAATAAATAAAAAATACATAGATACTAAAGATCACGGACTATGGTGGGTTTAGTAAAAAAATACCTATTCTTACCAGAGAAGTATGGCCAAAGCTTTTATTGTCATTGTCAGCCTGGGAGGGTGGGAAGTGCTAAAGTAGAAGTTCAGCTTAAAACTAACTAACTCTAAATCTACTCGCAGCCAAATTCTAAGACTAACCTATCCAGTCCTGTAAAGCAAAAATTGATGTAAAGTATCTCACAAGAGTGAGTACACCCCTCACATTTTTGTAAATATTTTATTATACCTTTTCATGTGACAACACTGAAGAAATGACACTTTGCTACAATGTAAAGTAGTGAGTGTACAGCTCGTATAACATTGTAAATTTGCTGTCCCCTCAAAATAACTCAACACACAGCCATTAATGTCTAAACCGCTGGCAACAAAAGTGAGTACACCCCAAACTCACTACTTTACATTGTAGCAAACTGTCATTTCTTCAGCGTTGTCACATGAAAAGATATAATAAAATATTTACAAAAATGTTAAAGCGGGGGTCCACCCACACCGCCAAAAAAAAAAAAAAAAATTAAAAGATAGCAGCTACAAATACTGCAGCTGCTGACTTTTAATACATGGCCATTTACCTGTCCCAGGGTCCAGCGATGTCGGCAGGCGATGCCGAGAACCCGCTCGGTTCTCGGCAGCTGCCACCGCCATCCTAGGTGAGGGAATCAGGAAGTGAAGCGTTGCGGCTTCACTTTCCGGTTCCCTACTGCGCATGCGCGAGTCGCGCTGCGCGTCCCAAGTGGTCCCCGCTCTCTCCTGGGAGCTGTGTTTCCCCGGTGACAGCGCGGTGGGGACGGGAAGAGGCGTAGACTCCCATGGGAGTCTATGCCGGAAGTGGGTGCAAATACCTGTCTTAGACAGGTATCTGCACCCCCCTCCCCCCTGAAAGGTGCCAAATGTGACACCGGAGGGGGGGAGGGTTTTGAAAAGCGGAAGTTCCATTTTTGTGTGGAACTCCGCTTTAAGGGTGTATTCACTTTTGTGAGATACTGTACATACCTTTTCTAAAGCCGCTCAGGTCCCACGCTGAGCTGTCAGCGGCAGCTTCTCTGTGTAGGCGTGTGCAGGAGAGGCAGCCAACAACGGAAGCTTCATAGTAACTCCATGGGTGATGTCACTTCCCCGCCATTGTCAGTTCTCTCCAGCACACAGCATCCGTCATTGGAGACTGGACCGGATCAGCTTCAGAAAAAGTATGTACAGTGATTTTTGCTTTGCAGGGTTAGATAGGTTAATCTTAGAATGTGGCTGCGAGCATATTTAGAGATAGTTAGTTTTAGGCTGAACTTCCACTTTAAATGTGTTAGCAGATTTAGATACACTGACAGATTGAAGTCAAACTCCAGCTCACACTTTATAATCAGTTACAGCGAACATATTTTTTCCTTTGGGGACAAAGATTTTGCATGAATAAATAAAAGCTGATCATTTTAATCACCCCCCGCCAGTGTTAAAGTGGGAGTAAACTCTCATGCATTAATTGTACCTGTAGGTAAGTCTATAATAACGCTTAGCTGTACGTACTGTAAATATCTCCTAAATGTGCACTGTTTAGGAGATAGTTAAGGTATATGCAGCCGGTGACCACACCGGCGCATGCGCTCTGAAGGAACGGCCACCCGGGTCGCTGCTTCAAAGTCCTGTGCCATGCGCGGGGATGGCGTCATCGGGGCTCCGGCCAGTCACACAGTCAGAGTCTGTGAACCCGGAAGGAAGACCGGGTGAAGATGGAAGCTGTGGTAGTGGTGACAGCGTGCCGTTGGGGGGCTTTGTTCTGAGGTAAGTTTCACATAATGTGCTAGTATGCAATGCATACTAGCACATTATGACATTGCCTTGCAGGTTAAAAAAAAAAAAAAAATCGCCGGCAATTTACTATTGCTTTAAGTGGTTTGTCTCACTCATGTAAACTGATACATACTGCTGGAGAACTTGTGCTTTTCAGAAACAACAGACTTTGGGTTCCATTCACTAAAGCATGTGGTATTTAGGTGATCTAACACATTTTTCCTAAATATGGCATGCAATGCTAAAAATGTCAATTCACCATCACCTTATGCGGTATTTACCTCGAAATCCAAAAACGCTCGGTAAATACCGCATACAACGGCATTAAAGTCAATTTGCAAAAAGTATATAAAAGTAAGTAATTAAATGCATGGGTTTAATTAAGTAGTGGTCCAGGCTTACGGTATTTAAGGAATGTAAAAATATAATAGCCAATTTTAGGTATTCTCTACCTTTTTGGATCAGTTCAGATTTACTAAGCTCTGGAGCAACTTCACTTGCAAATTGCTCAGCCTATGGGGTGATTTACTAAAGGCACATGGGGTTGATTTACTAAAGGCAAATAGACTGTGCACTTTGCAGTTGCCCTCTGCAAGTGTGGTTGCTCCAGAGCTAAATAAATGAGGTAAAGAGGGCAGAGTAGGGTTAAGATTGTGGCTTGCAGTCCAACCAGAAGTGACGGTTCTGCCGGCCGGAGAACCTGTCGTGGTCAGATATCTCTTAGTTGCCACTAAGGGACCAAGGGACCATCCACCTTATCACCAGGGACCACTGTCAGTCAGTGAAGCAAGTACGAGAGCAGTATTCTCACCAACCGGGGACGATGAAGAATTGGGAAACTTCAGACGTCAAGCCAGGGACCCAGCCAGTGGAGGTGACGCTTGTAGAGCAATATTGTGTGCCAAGCCAGGGACCAAGCAGGATAGTGGGGTGACGCTTAAAGAAGTATCTGTGAGTGCCAAGCTAGAGATCCAGCAGGGATGTGGGGGTGACGCTTGAGGAAGATACTAAAGGAGAAGATTTGAAGAGCTCAGGGGATCCAGTGGCTGTGGTTCAGCAAGTCTAGTGAAAGACTGTGAGCTCAGTTGAGTGAAGATCTACAATAGCAGATTGTAGAGGAAGTGAATAAGTGTCAGGGATGCCATACACAAGCATCCAGCATGGTTGATCAGATCGGTAAGCTGCACCATAAAGGAATCAGGAAACAGATGGATAACTGAACAATATATTTATTAAGGTTAAACACACACTAAACAACCAACACCAATAAACCATCAACAAACAAGTGAGAAAGCACAAGAACACGGAAACCCTAAACACACCTAACTAACTAGCTAAGTATACACAAATGCAAGGAACAAACAGAGATAACAGATAAGGGGGGACTGGAAACAGGTACCAAGGGGCAGGTCTCAGGGTCAGGATGTGGGATACAGGGTCCAGGACAGAAGACAGGTACAGGTCAGGATTTCGGGATACAGGGTCTAGGACAGAAGGCAGGTACGGGTCAGGGCCAGGCAGGAATCAGGCTTGCAGGGGGAATTCTGAAGCACTGAGCCTTGGTGAAGTGCAGGCTTATATAATCAAGCAGTCCCACATTAGGTGTGGCTTGATTGTTAGTTAGTATCTCGGATGGGAGACACCCGCTGGTGGCAACCAGAACTACACCCTTTGGTGCTGAACGCAACAGTGCAACCAGCAGGTGAACCAAGCAATGACAGTTCCTGACAGTCCCCCGCAGACGCTCCATTCTGCCCTTGGCTTGACAGTCCAAGTGGATACGGAAAAGCCCTGAAAAGTTTCATCACAGAGTCTGCGGACTTCGGACTTCTCAGGCCAGAGTCTTTTAATCCACTGGGAGGCGTGCCACCAAGTCTGAAAATAGGACATGCACCCCACCACCAGGGTCAGGACGTTTGAATCCAGAAATTAAAATTAGCAGGGCAACAGGCATGAACCCATTCAAAGGCAGACCACACAGGGGCATTACAGTCAGGCTGGGAATCAGTCAGGAAAACATCAGCGGCAAGCTGGGCATCAGGAACCGGTTTAGCAGGCACAGTGTCAGCAGGCTTGGTAACGGGCACCGGTCCAGCAGGCCGTGTAACGGGCAGAGGCACATCAAGCTGGGCAGCGGACAGAGGCACATCAAGCTGGGCAGCAGACAGAGGCACATCAAGCTGGGCAGCAGACAGAGGCACATCAAGCTGGGCAGCAGACAGAGGCACATCAAGCTGGGCAGCAGACAGAGGCACATCAAGCTGGGCAGCAGACAGAGGCACATCAAGCTGGGCAGCAGACAGAGGCACATCAAGCTGGGCAGCAGACAGAGGCACATCAAGCTGGGCAGTGGGAAAGGAACCACCAGGAAGGGCATCAGGTACAGGACCACAGGAACTTGATCATCAGGCTGAGTATCAGGTACTGGATCACCAAGCAGATCATCGACATCGGATTATCAAGCTGGACATCAGGCACCCGAACAACAGGCTGGACAGCGGGCACCCGAACAACAGGCTGGACAGCGTGCACCCGAAAAAACAGGCTGGACAGCGGGCACCCGAACAACAGGCTGGACAGCGGGCACCCGAACAACAGGCTGGACAGCAGGCAGGGGCACCAGAACATCAGGCTGGAAAATGGGCATCAGTACATCAGACTGGTCAGTGGGCCAAGGCACTGGCACAACAGGCTGGACAGCAGGCACTGGCACATCAGGCTGGAAAGCGGGCACTGGCACATCAGACTGGACAGCGGGCACCAGAACATCAGGCTGGACCGCAGGAACCTGAACATCAGGCTGGACAGTGGGCACCGGAACAACAGGCTGGACAGCAGGCACCGGAACAACAGGCTGGACAGCGGGCACTGGAACAGGCTGGACAGTGGGCAGAGGCACCAGAATATCAGGCTGGACAGCGAGCACCGGAACATCAGACTGGAAAGCGGGCACCAAATCATCAGGCTGGACAGCAGGCAGGGGCACCAAAACATCAGACTGGTCAGTGGGCAGAGGCACTGGCACAACAGGCTGGACAGCAGGCACTGGCACATCAGGCTGGAAAGCGGGCACCGGCACATCAGGCTGGACAGCGGGCACCGGAACATCAGGCTGCACAGCGGGAACTGGAACATCAGGCTGGACAACAGGCTAGAACATCAGACTGGACAGCGGACACTGGAACAACAGGCTGGACAGGGGGCACCAGAACAACAGGCTGGACAGCGGGCAGAGGCACTGGAATATCAGGCTAGACAGCGAGCACCGGAACATCAGACTGGAAAGCGGGCACCAGATCACAGGCTGGACAGCAGGCAGGGGCACCAGAATATCAGACTGGTCAATGGGCAGAGGCACTGGCACAACAGGCTGGACAACAGGCACTGGCATATCAGGCTGGAAAGCGGGTACCGGCACATCAGGCTGGACAGTGGGGCACAGGAACAACAGGCTGGACAGCAGGCACCGGAACAACAGGCTGGACAGCGGGCACCGGAACAACAGGCTGGACAGAGGGCACGGCACAGCAGGCTGGACAGAGGGCACTGGAACAGCAGGCTGGACAGAGGGCACCAGAACAGCAGGCTGGACAGAGGGCACCAGAACAGCAGGCTGGACAGTGGGCAGAGGCACTGGAACAGTAGGCTGGACAGCGGATAAGGATAAAGACACACTAAACAACCAACACCAATAAACTATCAACAAACAAGTGAAAAAGCACAAGAACACAGAAACCCTGAAAACACATTCCAGAGTCACAGAGTCTCATGCTCCTGAACAAGCCACCGGGTCCAGATGGGTCCAGTCCCAGGGAATCACAAGTAATTCAGGTATATCTCAGACAGGTATGATGGAACAGGAAGTCACCATATACATAAAGCAGGAAAAAATCCACATAGTGTAGAACCAAAAAGGATGTTTGTTTATTGATGCAAAGGAGTTCAGAATACTCACATATATTATGATAAAAAACAGCAATGTATAAAATCAGTATCCACAATCAATAATGAAGGAGATCCAAATCGTGTGCAGAGTACACAGACCAGCACGGCGATGTCACTTTTGTTGGCTCCGGCTTACGCGTTTTTTCATGACAGACATCATGGGGGGCATGCACACATCGTAAATCGCCATGCGATATATATATTATCTCACAAAAGTGGGTACACCCCTAACATTTTTGTAAATAATTTATTATATCTTCTCATGTGCCAACACTGAAGAAATGACACTTCTCTACAATGTAATGTAGTGAGTGTACAGCTTGTATAACAGTGTAAATTTGCTGTCCCCTCAAAATAACTCAACACACAGTCATTAATGTCTAAACCGCTGGCAACAAAAGTGAGTACACCCCTAAGTGAAAATATCCAAATTGAGCCCAAAGTGTCAATATTTTGTGTGGCTACCATTATTTTCCCAGCACTGCCTTAACCCTCTTGGGCATGGAGTTCACCAGAGCTTCACAGGTTGCCACTGGAGTCCTCTTCCACTCCTCCATGACGACATCATGGAGCTTGTGGATGTTAGAGACCTTGCACTCCTCCACCTTCCGTTTGAGGATGCCCCACAGATGCTAAATAGGGTTTAGGTCTGGAGACATGCTTGGCCAGTCCTTCACTTTTACCCTCAGCTTCTTTAGTAAGGCAGTGGTCGTTTTGGAGATGTGTGTTGGGGTCCTTATCATGTTGGAATACTGCCCTGCGGCCCAGTCTCCGGAGAGAGGGAGTCATGTTCTGCTTCAGTATGTCACAGTACATGTTGGCATTCATGGTTCCCTCAATGAACTGTAGCTCCCCAGTTCCGGCAGCACTCATGCAGCCCCAGACCATGACACTCCCACCACCATGCTTGACTGTAGACAAGACACACTTGTCTTTGTACTCCTCACCTGGTTGCCACCACACACGCTTTGCACCATCTGAACCAAATAAGTTTATCTTGGTCTCATCAGACCTCGGGACATGGTTCCAGTAATCCATGTCCTTAGTTTGCTTGTCTTCAGCAAACTGTTTGCAGGCTTTCTTGTGCATCATCTTTAGAAGAGGCATCCTTCTGGGAAGGACAGCTATGCAGACCAATTTGATGCAGTGTGTGGTGTATGGTCTGAGCTCTGACAGGCTGACTCCCCACTCCTTTAATTCTCTGCAGCAATGCTGGCAGCATTCATACAAATATTTCCCAAAAGACAACCTCTGTATATGACGCTGAGAACATGCACTCAACTTCTTTGGTCGACCATGGCAAGGCCTGTTCTGAGTGGAACCTGTCTTGTTAAACTGCTGTATGGTCTTGATTACCATGCTGCAGCTCAGTTTCAGGGTCTTGGCAATCTTCTTATAGCCTAGGCCATCTTTATGTAGGGCAACAATTCTTTTTTTCAGACCCTCAGAGAGTTCTTTGTCATGAGGTGCCATGTTGAACTTCCAGTGACCAGTATGAGAAAGTGAGAGTGATAACACTAAATTTAATACACCTGCTCCCCATTCACACCAGAGACCTTGTAACACTAACGAGTCACATGACACCGGGGAGGGAAAATGGCTAATTGGGCCCAATTTGGACATTTTCACTTAGGGGTGTAATCACTATTGTTGCCAGCGGTTTAGACATTAATGGCTGTGTTGTTATTTTGAGGAGACAGCAAATTTACACTGTTATACAAGCTGTACACTCACTCAAAGTGTCATTTCCTCAGTGTTGTCACATGAAAAGATATAACAAAATATTTACAAAAATGTGAGGGGTGTACTAATTTTTGTGAGATACTGTATATATATATATATATATATATATATATATACACACACAGCAGGGGAAGAAACAGCCTTAATTGATCATTATTCTATCAAGAGTGTCCTCCAATAATGGCCACCAATCATAGCCAAGCCTCATTGTGACATTAAAAAAATCACCAAAAAGTGTAGCCAGCACTTTGTGGTAGAACTGGCTCCTATTCCGCAGTCTAGCATGGCCGACGTGGAACTCCAAGCTTCGTTTTCACAAGACTTGTGGCCGGAACTAAAGAAGTGCCAAGCCTCGCTCTGATACAACCAATGGCCACTCAGCAGGAAGCTGAGTTGTACACCCTAAAGAGGAGTTACCAAACCCCCCACCCCCTCCACCTACCCCATATTTGCAGAAACCCCCCTTCTCCATCCCCCACCTGACTTCCCTTCCTACTCTTCCCACGCATCCCCCATATTCTACCTACCGGTTCCTTCTTCTATCCCCTTTATCAAGCAGATAGTCCTTCATAAACCTTTGCACATATACCTACACTCCTACCATCCAGAGAGTCAATATTACACTTCAAAACCAAAGTGTGATGGGTTTGTGAAACTTTTCTAATGCCGGGTACACACTGTCGGACTTTACGGCAGACTTTGCCCGGCGGACTTTTCGACGGACTTTATGACGGACTTTCTGAATGAACGGATTTGCCTACACACAATCCACCAAAGTCCGTCGAATTCGTATGTGAGGACGTATGACCGGACTAAAACAAGGAAGTTCATAGCTAGTAGCCAATAGCTGCCCTAGCGTGGCTTTTTGTCCGTCGAACTAGCATACAGACGAGCGGACTTTTCGACCGGACTCGATTTCGACGGATTGATTTAAAACATGTTTCAAATCTAAGTCCGTCCAACTTTTGAGAAAACAAAGTCCGCTGGAGCCCACACACGATCGAATTGTCCGACGAAATCCAGTCCGCCGGGCAAAGTCTGCCGTAAAGTCTGCTCGTGTGTACGCGGCATAAGTGTCTCTACACCTACTGACTATGTAAAAGCAAAAAGACAATGTATACAAATTTCTTTCAAATTTTTCTTTATTATTTTTTATTCACTGTAAATTTTCTTACAAAATAGTTTATACGAAAAAACACAAAGTGTGTGGAATCAGCTTTTTTAGGAGAGTAGCCACAGCCTAAGTAAAAAAACTGCCCCCTGCCAGCAAGCTGCAAAGAAGGACCCTTCCTGTCTGTGTAGAAACAGTGGTCTTCCTGCAGAGGTCCAAAACGCCCCCAGCACTTACAGGTCTTGTCTCTCTTCCAGCCTGTGACTGTACAGTGAAATAAGAAGTAATCACAGCTTGAGTAGAAAAGCCTTCTCTCTGCTAGCAAGCCACAGAAAATGACCCTTGCTGTCTGTGTGGAAACAGCTTACCCTCTGCAGAGGTCCAACGCACCTCCAGCACTTACAGGTCTTGTCTCTCTTCTAGCCTTTGACTGTACAGTGAAATAAGAAGTAGTCACAGCTTGAGGAGAAAAGCCTTTTCTCTGCTAGTAAGCCACAGAAAATGTCCCTTGCTGTCTGTGTGCAAACAGTGATCTTTCTGCAGCGGTCCAACATGCCCCTGACAAAGTCCTTGTCTCTCTCTCATCCTGTGACTGTACAGTGAAAGAAATAGCAGTATGAGAAGTTCATCCCTCTGCAACTTTACTTTCTCCTCCTATCAGCATGTTTCTTGCTAGCACAAAAGCACTGCAGCACAACTGACTAGCTACTTGTGTTGCTTCCAAAACAAAACCAAAGAAATTCCCAGCTCAACTTACCGACCAGCCTGCAACCAACCAAATTATCCTGTCTAACAGTATGCATTAAAGACAGGGGTTTCGTTCGCACACATTTGCAAATACACGTGCAGAGCCACTGCAAGGCATCCCAGTATTTTCTGCAGTCCTCACTCCAAATTTTAGGAGCCTCCACAGTGGAAGCACATGCATTTTAATGCATAGGCAGAGGGCAGGTGAGCCTGAAGGGTGCACACCCTTCCTTAAAGGTGGTTTTGTTTTGCATGCGTTGCCCTTCCATGTGCTCCTTGCTGCAAAGGCTAGTTAAAGGTGAGGGCAGTGGCCATTTGTTTGTACTTGTATCGCTTCTCCCACTCCCAGTCTGAGCTCTGCTGTGCAGGGAATACAACACACTGATACCAAGTCAAATTCAGGTAGTTACGCTGCTTTTAGTGAAAAAAAAAAGAATGGCGTATTAATGTTTACAGATCAGTATAAATTTGTGTCTTTTATATCTACCTGGAGGTCAGCTTTACTTAATAAAATGGGGTGCTTTAATTTCACATTTGTCCAGAATATAACTGAATTTCTTTCTGCCTTGTCACTGCGATCTCCACAATGGCCATGACTCACACCGACAATGCTGTGATGTTCTTTTCTGTCTGAGATCCGCAGGTCATGAGACCTTTTCACTGAATACAAACCGACCTCTGGATGATTGCTCATCCTAAACGATACAATGCCAGAGATTGCCCAGACAGCCCTGAGCTATACCATTGTTAATTACAGCCCAGATTACGGTATATATAAAAAAACACACATGCCAGTCTCTTGCTGTTTTGCGGTGCTGCCGAACAGCGCCAAGCGTTGTCAACCTCCCTGTAACTGGGGCACGAGTAATACGACCCTCCCTGCGATATTGCTCACACAGCTGTGCTGCCGTTCCCCCCGCTGTTCTCAGCGGAAAAGATAAGCTTCCAGTAATGGTTTCCCGTTCAAAGAAAGCGCAGACACAAAACAGGATGTTTGTTTGATCGAATACATTAAATAATCAGCTCTCGACTTTGATATGACTATCTGTGTCATTTTAATTGCACGCTCGATATCAAGAGGCTTGTAGTATGTGAAAACATCTATCAGATATTCTGTAGGCAAATGGAAAATGAAATCTTCCATCAAGACACCAACGCTTTCAGCTTCAGTTCATTAATAATGATATTTTCACATACAGCCTGTGTTGTCAAGTAAAGGGAAAAGGGGATTTGGATCAAGGACTGGTGCTTAATCCCTTTTAATGTGGGGCCCCGAACGTCAAAGCGACTGACCATTTGGGACCCTCAGTTGTCATATGCATTTAATAATAGATAGTCATAAAAGATTTCATTTTTTCTATCATTTTACAATAGAGGACCCTAACTAAAAATACAGAAGGACCAATTCATTTTTTCGATGGACAGAAAAGATGGGGATTTTTAAGGTGCAGATCAAATGGATAGATATCAAATATTTTTTTAGATAAAAAAAAGGTTTTTCTTTATTTTGGAAAATACAATAAAACATTACTTTACATATAAATAATGAAAAAAGGAGATCGAATACAAAGATGGTGCATATAATTAATTGCAAATGTAGTGACACAGCAAAAGAGATGTACTTCCCAACATGTTTCACCCATCTGTCGGGCTTCCTCAGGGAATGCTGGTTACATGCAGAATTCACTGCCTTCTATCAGAAAACATACAATAATGATGATACATTAGAACAGAGTATTCAAATCTATAAACTCATTTATTACATGCATTTGCGTCTTTCCCTGTCAGACTGCAATTGCTTACCTATATCTCCTTTAGAGGGGGGGGGGAGATTGGGTCTGCCAGGATAGCTAGTGTTCCTGCCGTGTCAGGGGAGCCCCGTGCTAAAGGGGAGCGCAGATGGTACAAAAGACCAGCTAAAAAATACAAGAAAAACAATAGTGCCTTATAATGTATGATGGTAAGATGGAATAACCTTCATGTCATCATAGCACACAATCAACAATGAGGGCTAACACTTACAGAGGCAGATACAGCAGCTGGCTTATTGCCAGGGACCACACACCTCCAAGGATACAAGTCGCTTTGAGAGAAGTATCTAATAAATATAAAGAATACTTTATAATGCCTGCTGTTAAATATCAGCAAGAGAGAGACTAAGGGTCCTTTCACATGGGACGGGTCCGTGATGATCCGCCCCGTGAACATCCGCTTGCTCAGCGGGGATCGCTCCATCGATCCCCGCTGAGCAGGAAGATGACAGGTCCGTCGCTCAACACTGTGCAGCGACGGACCTGTCACAGTGCCGCTCTCCCCTATGGGGGATCGAATGACGACGGACCGTAGAGTCCGACGTCACCCGATCCGATCACGGATGGAAAAGTAGGTTTTTCCTCCGTTACACTTTTTCAGATCAGAGCGGGTCGGATGTCAGCGGACAAGTCACCGATTACTTTCGACGCTCCATAGAGGTCTATGGAGGGTCCGTTCAGGTCCGCTTAAAAAACTGACAGGCGGACCTGAACGGATCGTTCATGTGAAAGAGGCCTAAGTCTTAAATTCATTTTTTAGTTTAAATCAGCAAAATACATTTCAGGTGCATCAAAACAAAAGGTGTGTGTAGCACTGCCCCCTAGGGAGTTGCTTGGTATTGTATGTTCTTCTGTGCAGCCTTGGCCCTGTGAACTTTCCAGGCCTCCTGACACTCTAGGTTCCGACATGTTGTGTATACCTTTAAATAACACATTGACACAATGTAAACTGTTTTTAGGTCTCTCAGATTTACTTAACCACTTGACAACTGGGCACTTAAACCCCATTCCTAACCAGACCAATTTTCAGCTTTCGGTGCTCTCACATTTTGAATGACAATTACTCAGTCATGCCACACTGTACCCATATGAAATTTTTGTCCTTTTTTTCATACAAATAGAGCTTTCTTTTGGTGGTATTTAATCACCGCTGGGTTCTTTTATTTTTTGCGCTATAAATCAAAAAAGACTAAAAATTTGGTAAAAAAAAAAAAAATTAAATCTTTGTTTCTGTTAAAATTTATTGCAGAGTATTGGCGAATATTGGCAGAGTATTGGCGATATTGGCAGAGTATTGGCGATATTGGCAGAGTATTGGCGAGTATTGGCAGGGTATTGGCAGAGTATTGGCAGGGTATTGGCAGAGTATTGGCAGAGTATTGCACAGTATTGGCATGGCAGATTATTGCACATTATTGCAGAGTATTGGCAGAGTATTGCACATTATTGGAGAGTATTGCACAGTATGGCCACAGAGCAGCGCTGTGGGCACTACAGATCCAGCCCACAGCACTGCTAAAAACGATCTCTCTCCCTCTCCCCTCGCACTGTACAGAGAGGGGAGGAAGGAACGCCGGCTTGTTTACAAGTGATCGCTCCGTCATTTGACAGAGCGATCACGTGTTAAATGGCTGCTACATTTACCGCGATCCGTGATCCATGATGCACCGGGTCTTCCGGACCCGGCGGTCATGGATGTTTGCGGGAGCTCGCCCCAGGGGGCACGCGAGAGCAACATTTTGGGAGGAAATCCCATGGACGCCCACCCAGAATAAGCCGACCACGTTGTAGCCGTCTTTCGGCTATGGCCCGGTCGGTGAGTGGTTAATCAAGTGAAGAGACTTATAGAAGTATTAATCAGCCAAGCCCTGGATAAACAGCCAAGACTTAGTTGAGATAACTCTTATGCCGCGTACATACAATCGGAATTTTGGCCCGCAAAAGACAGATGAGAGTTTTTCGTCGGAAAATGCGACCGTGTGTATGCTCCATCGGTCTTTTGCTGGCGGAATTCCAGCCAGCAAAAGATTGAGAGCATGCTCTCAATTTTTCGGTCGGGAAAAGTTCCTATCCGAAAATGCGATCGTCTGTGGCAATTCCGACATGCAAAATTCCTACGCATGCTCGGAAACAATTTGACGCATGCTCAGAAGCATTGAACTTTATTTTCCCGGCTCGTCGTAGTGTTGTACATCACTGTGTTCTTGACGGTCGTAATTTCGGCAAACTTTTGCATGACCATGTATGTGCAAGGCAAACTTGAGCGGAATCCCGTCGGAAAAGCCGTCATATCTTTTTCCAACGAGAAAAACGATCGTGTGTACGCGGCATAAGAGCAACTAAATGACAATTAGTAATAACAGATAAAGGATACCAAATACAAAGTAACAGACAGTATGCAAATGGATTCCTCAAATGGTCATTAGGTACTGTATATTATACTACTGTTAAAAGGGAGAAGCCAGGCCAGCCTATAATACCTTTAGTCCTAATGAGAGATAAAGCAGTGTAGGTACCAGAAACGTGTCCCCTTTAAGAGCAATAAAAGACAGTGTTCAGATTGCAAGGCCTTGCAGTTATCTTCACCGGCAGTTGGAGCTCAGAGAAGCAATTTCTAAATATGACACAGTGATCAGCAATCAATGCAGGAAACTTGTTCTGACTGGTGACAATTCCTTTAGGCAATCCAAGCCAAAGGTGTCTGTATACAATGTACAAAACAATCTCCTGCGCTTGGGGGTTTAGTCTATATGTAAGTGGTGCAGTCAACCCTTTGGGTTTGTAAAAAATGTGTCACCGATCTTGCTGCCATCCATGGAACAATGGGTATCCTTGAAGCTGAAACATATAGCAAAGAAGGGAGGGTGCACCAACCTTGTGCATTATCAAAGATAACATTTATTAAACGATGTAACAGCAATGATCATACTCATATACAGACCTGATAAGTAAGCTTGTCAATGCAACAGCAATATGGACCGGGTCTCTAAAATCTACAACCTGGACCCGAAATTTGTGCAGGACCAGACGGTATTGCAGGGTGACTTCTTGTTCATTGGCTGTAGTATCATGCACTTATGAAAGCTATATTGCTTCTTGTATATGGCATGAGGCTCCTGTATGTTACCCACACACTGAAACTATTGCTATTATGAAAAAGGGTGGATTTGAAATTCTGGAGGCTGGTACATTCCTTTGTTTGGATTGGTCTACTCTACATGATAGGAACGTCCCTCTGTTCCTCTCTGCTTCTCATTTGTCCCTCATTTGGACTGATCTATATATTCAGTGGCGTCTCCAGCTTTCATATTTAGGGGGCGGGCACATGGAGGGACAGGGACAAAAATAGGGGGGCAATATAAAATGCAGATAGATAGATAGATAGATAGATAGATAGATAGATAGATAGATAGATAGATAGATAGATAGATAGATAGATAGATCTATATATATTTTATCTATCCTGGGGCCCTTTACCCCTTTACTACGATCCCACAACGGCCCTTTCACATGTTCTGCAGTGAGCTCCCTTCCTACTGTATTGGGCCCCCCCCCCCCCCCCCCCCCCCCAGGGTGACAGAGAACAAGAGATATATGTCACCAGCATACCAAGAAAATATAAGGGTCCAAAGCAGTGGGAGAACTATCAGGGTTGCAAAGGTTGTCTTGCCACCGGGCCCTGGTGTTCTGTCACTGTGGGGTTCCCCAGCCTCCTCTTGCTGTCCTGCCCCTGCTATTGACAGTTCTGGTCTGGCATCTCTTAGAATTTACAGGCTGGTTCTCTTGTCCTAAGGACGGGAGAAATCAGTCTGTTTTTTCAGTAACTGAGAGTCCTGGTGGAGTCCTTCCTGCAACTCCCTCTTCTCCCTGCCAATGAAGATGCAGGGGAAGGAGCAGATCGGGTGGTCGTGGTTGGGAGGAGGGAGGAATCACCCGCAGGAGCTGACTGGGGACGTTCTCCCTCTCAATAGAGACTGTGTTACCCCAGCGGTGGCCCGAGTAAGATGCGGCACATCCGATATGAATACAAACAAAAAAAAATTGCCTTTTTGTAAAAAAAAAAAAAAAAATTTTTTTTTGGGGGGGGGGCACATGGTGGGGCCCAGCGCCATTGTATATATTTGTATATAAAATGCACTATTGATCTTTCAAAAAGTGTTTCCCAGTGCTAAACCTTTCATACGATTTCTAAATTGCTGCATTTGTAAATTTCTAAAGCCAGTATAAAGGAATAGTATTGATTTAAAAAAAGGCACTTCTGGGTTTAACCAATAATTTTTTTTGTACAATCCTCCTTTAAGGGGCTGTGGCAGGGGGTGGGTCCTATGCCTACATACAGTATGTTGTGGTTGTGTCTAATGTATTTATACCTGTTTGTGTGTATCTGAGTGCATGTATGTATCTGTATATATCTGAGTGTGTATGCATGTATCTGAGTGTGTGTATATATATGCGTGTGTGCATGAACTGTAGGTAAGTGAGCATATGTATATATCTCAGTATCTGTACGCATTTAAGTGTGTGTGTTTATGCACGTGATTAACTCAACATTTATATATCTGAGTACGTAATTTATTATCCTCCATTGATGTGAACAACTGATAATTAATACAATTAATTACTAATAATTTCCCTATATACAGGCCTCATACTACACCAGGAGACCTCCCCCCACCCCCCAAAATTACACTGGGAGGCTCCCCACCAAACATTTCCTCATTAAGTACCTCTCATTAGTGTCCACTTGTGTCATAGGTGGAGACCTCAAGATTCTCCCATTTTAGAAGAGTGTATTGCTCTCAGGGTTTAGAGAAGCAGGATCTCCCAATCTATGGATAGTGTAGGACCCACTAATCATGGGGTACTTTGTCGCAGTAAGTGGGCTTAGCATCATATAGAAATATGGTGTGACCAAAATCCCCATATTTTTTGAAAATATCTAGGTGTTTTAAACTAGCCTTGCTGGAGGTAAATGTCTTTTTTGCATGTGTGCATATCTTGTTTGTTTTTCCCCACCAAACATTACACACTACATATACACTATATTGTACATTACACACGCCTGCACTATATACACTATATTGTACATTAAACACGCCTGCACTATATACACCATATTGTACATTACACACTACATATACGCTATATTGTACATTACACATGCCTGCACTATATACACTATATTGTACATTACACACACTTGCACTATATGTTACACCCACTGTTCACCGCTGCGCATGCCGCATTACTGCTCCCCTAGGGCACACAGAGGTGTCCCGGGTATTTTACAATCTCATAGTGTATGCTACAAAAAAATGCCAAGCCCCGCTGAAGTGTTCGGGTTTGGCTCGAAGAAAAGGTGGCAACCCTAGCTGCCTCCCTATTTTTCCTGTGTTGTGAGAAAGGATGAGCGCAGTGGAGGAAGCTCGAGGAAAGACTGGCACCGAGGAGCGGGGGTCCCCAAGGCAGAGGAGTGTTCACAATCTACCCGGCACCCACCTGCGGTTGACAGGTTAACGTGTTGCCGACCCCCGCTTTAGAATATTAACGCAGGTACCAACCAATACCTAAGCATTTCCTCAGTTAGCTTGTCATACAATAGCAGAGTTTTTTTTTTTTTTTGAACATTTGTTAGATTTACAAATTTTTAGTGGGGTGAAAACGGTATTTGTTTTCAACTACAGTAATGAAAACAGTTGAAGGAACGGTGTATGTAGTTTTCTTTTTGGGAAAGTCTATTTGTTCCAAAACTGAATGGTAAAAGCTAGCTAAATTTTGAATGGCATTTGTCAAGTCATTAAATGCACTGAGAGTTTTTGCACAACTTTTTGTATGGCGAGCTTTATGCTTTTACTACATAGTAGGCAATGGTTTTGCATCTCACAGTTGGTCAGTTAGGCTGGCCATCCCATAAATTTGAATGGCTGTGAATCCCAGGAGGAGATTGGCCAAGTGTCTTCTGCTGAAAGTGTTTGCATATTAGAGCACCTCTATTCTGGGGCTTCTGGATCATGCTGGAAGATAACCAAGGCACTGCTGGTCACTGGCACCAACATCCTGATGGCACGTTGTCAGGGATGAGCTCAGGACAGTCACTTTAATCAATGATATAAAAATGAACAAGCTAAAATATGTACAGTTTGTGCTCTTAACATGTCACATCCAGTTTCTCAGTGTATGAACGTCTTCTAATGGCTGAGTTGGCTCCATCCCAAAACCAAGGTGTGTTTATTTCCTTTGCTGCTTAATGCATTATTGGTGCATTAATGATTGATGACTGTTCCTTTTTTTTTTTCAGCCAGTCGGCTGATCAAAAGAAAAAAAAAAAAATGGATTCCCCCCCATCCACACATTTTAGGTGGATGGGGGAATCCTCCCCACGGCACTATTGTATTCTAACAGTTGGATTCCACTGCCAGAACACACTGATTAGGGCTGCAGCAGATTGGCTTCATTTACTGATCGAACACAAATTTTCCAATAGTCCAGATTGAGAGGAGTCGATCACTAGGTAAACTCATCTTGAACAGGAATGTCCATAGATGGATCGAAATAAGGCCAGTCCCTGCTGAACTAGACACATTTTAATCCATCTATGGCCACTTTAAAGTGACACTAAACAGAGAAGTGTTATTTGCCACAATTTATTCACATAAATCAAATATATCATGCCACCATTTTAAACCCTGTAAGTACCTTATTCCTGCAGTGCTGTTGTGTGGTTACATGATCTTTGCCTGTTCTTTGGCATCTGCAGAGAAAGATGTTTGGGAGAGGCTTCAATTACTCTCCTGATGTATGCTCTCTATAGTGTGAGTCTGTGTCTGCACAACTGTGATTGGTGCTGTGTCAGTCACATGATTAAAAAAACAGTTTCAGAAGAGCAATTGAAATTAGAGTATACATTTCAAATAACTGTTTTACAGCTCCCAATAAATCTTTATCCAACATCAAATGTGTATTTGTTTTGCATTAAATGCATTGAGCTTGTACCTACAGGTAAGTCTATAATAGGACTTACCTGTAGGTACAGTGAATATCTCCTAAACTTACACTGTTAGAAGATATTCATACTGGAAGCAGCCAGCGACGTCACTGGCACATTTGCACTGTGCTCTGAAGGGATGTATACCATCCCTTCAGAACTCTGTGCCACGGCGGTAACACCCGTGCACATGAGTGATGTCATCACGGCTTGGCCATTCAAAAGGCTGGAGCCCGCAAATCCGGGAGGAAGACCGGGTGAAGATAGCCGTCCAGTCTGCGGTGACAGCGTGCTGCTGGAGGGCTTTGTTTTAAAGTAAGCCTGCTGTGATGTGCTAGTATGCGATGCATATTAGCACATTATGATTTAACCCACCTAGGGGCCCACTTTCTCTTTTTAATTAACTGCTTTCCACTTGCCGGCCGTCAAATGACGGCTGGGTGGCGCGGCTCTCGTTTTGGGTGGACGTCATATGACTAAATGACAGAAAGCACATTCTAATGGAATCACTACTAAAATAGCAGGGGGAACCAAAAAAACTGACCTTTGTTTCTGGTGGGAACAGAATAGCAGTTGCTACCCAGTCTATCAGTCTGAAGGCCATGTGTTTGTGTCATTGCAGGTAAGAGGGAGCATATTTAAGGCCATAAACAGGATGAATTTGATTTAATTTACATCCCTGTGATCAGTAAAGGCTGCTGTCGCTGTTGTGTGATTAAAAACATATCAGCACATGTGCAATTGTTTATTATTTTCTATGAGGATGTTATTCCTGTATATGAGAATGTTATTATTACAGGTATAGATGTGTGTTAATATGAATGAATGGAATAGCAGTTGCTACCCAGTCCACAGTCTGAAGACCATGTGTTTGTGTCATTTCAGAAACTTTTCAATAAAACACTTCTGGTTTCACCCAGCCCACTCCCTTTGCACATTGGAATTATTGACCATACTTTCAGCATCTGTGCAACATATAAAATGAAATGGTAAAAAAAAATAAGAATCGAATGACACCAGTGGCAGAATGGGCTCTGACATTCCGCCACCGTGGGAGGACCCTAAGACGGCAGGAAGTTGGTCCACTGCAGGACCGTGATAAAGAGTCCCACAATGGGAATAAAGGGTCCTGGGATCAGTGGAAAGAGCCCTGGCAAGGGGGGCCCTTCGTGGTTTCTTGCACCGCGGCCCTGAAGGTTCTAGTTACGCCTCTGCAGTTCACAGTATATTTGCCTTTAGTAAATCAACCCCAAAGCTTCCTGTAAGGCTGGGTTCACAGTATTGCGAATTGGATGTGGGTTTCTCCGCATCCAATTCACATAACAGGAGATTGTGATCAGCTCTCTATGGAGCCAGTTCACACATCTCCGCAGAGGCTCCGGTGTGAATTGCACACGAGCCCTGTGTGTCTTTTGGTCCATTACAGGTCCAAATTCAGTTTATTCTAGCTGAAATCGGACCTGACAAAGTGAATAGGAATACACCGGACTCCTGCTGTGAGCCGCTCCATACTGCAGTGTGAACCCAGCCTTAATGTCTGAACAGCACAGAGATATGGACCCTGCATTGATCTTGATGATGTTAGGACCTTAGACCACTGGAGCATGGTTGAGAAAAAGGATGAGCTCCGGCAGGTTCGCAGCACCCACGTGCAGAGCCCGCCAGGAAGTCGGCACTGCGCTGCGCTAATCACAGGCAGTGAGACATTTCCTGATCTCTGCAGCCGCGCATCAGGACAATGTCTCACTGCCTGTGATTAGCGCAGAGCAGTGCCAACTTCCTGGCGGGCTCTGCACGTGAGCTGTGCGAACACGCCGGAACTCATCCTTAGTTGAGAAGATGCCAGGTCTTGCAGTGTGGAGCAGCAGAGGATTGGGTAAGAAAATCTTCTATGGCACCTTGACCTAAAAGACAAGTTAGGCCCCGTGCACAATGTGTGTGTGACGCGGCTCACAGCAGGGGTCCGGTGCTTCCCCATTTACCGTTTCAGGTCCTAAAGTTTTGGCTGAATTCGGACCTGAAATGGAGCCAAAGATGCACAAGACTCTTCTATTGAGAGCCAGTCACACTCTCCTGTCCTGCAAATTGGATGCGGGGAAACTGCATTCAGGCTGGATGCACACCATCGCCGCATGTGGCTCACAGCAGGGGTCCTGTACATCCTGGTTCCCTGTTTCAGGTTCGATTTCATCCTGAATTTTTGGCTGAATTTGGACCTGAAATGGACCAAAAGACGCACAGGGCTCCTGTGCAAATTCGCACCAGAGCCGCAGCGGAGATATATGAACCGGCTCCATGGAGAGCCAGTCAAAGTCTCCTGCTATTGCGAATTGGATGTGGATAATCCACATCCAATTCGCATGGGTGTGAACCCAGCCTCAAACGTTGTTGGGAATATTACAAGACGTATAACAAGAAGCAGGGTGGCGAAGAGGGAGATGCTGCATTTCCATGACATGTCCACTTTAAGCCTGCGGATTGTAATCGATGAGAGGCGACCTCTGTGCCAGGAAGTGCTGCCAAAAGGAAACGATCTCTTTATTGTGGATAACGATACTGTGGGAGGCTCATAATAAACAGCAGTTAATCATTACATCGGAAAACAATTTATTTTAGGTTTGTTTTTTTCCTAGTGGCTGTTATATTCAATGATTTTCCTCATCCATCTAGAAATAGGACACAGGAGGGTATTCACAAAGCCTCAGCACTGTGCAGAAGATAATACAATATATTTTTCTCTTTTAAGTGAAACTACAATGCACCCTCAATGATTATACATGTTGAGCTATTATTATAATAGTTGCCTAAAAAATAAATTTTCGGACTCAGATTTACAAGCTTTCCATATCAGATTCCCTGGATTGCATTTTAGATATTCATTGCCAGAAAGGCTGTTAGCAATTTCTCTGAACAGCTTATGAAATAATGAGGCACAAAAGCGTTTTTTTCTTTCACTGGATGTGCAGACCGATAACATCCACTGAGAAGGAAGAACAGTAAAGCAGAATCCCTGTGCAGCTATGCAGGACACACGTCAAATACTGAATCAGAATGACTTTGCAGGACACTTCTCATCATTTCACTTTATTATAGAAACTCCCACCCTGCACACTCCATTTATTGTAAAGCCGCGTACACACGAGCGGAATGTCCGACAGAAAAAGTCAGACGGAAGCTTTTCATTGTCTATTCTGATCGTGTATATGCCTCATCTGACTTTTTTTTTTTCGAAAATTCTGCCGGACCTAGAAATAGAACATGTTCTAAATATTTCCGACGGAACCAATTCCTATCGGGAAAAACGCTTGTCTCTATGCTGTTCCGACGGACCAAAAACTACGCATGCTCTGAAGCAAGTACGAGACGGAAGCTAGTGGCTACTGGCTATTGAACTTCCTTTTTCTAGTCCCGTCGTACGTGCTGTACGTCACCCAGGGCCATCTTTAATATTGATTGGACCCTGGGCAAAAATTTTCTTGGGCAACCCCCCCCGCCCCCCCCCATGCAATTTCACTCTCCACCAGCTCTGAGACATACAACATATAGCAGCTAGACTTAAAATCAGTTTAATGTGTCAGATCAGGCAGGAATTGCGATTGGTTGCCAGCAGTTACAGCATATCATTACCACTTTCTAACTAGTTGCTAGAGGTTACAGCACACATTATGGCTCAATGATTAGTTGCTAGAGGTTACAGCAAATGATTTCCGCTTGTTAATTGGTTGCTAGAGATTACTGTACAGTAATACTGCTCACTGGTTGCTAGAGGTTACAGCACATCATCTCCTCACTGCAGGGGAGAATGATATACATATGAATGCCGCCTTTATTTACATATCAATGCTGCCGGCCGCAGCTATTTACTTAGTAATGCTGCCACTATTTACATATGAATGCCGGTTATTTACATATAAACACAGGGTCTGCAGGTGAGTCATCTGTACACAACAATAGGGCAGAGCTGGGCAGCATTAGTACCAGCACTTCACACTGAGATATCAGGACACAGCATAGGATTAAAACTTCAAGGGACAAGGGAATTTAAACTGGGATAGTTGGCAAGAATGAGGCAGCTGCTTTGGGGTCCACAACAATGACAGGGCCCAGGGCAGCTTCCCCTTTTGCCCTGCCTTAAAGACGGCCCTGACGTCACCGCATTCTGGACGGTCGGACTTTGGTCGGACTTTGGGTTGATCGTATGTAGGCAAGACCGCTTGAATGGAATTCCGGAATTCCTTCGGAGTTTATTCCGACGGCAAAACCGGTCGTGTGTACGCGGCATTAGTGTAGCAGAATATCTTACCTCCTCCAGTCTGATGAGAACATTCAAGGCCACAGATAACTGACATCCTTCAATATGTGGTGGGTTGTAAGGCATAGTGGGTGCTAAGGTGATAAACGTCATTGGGCGCCAGACACTTCTTGGATGTAAAAGAGGTTTTATTTCTTTGAAAGTCCTTTTTATATTTTGCAAAGGAAAGAGGGTTAGGGCCAGGATACCCGTAAGTAGTTGCAATTTCAATTGGCAGACTCCGAGACTTCAACAGGAGGACACCCGTACAGGGAAAGGCCCCAGCAAGGTGCCATTTCTGCACGCGCAGGGATTGCTTTCTCCTATATTAACAGTACTTAAACAGTTCCTAACTCAAAGTAACAGTTCTCTCAGCTGTACTACAACTTCTCCTTGTAGTTCTTCAGCCCCCTTGAGCTCCTGGTCTTTCACTGGGCCCTCTGATTCAATACTCTGAATCCTGTGAGCTCCTCAAGGCTTTTGTGGTGGTATCTCCCTTAAGCGTCACCCACGCTTCCCTGCTGGGTCCCTGGCTTGGCACTTCGGATACCTTCAAGCTTGACCCCTGCTGACCGGCTCGGTCCCTAGCTTGGCACACAAGGTTGCTCTGCAAGCGTTACCTCCGTTGGTTGGGTCCCTGACTTGATCACCGCCTGAAGTTTCCTGATTCTCCACTGTGCCTGTTCAATGAGAAAACTTCTCCAGTACTTGCTTCAGTTACTCACTGTGGTCCCTGGTAAAGGTGATTGGTCCCTTCATGACGACAACTTCCCTTCTACCTACAACCACTGACAGGTTCTGACTTCCATCCATCACTTCTGGTTGGACTGCAAGGCTGGGTTCACACTGATGCGGCCGCGGGTCACAGCAGGTGTCCGGTGCATGATCCCTGTCCACAGATTCAGGTGCGTATCGGGTATGAATTTCTGCCTGAATTTGCACCTAAAATGGAGCCAAAGACACACATGACCCTTCTCCAGTGGAGCTCTGTGAACCGGCTCCATTGAGAGCCAGTCACACTCTCCTGTCATGTGAATTAGATGCGGAGAAACCCGCATCCAATTCGCATCATTGTGAACCCAGGCAGAGTTTAAAAATGTGTGTTAAAACAGATTTTAGTTGCATGATGCATGAACAGGATGAACTCTGTACAGTCTTCCTGTTCATTCATGCTCCAGTTAAAAATGAACACTGTGAGTGACCGGTACTAATCACTCACTGTGTTCATGCAGAAAAGGAAGAAGCTGGTAAATATAACATAGTAACCGCAACACCCCCCCCCCCCCAATCCCCCGCTCCATCCTGAAACATCCCCCTGTGTGCCTGGAGCAGCTGTCAAGATGGAGGGATGGCGCCACTGCTGTAGAAGGGGAACAGGGGGGCCTGGGCAACAGAGGGAAGGGGATCCTGGAAAGGAGGGGTGAATTGATCCCCTGTAATTCCCTCCTGCAGCAGCTGAAAGCAGACAGGAGAGAGAGGAGAGGACGCTAGCAGTGCTTCAGGGGAGGTGGGGCACACAGAGGGGCCAGGCAGCAGAAGGAAGGGGAACCTGAACAGGGAAGTCTCTCCCGTTGACCTTCAGCTGCTGCAGGGGGGGGACTACAGGGGACCGGTTCCAATAAATGCTGCACTGATCACCCCCCTCCTGTCCAGATTCCCTTTTCTTCTGTTTGTTATCTGCCCGGGCCCCCTTGTTGAATTTATGGGGCCTGGTCCCTGTACAGGATGACCGGTGGTGACTCCTGATTGTACTGCAAGCCTAGGCCAATGTGGTGATGCATGCCCAGAAGGTGTGTCCAAGGCAGCCTGGGCTCACAGGAAGTTGCCATAATTCATCCAGGGAAAGTACCAGTGGCAGAGAAGACTTTCAGGAGGTGACAGCACCAGCAAGAAAGGTGGGAATTGAAGGATTCTAAAGTCAGTATTTTTCCATTTTTAAAACCTCTGACCGTTTATTTTTTTTAACGTTTAAGAAGGCTGCTTACAAGCCAAATCTGCCTTTCACACCATGATTCATATTACATCCATATTTAGGGTATAAACAAAACATGGTCATGGCCTGCAGCCCCCACCCCTAAACTGATCTCCCTTCCCCTACTGAATCTCTGGATACTTCTCACCACTGGCAACTGTCAAAAGCAATTTATCTGCGGCATGTTTACAGCCCCATCCAACTGCAATAGTAGAATTTAGGTAGGTAAGTGAGGGCGGCGGCAAAACTGCAGCTCAACCGCTTGTTTTTACTGCTCTCTGGCTGCTCATGTGAAAGAGCCCTTAATGAACCAACTGCTTTAACACAACACACAAACAAAAGCACATGGTGATGGTAGGTGTGAATGAGGGTGTCTTGAAAAAGTCTACACATGCCCAGTGAATCTAGCACTGTCTGGTGTAATCCACCACTAAGCTGCTGCTGCACACAATATTTAATGGGCGGTCTTTCTTTATGATGTCACTGGGTTCCGTCCATTTGGAACCTTATCCCTGGTGTAAGGTAAGGTTGCCACCTCATCCCTTTAAACCAGAACATATATGAATTACACAGGTTCCAAGCCTAATTTAATACAGACAAGGCACCAAGTGAGTTTAATTACCCCCCCCCCCCAATCAGCCACAGAACCTGTGTAATTAATATGTGTTCAGTTTTAAAGGGATGAGGTGGCAACCCTAGTGTAAGGTAAAGTCTACAGGCTTGGAAAGATCAATTTGTAAATGGATTGAAAACTGGCTAATAAACCCGAATTCAGAGAGTAGTGGTAAATGATTTTTACTCTGAATGGTCTAAGGTTATCAGTGGTGTAACCCAAGGTTCAGTTCTGGGACCCTTACTTTTTCATACCTTTTATAAATGATATTGGATCTGGGATTAAAAGTACCATTTCTGTCTTTGCAGATGACACCAAGCTATGCAGTGGAATAACGTCCTTACAGGATGTCTCCAATTTACAAGCCGACCTCAATGCACTGTCTAATTGGGTGACTATGTGGTAAATTAGGTTTAATGTTGATAAATGTAAAGTTATGTACTTGGGGGCTAAGAATATGCATGCATAATACATACTAGGGGGAGTACATAGTGGAGAAGGATCTGGGGGTTTTGGTAGATCATAAGCTCAATAATAGCATACAATGCCAAGCTGCAGTTTCCAAATCGAGCAAAGTCCTTTCTTGTATTAAGAGAGATATGGACCCCAGAGATAGCAATATCATTTTGCCCCTGTACAAATCATAGTAAGACCTCATCTGGAATATGCAGTTCAGTTTTGGGCACCAGTTCTCAAAAAGGATATCAGGGAACTGGAGAAAGTGCAGAGAAGGGCAACCAAACTGATAAGAGGCCAGCTATGAGGAAAGATTAGAGGAACTGAATCTATTCCCTCTTGAGAAGAGGAGATTAAAGAGGATATGATCAACATCAACAAATACATAAGTGGTCCAAATAGTGAACTTGGTGTTGAGTTATTCACTTTAAAGTGGTTGTAAACCCTTTACAGCCACTTTTGCCTACAGGTAAGCCTATAATAAAGCTTACCTGTAGGTACCGTGAATTTTTCCTAAATTTGCACAGTTTAGGAGATATTCACTCTATACGCATGTGCCGACGTCATTGGCACATGTGTACTGAAGAAACGGCTCGTACGTGTCGTTTCTTCAGCTGCTGAGCCGTGGCCAGGTGTAAACCTAGGGATGGGTGAAAATACACAATAACGATTGTGCTAGGATGCACAAGGTGCTAGAAACAAAACAGTAAAAGTGTTTGTAAAAATACAAATAGATTGTGCACAAACAATAAATACAGTGCAATCAATAATGGCATGGATCAAGAGACACCATATAATCAGATGACACCTTAGGATACAAATGGTAGAATAAAAACACATAACAAAATAACAAGTGTTCATGTTATATCAGTGAATAGTCAAATTAACTTTAACACATTATAGCACAGTGTAAAGTCCATCAATGATGAATATCATGATGTATTTCTCTGGAACAACCCACGGTGGGTATCAGATGTTGATAGATCTCAAAAACATTGATGGTATTTTCCAGTGTTGCCAAAACACGTGGCACTGTGTTTTGGCAACACTGGGGAGGGATAGGTGGAAGATGTGGACACACACGCCAGCTGCGGTGGGCCAAACAAACTTGGATAGAAGCCCGGATCTCAGGCCACGATCTCCTGGAGTTAGAAGGGTATGGACACACACTCGCAGTAAAGCAGCAGACCAGCGATACAGGAAACAGGAACTCAAGCACGATCTCCTGGTTTGTGCAGTCTCCTTAAAGCTCTCCTCCAGCAATGGAAAAATGGTGATCAGAAAAAAGGAAGGCTTCAACATGACGTAGGTCAAACAATGTATGGATTTCATAATAAAATAATAGTACAAACATCACTCAAGGTGTGTACAATAAAATGTGATCACAAAAAGCTTGTACAACAGGCGCAGTATGTGGAGCTTAGCAGGCAAAAATCTGACGCAGAAATCTGACGTGTTTCGTCCTATGGGACATCGATTGGGGTATAAGCCTGCTCCCCCCCCCCACACTGTGTTATATATATAAAAACTAGTAAATTGATTAAACCATTGTTAAAGGCTTAGTTGGAAACCATCTTGGTGGATGGCATGCGCTTATCTCCTTGCTTTAGATCAGGGGCCTTCAAACTGCGGCCCTCCAGGTGTTCAGGAACTACAGTTCCCATCATGCCTAGTCATGTCTGTGAATGTCATGAGTAATGTAATGAGTTTTACAATGCCTCATGGGATGTGTAGTTCTGCAACAGCTGGAGGGCCGTAGTTTGAGGATCCCTGCTTTAGATCATCAATCACAGGAGCGTAGCGTCGGTGTCACATTGTCGCGCGCGGTGTCTGGCGTGCGCTTCCGCTCACCAATCATGGGAGCATTGTGTCAGGGTCACGTCGCCATCATCGTGGGGTCACGTGACAAACGTTGCCTTAGCGACGTTGTGGTGAACATTCAAGCCTTGTCGTGACTGTCGTCACGTAATTCCTGATGCGCCAGAGAACACACAGCGAGGCACAACATAACCACAATGCCCGCTGCGTCATAACAAGCAACGTCCAGGCCCCGCCCATGAGTGTCCAGAATGTAAAATTGAACTGGCACCTTAGGAAGACAGTGTCAGTCATACAGTCACAAGTGCCCTACCTTTGCCCCTTTAGTAGCACAGGGGATTAATATTTAAAACATCACTGATTGTGCAGCTGGTCATACTCCACAAAGTCTGAGACTGATACATTTCCATCGTGTCCAATATTTGGTCATACAATGACCATGTGTGACATAGCATTATATATATAGTATATGAGCCTTTGTACAAATTATATGTGTAAATATGACTTGATGGAATGTATGGGCCTTAATGTGAAGGTAAAAATAGTGAGGCAGTGAACCGAAATTGGGGAAAGTGGACCATTAGATGACTCGTAGACAATCTAGAGTCTATGCTTTATTGATAAAGGCATTGATATCCTAACCGATATTCATCCAATAGGGCAAATACTATTTGAGCTGGTAAATTTAGAATGTTTCTAGAGGTGATACCCCCATAGGTAAGAGCCACCTCTCCAATGGGGACAAATGTGTCTATAATCTGGAATTTGGTACCTAATGGATTTTTATTGGGGTGGTGAAGATAATGCCTAGGTACACTGTGATTAATGCGTCCTATTTTAATACTGGCAGCAATATGTCCGTTCACCCTCACTGAAGTAAATCTTATATTTCTTTTATACTAGCTCTTTATCCCTTTGTCTTGCAGGTTGTTCTTGTTTTTTTCTTGTTTTTTTTTTTTTTGCAGAGTTTACAACCACTTTAAGGTCATCACAGGGGACAAGGGGGCACTTTTTACATTCAGAGGAAAAAAGATTTCATCTCCAAATATGGAAAGGTTTCTTCACAGCCAGTTCACACCATAGAAACGCAGTCCAGATACTTTCCAGATGCTTTTCTGCATGGGCGTTTTTGACACGTTTTTGATGCATTTTTGGTGCGTCTTTGATGCAGTCCAGTGGTGAACGGATGCTCCATTCACCTCTATGGAGAGACGGATGTCAGCGGTGACATGTCTGCTGACATACAAGTGTGAAAGAGCCCTTAGGGCCAGTTCACACTGTAGAAACGCAGTCCGGATGCGTTCCGGATGCTTTTCTGCATGCGCGCTTTTGGCTTGTTTTTGATTCATTCCAGTGCGTTTTGGATGCGTTTTTGGTGCGTTTTTGATGCAGTCCAGTGCATTTTTTTCCTGTCTTTTTTCTTAACCTTAAATAAGGACATGTGTGTTACAGTGCGTTCTGGTGTGCTCCAGTGCATTTTTACAGCGACTTACAGCATTCCAGTACAGTGCAGGAAAAATGCAGCATGTTCTACTTTTTTTCTGGAACTGGAACGCATTGGAACTGCAAGCACTAGTGTGAACTATACCATTAAAAACCATATAACTTACTTTAAATGCGTTTTTGATGCAGAAAAAAAGACGCAATGGACTGCATGTGGTGTGAACTGGCCCTTAAATAAGTACATGTGTGTTCCAGTGCTTTTTTGGTGCGCTCCAGTGTGTTTTTGACACGTTTTACAGCGTTCCAGTGCAGGAAAAATGTAGCATGTTCTACTTTTTTTTCTGGAACTGTAATGCACTAGAACTGCAAGCACTGGTGTGAACTATGCCATTGAAAACCATATAACCTACTTTCCATGCATTTTTGATACAGAAAAAAAAACACTGGACTGCATGTGGTGTGAACTGGCCCTAAGAGCTGTGAAAATGTGGAATAGATTCCCTCCAGAGGTGGTTCTGGTCAGCTCAGTAGATTGCTTTTAAAAAAGACCTGGATTCTTTTCTAAATGTACATAATATAACTGGGTACTGACATTTTTATAAGTAAAGTTAATCCAGGGAATATCGTTGCCTCTCGGGGGATCAAGAAGGAATTTTTCATCTTCCTCTGGATCAACTGTGGGTATAGGATTGTGTATATGGGAATGTATGATTTTTTTTGGGTTGAACTAGATGGACTTGTGTCTTTTTCGACTTGACTAACTGTAACTATGTGTGAACCCAGCCAAAAACAAAAAGCCTACTGTACAGGCACTGAGTTTTACATGTGCACTAACAAGAGCTGTGCTCCTAGGAGTGCGGTTAATGTTATGCCGCGTACACACGGTCGGAATATCCTACAACAGATGTTCGATGTGAGCTTGTCGGAAATTCCGACCGTGTGTAGGCTCCATTGGACATTTGTTGTCGGAATTTCTGACAACAAAAATTTGAGAGCTGGTTCTCAAATTTTCCGACAACAAAAATCGGAAATTTCGATCGTGTGTACACAATTCCGACGCACAAAATAAGACTCATGCTCGGAATCAAGCAGAAGAGCCGCACTGGCTATTGAACTTCATTTTTCTCGGCTCGTCGTACGTGTTGTACGTCACCGTGTTCTTGGCGGTCGGAATTTCCGACAACATTTGTGCGACCGTGTATATGCAAGACAAGTTTCAGCCAACATCCGTTGGAAATAAATCCACGGTTTGGTTGTCGGAAATTCCGATCGTCTGTACGCGGCATTGGTGTGCATGCTCCGAAACACATTCCGTGGTGGTTTCAGGAAGGAGGACCGAGTGTCCTTCTCGTGAACAGCTGTCCCGGAGACTCACACTGTGGACCAAGCAGCGATGGCTTCAACTATCGACAGTGGTTTTGATTTTGATGAGCCTGTACATTGGTATAAATTGTGAGTGGCCCTTTGGCATTTCTTTTAATAAACTAAGTTCATACTACACTTTTCTTTCCTTTCCATTTTGTTTCCTTGTTTGCATACCGAGCCTGCTTCTGCTCTGAAATTAGCTTGCCCAAGTAAATTGACTTTTTCATTCTGCTTATTGGACTTTTTTGGAACTTTAACCAAACAATTGTGGATAATTTCAAGGCCAACGCGCTTGAGTGTGACTACTTATTCTATTAACTGTATTGTAAACCTGGGGTGGAATGCCATCCATAAATATTATTCACGTTCTCATTGGCATCATCCCAAATTTCAACATTAACAAAAGCAAAACGGAGGAACAAAACGGGATTTTAAATATGCCTTTGAGAACTAAGTCCACACTGTATTTGTATAAAAACTTTACAAATTACATATTAATAAGATGAATTTACAAGTTATGCGCTGCGCTTGGGTGACCCCAAAAACAAAATTAATATTAACCAACTCTATGCTTACTAGTGCGATAATATTAAATACAAATAATATGAATGTTGAATAAATAACCAAGGTGTGAAAAAACAAGTGCTTGTTACACCATAAATTAGTGCTTATTAGTGCTTGTTACACCATACATAGTGTCTTAATCAACATAAAAAGTGCTTAGTGCTCAATATAAAGTATCCTGCTTGTCTAAATGAATAAATGAATAAATAATAAATAATGAAAAGAGTTCTCTTTAGCATCCTAAATAGTGCGTGCAAATAATGTCCAGCAGTGATAATAAAACAATGCATGCAGGTGGTGTTCAGCTGTGACAACAATCCAACATCATGCCGAAGATATCCTGAGTGCTGCAAAACATGCTCCGGTGCTCCTTCGTGACCCCCTTAAGCTAATGTGCTCACCTCAGAGCGTGTGACTCAGCTGCTACCCTGAGTCCAAATACGCTTCGGAGCCACCCCTGGGCTCAGTCTCAGTGTCTGCTGCACTCCTCCAGCTGGAAACAATGTGGCTCCATACATATAAATGAAAAGGAAATTATACACTGTAATATAGTCAAAATACTTTTATTAAAAGAAAATGCTCCCCACACTGGGGTACTCACATGGCACTGGTGCGTCAGTGCACCATACTATAACAGCTTTCTATGCAAAATCACTGGATGTTTGGTGCAGTATGCTGTGCTGGGACAGCGCTGGTATAAAGTCCGTGTCAGTCTCTCCGTCCTGACCCCTGCCCTGCGCGTCTTCGACACAGGGATCACGTGTCATCATCAGGGTGATATAAGATGGTTGGCTTAAATAGAGACAACAAAACAAGTAAAAAAAAAAACCCATACTCGTTCAATGAATTAGATATCAATCATACCTGCAGATGATAAACACCACAAACTATGTCAGCAGTAAAAGGAAGGATCTCCAAGTGGGAATGCGCCTACCAGCCCATGGGATATACCCATAGCTACATGAGCCAAAGAAATGGATTGTAAGGAGCATGACAAAACAAAAATGACACTCTGAGATATATATATATTAATGTCAAACAGTTTGCTGAAGACAAGCAGACTAAGGACATGGATTACTGGAACCATGTCCTGTGGTCTGATGAGACCAAGATAAACGTATTTGGTTCAGATGGTGTCAAGCGTGTGTGGCGGCAAACAGGTGAGGAGTACAAAGACGTGTGTCTTGCCTACATTCAAGCATGATGGTGGGAGTGTCATGGTCTGGGGCTGCATGAGTGCTGCCGGCACCGGGGAGCTACAGTTCATTGAGGAAACCATGAATGCCAACATGTACTGTGACATACTGAAGCAGAGCATGATCCCCTCACTCGGAGACTGGGCCACAGGGCAATATTCCAACATAACGACCCCAAACACACCTCAAAGACTACCACTGCCTTGGTAAAGAAGCTGAGGGAAAAGGTGATGGACTGGCCAAACATGTCTCCAGACCTAAACCCTATTGAGCATCTGTGGGGCATCCTCAAACGGAAGGTGGAGGAGCGCAAAGTCTCTAACATCCACTAGCTATGTGATGTCGTCATGGAGGAGTGGAAGAGGACGTGGCAACCTGTGAAGCTCTGGTGAACTCCATGCCCAAGAGGGTTAAGGCAGTGCTGAAAAAAAAATGGTGAAAATAGGGGTGTACTCATTTTTGCCAGCGGTTTAGACATTAATGGCTGTGTATTGAGTTACTTTGAGGGGACAGGAAATTGACATTGTTATACAAGCTGTACACTCACTACTTTACATTGTAGCACAGTGTCATTTCTCCAATGTTGTCACGTGTGTGTGTATGTATGTGTGTATGTATGTATGTATGTATGTATATATACACATATATTTATTTATTATACTGTATTGAGATTTAGATGATTGTATTATCTGGAGCAGGGGTCTCCAAACTTGACCCATGGGCAAAACCTGGCCCACTGCAAGATTTTATCCAGTCCTCTTTTGTACGAGGGGACTGTTAAGTAAGGGGGCTGTGATGGGGACACTGATTTAAGGGGGGACTCTGAACGGTCAAAATAATTTGGAATTTCTTTGCTTTATTTTACTGAATTTTTTTTTATGTTGTTCTAACTAATATCATGCTAAAAATTATATAGATATATATATATATATATATATATATATATATATATATATATATATATATATATATATATATATATCCAAGTAAAATGTATTTAAATTTGTGTAACAGAATTTTTTCGGCCCTTGAATATTTGTAAAATTTCCAATGTGGCCCTCATACTGAACCAGAACACTGTGAATGATGCCCAAACAAACATGGTGATGACCTTCTGGAGAGAGAGGAAATTAAAGAATTGTCTAGTTCAGGGGTCTCCAAACTTTCTAAACAAAGGGTCAGTTTACTGTCCCTCAGACTTTAGAGGGTCCGGACCGTGGCGTTGGGAGTAGAAAATGTCCTGGCATCAGTGGTAGTAAACAATGCCCTATTTTTGGTATTTAAGAAATAGTTCCCCAACACTGGTGTCAGTGGGAGGAATAGTGTCCCATCATTGGTGTCAATGGGAGGAATAGTGCCCAATTATTGGTGTCAGTGGGAGGAATAGTGTCCCATCATTGGTGTCAGTGGGAGGAATAGTGTCCCATCATTGGTGTCAGTGGGAGGAATAGTGTCCCATCACTGGTGTCAGTGGTAATGAACAATGCCCTATATTTGGTATTTGAGAAATAGTTCCCCATCACTGGTGTCAGTGGGAGGAATAGTGTTCAATTATTGGTGTCAGTGGGAGGAATAGTGTCCCATAATTGTTGTCAGTGGGAGTAATAGTGTCTAATCATTGGTATCAGTGGGAGGAATATTGTCCACTTATTGGTATCAGTGGGAGGAATATTGTCCAATTATTGGTATCAGTGGGAGGAATAGTGTCCAATTATTGGTATCAGTAGGAGGAATAGTGTCCAATTATAGGTATCAGTAGGAAGAATAGTGTCCAATTATTGGTATCAGTAGGAGGAATAGTGTCCAATTATTGGTATCAGTGGGAGGAATGGTGTCCAATTATTGGTATCAGTGGGAGGAATAGTGTCCAATTATTGGTATCAGTGGGAGGAATAGTGTCCCATTATTTGTATCAGTGGGAGGAATAGTGACTCATTGCTGGTGTCAGTGGGAGGAATTATGTTCCATTGTTAATGTCAGTGTGAGGAAGAGTGCCCCACGGGCCAGATAAAGGCAAGCAAAGGGCCACATCCGGCCCCCGGGCCACAGTTTGGAGACCACTGATCTAGTTGAATACCATGATCTCTTTTAGAGGCAACAATTGCCTACCTTAGCGTACATGCACATGACAAGAAATCAATATATCTAATGCTACGTCTTGAATCAGAAAAGGGCTGGCGACTCGGATGCTCTTGAATAAAAGTCCTTTATTGGGTTACATGGGTACACGGGTACAGGCTAGGCTGACGCGTTTCGGCTAAGAAGCCTTCATCAAAGCATGCTTTGATGAAGGCTTAGCCGAAACGCGTCAGCCTAGCCTGTACCCGTGTACCCATGTGACCCAATAAATGACTTTTATTCAAGAGCATCCGAGTCGCCAGCCCTTTTCTGATTCAAGTACTGCATTTTGGGGCCTGAACGTCCTGGCTAGAGCACCGGTTCACAGTTCATAGATCATCATATTGGCCGTGTAGCTGGGGTATCATTTTGCTTCTCTAATGCTAGGTCTGCTTTAAATAAGCTGACAGTTAGTAACAGGTTTAATCACTCAAAATTCATTTTCCCGATGAAATCCTTTCATGTAAACTCAGGCAGCCATCTCCTCCCCACCAGTAAATTATAATGAAAACAAACACATTTGGGTGTCTTTTGTGTGAACATAATTAATATTGATGAAGTGTTAGCGAAAACAAAAATATAACACTTCATGTCCAACCTGCCAGGCAAGTTAACCCCTTCCTGCCTCTCCCTCCCACAGAGCATTGATTATACACTACGGCTTTCACTGACTCCGTCTTAGAACAAGACGCACCATACTGTGATAGGGAAGTGTAGTACATTAAACAATATCCTTATTCTTCCAAAATAATCCAGACACATCTACTACTTAATAGCAATGTAATCTGTTTTCTTACATATATGCTTTATTGTTTTCAGTGATAAAAGTCAGTTTTATTGAAACACTTATTTCTTTTTAATCAGGTAAATATAAAATCTTACCAAATATCATAATTTACCATCTGCAGGCAGCAGGTGGCAGCTATAAGCAAGGACTATATATTCTCTGCACCTTGCTTCTATTTGTTACAATTGTAAGAAGAAAATAGACAGCTAAATGAGACAGAGGGGGGACACCTAACAGAGGTGGTAACATTGTGATTAATCATTCTGCAGAGATGCATAGCATGCCAACGCTTATTTAACCACTTCAATACCGGGCACTTTCACCCTCATCCTGCCCAGGGCAATTTTCAGCTTCCAGTGCTGTCTCACTTTAAAAATTCTGCGCTCATGCAACACTGTATCCAAATTACATTTTTATAATTGTTTTCACACAAATAGAGCTTTCTTCTGGTGGTATTTAATCCCCACTGTTTTTTTTAATTTTTGTTAAATAAATGAAAAATTACAGAATATTTTGAAAAAAAAAATGTGTTTTTCTTCGTTTCTGTTATAAAATGTTGCCAATAAATAATCTTTCTTCATGAATTTAGGCAAAACTGTATTCTACATTTCTTTGGTGAAAACACTCCAAATTGGTGTTTATTATTATTTATACCTGCTACACACCGCTAGGTTTGTTGGGTGACAGCTCCGGTCAAAGCCCCTGTACTAAAGATCCAATGTTAGTACAGCGATCTTCTCTGCTGTTCTTTTGTGTTCTGACAGGGGGGCAGCCCCTTCTCCTTCCGCTAGAACACTCTGGTCAGCAGCTTCAGCCATTGGCTGAGAGCGCTGATCAGGAGCCGGTCGGCTGCTGGTTTTCCAGCATGCACTTCCAACAGAAGCTGGCTAAGCGGCCGGCTTCTGTTGGACCGGCTGGCCTACACATGGGCTGGATGTCGGCCGGCTTTTATTGAACCGGCCAATGTCACCCGACATTTTGCCCGTGTGTACGGAGCTTTAGTCTGTAGGAAAATTATAGAGTCCACAAACTATGGTATATATCTGAATATTGATCAATCCTGATGTAGTGACAGCCTCTCTCATTTCCTGAGACCCGAAAATGCCAGGACAATACAAATATCCCCCAAATGACCCCTTTTTGGAAACTAGACAGTCTGAGGTATTTAGGAAGAGGCATGGCAAGTTTTTTTTTTAAGTTGTAATTTTTTGTCACAATTTTTTGTCAAATTTAGAATTTAAGAACATTTTTTGTCTTTTTTCACATTTTTTTTTTTACATATATCATATAATTGGTGTGGCAGTGATCATATGAAAAAAAAAATATTTTAGGATTTTTTTAACACCGTGACCAGAGCAGTACAGGGTTATTATCATCATAATCATTTTTTACACATTATGAACAATTTTTACTGAATTAAATTGATTTATTAAGTGTGTATTGTTGTGATTAGCTGTGATTGGCCACAGCTAATCACATGGTACAGATGGGCTGTGATTGGCCTTGTCTGTACCATGTGATCACTGCAACTAATCACAGATAGCAACACAACAGTACACAATGAATGGCATGAATCTGTGCCATTCATTGTTTACAGTTGTCATGTAATCTACTGTGATTGGTCACAGCTATCACATGGTATCGGCAGTGGGCCAGTGCACTGATCAGTCATTGGCTGTGTCCGGTGGACACAGCCAGTGACAGATCGCACCACAGTGCGGCCTGTGGGGTGCACAAGACGCATTCCTGGAGGACATCATATGATGTCCACCCGGAAAGACAAAGGTCCCGCCCAGCTGTCATTTGACAATAGGCTGGGTGGGAAGGGGTTAAATCTGAACTCCAAGATGATCAAAAATTGTCTAAACAGAAGAGCCATGTGTATTTTTACTTGAATCTTGATGTGCCTTGTGCATTTCTTCCAGACTTCAGTAGTTCAACGTGAAGCTTTACCTCTGTGCAGGAGCTTCCTGTAATAAAGACTGATCACTGCTGCTCTCTCCTTGTGCAGAGTGACTGGTCTTGTCTCCGCCCCCCCTGTTGTTTTCTGCAGGCAGCCTATAGGGAGTGGGGCTACTGGGCCCCTCCCACAGCTTAGGACAGAGAGCAACAGTGATCCGTCTTTTATTAACCCTTTCGCTGTCAGAGCCGTTTTTTCACACTTGTTTAAAAAAAAAAAAAATGTTAGGTCTGAAGATTACACAAAGCCCACAAATACTATATATTTCTCCTGAGGGAAGTCAGGAGGCAAGGATGTGACGTACACAGGTGTAGGGAAGGGGCTCGTCAGTGGGGTGGAGGAGGAAGCGACTGTTCCGAATGGAGGTAATGTGGGACGGAGAGACAGCGGGCGGTCAGAGCAGATGCTGCCGATGGTAAAACAGCGACAGCGCCGTGGAAAACTGAAAGCCAGTAGCAGGAGACCTGCTCCAGAGGAGAAGGAGCAGCGGTGAGCCGTAGCCTAGGCGGGGTGAAATCTCTGCCTGGCAGGTCATATGCTCCGGGAGACGGGATCCTGCGATGGACCCCTGAAGTCCCAGAAACCTGACTAATCCCCTCCTGGTCCGCATCCCCCCCCACCGCTCAGTAGCCCCCCGCAACCCACGAATGCACTGGGAGCTATCAAGTGTTTCCCTACCCACCACGGAGGAAGCGCACACAGTCGGCATAGTAACCTTCCAGAGAGACGGCAGTGTGGAGGTCAAAGGGCGGCAGCAGGAGACAGTGCAGTTAAATACAACTTAGCTGGATAAAACAGCACAAAGCACAAAACACACTGAAGTGAAGCTGGAGAAAGCAGCCCCACTAAGACCCACAAATCCCTCCCAAAAGCGCAGAGCCATCCCTGAGTAAGGACAATCCGCCAGCTAAAACAGCAGAGGAAACCCCGTCCGATAAGCCGGTGACTCGTGAGTTTAAAGTGGCCGAAGGTAGGACTAATATAGACTGTTTGTTAACTTTTGATTTTTTCTTTTTGCCGTCCTTTTCCTACCGTTCGGAAAACATATGCTTGATACATCTCACGGGGGGCCACAGGAGGGGCGGTTACAGTGAGGCTCAGAAGTAAAGCATATATATAAAAAGCCCGGAAGAAAGGTGATGCAGGGTGGACTCTGAGTGGAGGGGGGAAAAAGAATATGAAAAGCCGCTCCAATAAAGCATCAGAGCTGAAAAAAACAAGAGATAGCTTAAACACCAGCACTATACAAAAGTATTTAAAAAAGACCCACCAACGAAAAGTCCTGCTATGGAAAATAAACAGCAAAGTGTTAAAGATAAAAAGAAAGATTCTCAGAAAAATAAAGGGGCTGTTGGGGGGCCCTCTAGAGGTGACAGATCTCCAGAACATGATATAGACTTAAGTTCAGACCCAAGTATAGAGGTTTTACCAACAAAAACGGAGATCCAAGAGATGTTTGGAAGGTTGGAAAATGTCTTAAAGGCAGAGGTACTGAACTTGAGGACAGATATGGGGTACCTCTTGAAAAGGGTGGAAGTGGTGGAGGAGGTTACTGAACAACATGCGGTCAAGATGGAGGAACTAAAAACCCAAATTCAAATCCTCCAGAAGGGGCAGCGGGAGTTACTTCTAAAATTGGAGGAACAGGAAAACCAGAATAGGAGACAAAACCTCAGGATTAGAGCCCTACCAGAGGGAAGAGGGGAAGATCTATTCGCCACAATGAAGGAGATTTTTAACCCGCTGCTGGGTAGAGATAAAAAGGAGGACTTAAAAATAGATCGAGTTCATAGGGTGAGGAAACCCCCCAATATGAAAGAGGAGATACCAAGAGACATTATAGTAAGATTCCATCAGTATGAGGATAAGGATAAAATCTGAGAGGAGCCCAACCAGTGAAATATAATGACAGCGACATACAGGATTTTCTCAGATCTCTCTCCCAGAACGCTCGCAAGAAGAAGACAATTAAAACCATTACTGGAGGTGTTAAGAAGGGCTAACCTGAAATACAGCTGGGGGCATCCTCTGGCGTTAGTGGTGGTAAAAGAGGGGAGAAGTTGGAGACTAAATCAGCTGGAGGACTTACAAGACTTTTGTAGAAATTTGAATGTAGAAGTTCCCCAAATTATTGGAGAGGTGTTCGGTTGAGGGGGGGGGGGGTCGAGGGCTTGGAGGGGGAGAGGAAAGTAGAAAAGGGGGCATTATATATGTATTTAATGGTTTGGATAATGTTCTTCACCCTTCTTAGACCAGAATAAGGGGGAGGGGGGTGGAGAAAAGATCCGCTCCCACTGGCAGGGCCAAACCCTAGTGTACAGGGAACCGGTGGCACGATGGAAAAAATACTAGATGCCACGGTCCCAAGGTCAGGAATGACGAGAGGGGGAGGGGAGGGGAGGAGGGGGGTGTTAGGGATGGAGGTGGTGGGGGGAGGGGGTGATTGGGGGAGGAGGGGGGTGGGGGGATGGGGGGGAGGGGGGCGAAACCAATGCAGACGTCACTTTCTTTGCAAATTTTTCTATTTTTGTCACCCTGTGGCTTCTCTTTCCCGACTTGGCGGAGTGTGGGGGATAGCCTGGGCAAGATCTACAGGATAAAGGGGAGAGGGAATAGAAAGAGTCCTGAGAACGAAGGGAGGAAGCCCAAAAAATAAATAACAATGGAAGTCAAATGTTTATCGTATAATGTAAAAGGTTTAAATTCACCTGGGAAGAGGAATATGGTGTTAAAAGAAATACAAAGATATGGTACAGATATAATTTTTTTACAGGAGACACATTTGGTTCAAGAAGATGGTATTAAGCTTGAGACAAGGATGTACCCCACCTGGATATATTGTGATTCACCAACCAAAAGGGCGAAGGGAGTAGCTATCGGGTTTGCACAACGGATAAGAATTAAAATCGTGGACAGGAGGGTGGATATAGAGGGGCGATTTTTGTTTATAAAAATACAACTGTGGGGCAAGACTTATACTCTGGCCAACATATATAGCCAAAATAAAGATCCAACCAGAAATCTCTCCCGGACCTTGAACAGGTTGGTGGAATTCAGTGAAGGGGAAGTGATATTGGCAGGAGATTTGAACATGTGTATGGATCCGGTCTTGGATAGGTCATCTGGAACAGGAGGGGAAGTAAATAAAAAGCTACTGAGTCTCAGGCGGAAACTATATGATAATCACCTGGTGGATGTCTGGAGAATCCAACATCCTAAGGAGAGGGACTACACTTTCTTTTCCCCGGTCCATAGGACTTATTCAAGGCTGGATTATTGGTTGGTCGATCATTCTTTGTTAGAGTCAATAGCGGGATCGAAGATAGAAATTATGACCTTATCAGATCACGCCCCAGTAACAATCACATTAAGATTAGAGGGCCAACAGAGGAACCCCTTTACATGGAGGTTAAATGAAAAATTACTTGAGAAGGAGACTATTGTGGAGAGAGTTCAGTCAGAAATTGACGAATTCTTTCCAATAATGATTCTGAGAAGATCCCTGGGTCAATAATATGGGAAACTTTCAAAGCTTATATTAGGGGGGTCCTTATCTCGATAGGTGTAGGTGAGAAAAAAGAAAGGAAAAAAAAGATAGAAAACCTTGTAGCAAAAATACACCTATTAGACTAAACACACAAAGCCAGGGGGAAAGAGGAAAAGGAGGTGTCGGCAGAATTAATGATAAAGAGAGAGGAATTAAGAGAAGTAATAGCAGAAGACTCCTGGAAAAATAGCAATAGACACCTTAAAAATATGTACCAGAGGGGGAACAAAGTAGGAAAACATTTAGCAACAATGGTCAAGAAAAAGAAGGAGGAAAATTATATTGAAAAGATCAGGAATAGAAAGGGGGAAAGCAGATACACTACTAAAGAAATAGGGGAGGAGTTCAGACAATACTTTTCATTGCTCTACTCAGTGGGGAAGAAGGAAAAAGGTAGGAAAGAAGAGGTAAAGATGAGGGAGTTTATTAAAGAGGCAGACTTACCAACACTTACAGAAGTAGAATCAGCGGAATTAGAGAGACCAATGACACAAGACGAGATAATGCGGGCACTCGAAGCAACCCCTACAGGGAAGAGTCCCGGGCCTGATGGTTTCACAGTGAGTTTTTTTAAAAAGTTTAAGGGGACCCTGATCCCCAGACTATGCCAGCTGTGGAATACGATGGGGAAACAGGGGGAACTAGGCAGGGATGCTTTGCTGGCGTCAGTGACATTGTTACCCAAGGAGGGTAAGGACCGTACCTTGTGTTCAAGTTACAGGCCAATAGCATTATTAAATACAGATACAAAATTATATGCCAAAGTGCCTGCCCTCCGATTAAAAGAGAGAATGCCTTACTTGATCCACCCAGATCAGGTGGGATTTGTTCCGGGGAGAGAGGGCAGAGACAATGGGGTTAGATCTCTACTAGTAATGGAAGCATTGAAGGCAGGCAGAACCCCAGCCGTTCTCTTGTCAATAGACGCCGAAAAGGCATTTGACAGAGTCGACTGGGGATTCATGTTCACTACGTTAGAGATGATGGGAATAGGGCCAACAATGTTACAGTGGATTAAAACACTCTATAACCAACCGACAGCGTATGTAAAAGTAAATAACATGCCCTCAGCCCAGTTCACCATGCAAAACGGGACAAGGCAGGGCTGCCCTCTCTCCCCGCTTCTTTTTTTCCTAGCGTTAGAACCCCTTCTCGCCCGGATTCGGAAGAGCCCGGACGTGAGTGGGTATAAGGTCAACGGGGAAGAACATAAATTAGCCGCATTCGCCGATGACGTATTATTATATATTTGAAATCCTAGAATCTCCATTCCCAATTTGTTAGCAATCCTGGGACAATATAGTGAGCTTTCTAACTTTAAAATTAACTTAGATAAGTCAGAAGCCCTAAAAATAAACATCAACAAATCAGAGGCCAGTGCCTTAGGGGAGGAGTTCCATTTCCCTTGGAAAGATAACATAAAATATCTGGGGGTAATCCTGGCAATTACCAGGGAAAACCTGTATAATTTAAATTTTATACCCCTCCTGAACGAAATTAGGACAGAAATAAAAAGAATAAGCTATTGTCCGGTCTCATGGATAGGACGAGTAAATGTGGTGAAGATGGTCCTAGCACCAAAAATACTGTATAGGATGCAGATGCTCCCAATTCCCTTAGCACAAAATTTCTTTAGAAGACTGTCAGAATTAATAAGCAAATACATCTGGGAAAAGAAAAAACCTAGAATAGCACATAAAGTACTGAGTAGAGGAAAAACACAAGGGGGGTTAGCAAGAGGCACTAGAGTGGGAAAAAAGTAGAGAAAGCAAAAGATGGGTTAGTTTAAAGATGGAGTTAAGTAACACACAGTTAAATCACATGATATGGAACCCTCCTGGTCAGAGGAGGTTAGGGACAGAAACGCACTTTATCACGCACTTTACACTGAAAATATGGGATCAGATTCACCAAAGCAACAAATGGGAGTATAACTCACCCTTGATTTTTTTGAAAAACAATATATTCTTCCCTCCCGGGATGGAAGAGGTGGGGGGAAATTGGATCTTAAAGAAGGAAGCACAAGTAAAGGATTTGATCACAAGGGGGAAAATTCGTACACAACAAGAACTAGAGTCACAAAGGGATATATGGAAAATAAACGGGTGGAGGTATAGGCAACTCACGCACTTTGTTCAAGGTCTGCCAGGGCCCTTAAGGGGGGGAGAGGACCTTAGAGAGATCGAGAAGTTATTTTGTAAGGAAGGGGGGAAGAGGAAGATCTCCGCAATATATAAAATACTGAAGAGAAGAGAAGAGTTGGAGCCACCGCCATATTTGAAGAAATGGGAAGAGGAATTAGGATTAAGGTGTAGCTCTGAAATGGTTGAGAACATTTTGGGGGCCACATATGGAACAGCATCAGATATAAAAACAATAGAGAGCAACTTTAAGTGCCTGGCCAGATGGTATCTGACCCCGGCAAAATTAAATAAACTTGCGCAGAAAGGTCGGCGGACTGTTGGAGAGGATGTGGGGAACTAGGAAACATGGCACACTTGTGGTGGAACTGCCCCAAAATTAAACTATATTGGAAGGATGTGATTAAAACTAGCGAAGAAATAACAGGGAAAAATATACCGTACAACCCCTGGGACTGTCTGTTTCATGGGACGGAGGGAGGAAAAAGGGGTATAGGTCCTCCCTAACCCCAATATTATTAAATTCTGCAAAAAAGGTGATCCCAAAGAAGTGGCAGGAATTAGAAGGCCCAAACCTTAGAGACTTGATCAATAGAGTAAATGAAATGTACCTAATGGAAAAAACAGAGCCAGAAACCCATGTAGATAGAAAACATGAGGAGGAAATAGGCAAGTGGGGCTCATGGGTGGCATTTAGGAAATCCAAATGGTATGTGGAAGTAATGTTAGCGTAATTCCCCAGATTATTATTGTTAAAGGGAGAGCAGGAGAAGTAGAGTATAGAGCGAAGAAGAGGATTGTCTGCTGAGGTGGGGTGTGGTGGGGGGAGGGGGGGAGTGGGGAACAAAGGGAAAAATATCACTATGTAATTAAACTAGAATATGAGTTTTTGATATATGTGGTGATAAGTTTTATAGAGCCCCATATGAATGTAGGGGTGAAGGTTTTTTGTATTTTTGTAAAAGAAAATAAAGAATTAAAAAAAAAAAACAAATATTATATATTTTCTGAAAGCAGATACCCTAGAGAATAAAATTGTGGTAGTTCCAATTTTTCTATGTCACACAATATTACCACAAAGGTCTAGGGAATGCAAAATTTCTGTAAAAAACACACTAACTTATATTTTAGGGTAAACAAAAATTACCCACATTTTTGGTAAAATATAAAAGATGAGGTTGCACCAAGCAAATAGATACCCAACATGCCAAACCTTAAATTTTTGTGCGCCAGTGAAATGGCGGCAAACTTCAGTACCCTATATTTTCTATAGCCGACGCGTCAAAAGCCCCCTATGGGTCATCAGTTTAGTGTTATGGAGGAGGTTTCGTGTTAGAATTATTATTCTCACTCCGGCGTGCACAGCGATATGTAACGTGTATCGCAATCAAAAATACGACTAAAACTAAAATGGCATTTTAGTAAAAAGACTTTAACAAAAACTAAATCGAAATTTGATGTCAAAATTAACACTGGTCCACAGCCATCTTTCCCCTACATCCATTCAAAGTGCAGGATTTACACAAGATCTCTCAGCTCTGAAAAGCAGGGGGTGGAGAGCTGAAGTTACATCAGTGAGGAGAGCTCTGAGAGCTGATTGGAGGGAAGAGACACCCTGCCGCTCTGCTGGAGATCCCTCCCGTCACCATTTTTCTCTTGGTATCAGGAAAACTCATTAGAAGTGACTCATGTGTATAGCAGAGGAATGGGGCAGTGGACAGAAATTACACATAGTGCACTTAACCACTTCAGCTCTGGAATATTTGCCCACCTTCATGACCAGGCCATTTTTTGCGATACAGCACTGCATTACTTTAACAGACAATTGAGCGATCATGTGACACTGTACCCAAATAAAATTTTTGTCCTTTTTTCCCGCAAATAGAGCTTTCTTTTGGTGGTATTTGATCACCTCTGCGGCTGTTATTTGATGCACTATAAACAAAAAAAGACTGACAATTTTGGAAAAAAAAATGTCCAAAAAAAAAAAAAAATTTTAAAAATCTAATTTCTTTATCAATTTAGGTCAATATGTATGCTTCTACATATTTTGGTAAAAAAAAAAATCCCAATAAGTGTATATTGATTGATTTGTACAAAAGTTATAGCGTGTACAAACTATGGGATACTTTTATTTATTTACTAGTAATGGCGGCAATCAGTGACTTATAGCGGGACTGTGATATTGTGGCAGACAAATCGAACAACTAACTGACACTTTTGACACTTTTTGGGGACCAGTGACACTAATACAGTGATCAGTGCTAAATACAGCAAAACCTCGGTTTACGAGCATTTTGCAATACAAGCTTTTTTTTTTTTTTTAAATCCTGACTTGATTTGCAAGCATTGTCTCACAAGACGAGCAGGATTGAAGCCTCTGGGGTGTGCAGTACAGCATGTGGCCAGAGGTGCTCCGAGCGCCTCCGTGTATCTCTGAGTGTCTGAGTGGTCTCCAAGTGTCTCAAAGTGTCACCGGCGCCCCCCTACCTCTGGCCACATGTGGTACTCCATACACTAGCAGTGACACCGAAGCAAATTATCTGAGTTTCCATTGATTCCTATGGGGAAACTCGCTTTGATATATGAGTGCTTTGGATTACAAGCATGCTTCTGGAACTAATTATGCTCGTAATCCAAGGTACTACTGTACATGTACTGTCACTGTACTAATGACACTGGCAGGAAAAGGGTTAACATCAGGGGCGATCAAAGGGTTAAATGTATGCCTACGTTTTGCTTACTGTGGGGGAGGTGCTTTGACTAGGGGAAGGCAAAGATCCGTGTTCCTGCTTAGCAGAAACAGAATCAGTATCTTTCCCTCTGACAGAATGACAATCTGCCTTGTTTACATAGGCAGATTGTCATTCTGCCGCTTTACGGTGTAATCGGGGGGCGCAGACTGGCCACCCTGCCGCAGTATATGTACATGGGGTGGTCCGCGACTAGATGCCTGCCGACGCCCCCCGATTACACTGTAAAGCGGCAGAATGACAATCTGCCTATGTAAACAAGGCAGATTATCATTCTGTCAGAGGGAAAGATACTGATTCTGTGTTTCTGCTAAGCAGGAACACGGATCTTTGGTCCGCAAGCGGTTAAGTGAGCCAAGCACACACTATTGAAGGATATGCTTTGTTCATATTTCATGTTTAAGGTTCATAACCACCTTAACTTAGCTGAACCTATGATGTAACAAAGGCCAAGACACAGCATTTGCGTCACCTAAGTGAAAATCTAGATTCATATAAGCAATAGGTGATATCCATAGGAATAGAAAATACAAGTGTTCCAACTGTACAATTATAAGAAGCTTTTGTATTATTTTATGCATACAGATTAGCTATGAGCCCCATTTTCTCTGGAACATTAGGTCACCTAACAGATGTATTATTCAGGAGAATTGCATCTATTTCAGATTCATTGTGAGTGACACGTTTGGAGGAGGTAATTAGGCTGACAGTCAAGGGCTGACTGCACACCACTGGTCCCTGCAGATACAGAACCTTGAACGCTCACCGCTAAATTAAATGCACCACTCCTTCAACGTTTCCAGATCTATTGGGGTATAACAGAAAAAGTTACTGAGAAACACAGGTATAGACTTAAATAGTAAAGAGAACTTCTCACCTAAAATCTTTCTATATGATTGTACATGAATTAAATGTTATTTTCTGTATGTTATCTACCTGGAAAAGCCTCCCTTGTGTAGAATTTAAAGCGGAGTTCCACCTGGGTAAAAAATAAATAAAAGTCATCAGCTATAAATACTGCAGCTGCTGACTTCTAATATATGGACAATTACCTGTCCAGGGAGCCCGCGATGTTGGCAGTCGGAGCCGACCCGTTCTCGGGTTGGCTTTGTTACGGCATTCTTACTAAGGCTTCACAGCCTGTTTCTTACTGCGCATGCGCGAGTCGCGCTGTGCAATCTGAATGGTCCCTGCTGTCTTCTGGGACCTGTGTGTCTCCCAGAAGGCAGCGGGGGGGAGGGGCCAGACATTGCGTATTTCGCCACACAAGATCTTTCCCCAGAAGTGGGAGCAGATACCTGGATTTGACAGGTATCCGCTCCCCTCCCCCCCTGCAAATGTGGCACAGGAGGGGGGTGGGGAATCCGATCCGCGGAAGTTCAATTTCTGGGTGGAACTCCACTTTAAAGCCTATGTTTAGTTACAATCCCCCCACAGCAGTATTTTTATGATGCTGCGGAGTCAATACAGCCTCTGAACCAGTCATAGACACTCATCAAAAGTGCCAACCCTTTCTGCCCCTCCTCCATCCACAGAAGATGTACTTTAGCTTCCTGCAAGGAAAAATGTTCTATAAAATAAAGGTCTGCAACTTGCATTCACAGAACCTATAGTACAGCTTCTATGAATGGAGGAGGGGCAGAAAGGGTGGCCATAGCTGGCACTCTTGACGAGTGCTTATGTCAGGACCAGCAGATTATGTCGGGTCCATTTTACTGCTCATGTAAGGATATCGATCACTCACTGTGTTCATTCATACAATGTAACTGAAGCAAAGTAAATTGTATTTACTATGCTTCAGTTTGTAAATGAACAGGAAGCTCTGTACTTGTTCTTGTTCATTCATCTGCAGTGGAACTGAGGCTGCAGAGAAAGGATTGGGGATCTATGTCCCCAATTCTTCTCTCTGTCTCAAAAGTGAGACATCGGTGGTTTGTTTAAAAAAAAAATGAAGGGCTCATTTACAAGGGTTCTCTGCTCCATATGTAAATGAGTGGTTTGTTTGTGCGGATGGAGCCGCCTGTTACTTTATGGAAACACAGCAGCTGTATGAACGCAATCAAAAGTCCTAATCTGAAAAGGTTTGCAGGTGTGGGTGAATGGCGCCCAATGCAGACTGTCTATGTTGGGGGACGTACACCTGCACTCACACACCTGTCTAGTTAACATCTGCAGGGGTATTTGTACAGTTGCTTCATCCCCATAGAGTAACATAGGCTGTCTGCACACAGCTTCAGCCACACAAAAAAATGCCGATTCACACTGTACAGGCCACAATCCCAAATGAATGAGCCCCAAAATCTCATTCCCACACAGAGGTTTATTTATTAACTTCATAAGTATAAGTATTTTTAGCGAAAATATAGTTTTGATTTTTTTTTTTTTTTGGGGGGGGGGGAGTTTCCTGCCAGGTGGGCTGTACTGGGCCCTGTTTTTTCTAACTAGTGTGTGCTAGTCCCCCCCATAGATAAAGAATCTTACAAACACCGATTTTATTAAATAAATACACTTTTTTGAATAAAAAAAAATAAGAAAACAGTAAAGTTAGGCCAATTTTTTTTCTACAATGTGAAAGATAATGTTACGCTGAGTAAATTGATACCTAACATGTCATGCTTTAAAATTGCTCATGGAATGGCGACAAACTTTGGTACTTAAAAATCTCCATAGGCGACGCTTCAAAAATTTCTACAGGTTATCAGTTTTCTAGTGCTAGAATTATTGCTCTCACTCTAACTATTGGGGTGATACCTCACATGTGTGGTTTGAACACCGATTACATATGTGGGCGCGACTTGCGTATGCATTCACTTCTGCGCGCGAGCTCGGAGGGACAGAGCGGTTTAAAAAAAAATGTTTTTCTTATTTATTTCTCTTTAACAATCAGAACGTTCCTTTATTAAACAAAGGTATGGTAAAGAGTAAAAATATGGACAATATCAAGAAGCACATTATTCACTGACAGTTCTAAAGAGAGCAAAAAACGGATAAACGAATAGTTCTAACAACATAGGTAAACCTCAAATGGAGAGGTTGGAGACATCTCTCAAAAAAAGGGACGTCTATAACTTAAAAAATGGTCCAATAGCGACGCCCAACCTATATCCAAGGGAAGACGGGGGACAGGAATGATGATTTTTTTTTTTTTTGAGAGATTGTTCTCTTTTTAAAGGGTATCCTATATTTATAAATACGTTATTGATTTAATTTCAGAGCATTTTACTCCTGATGAGTGGCGTGAGCCATGAAACGTGCGTCAAGTACACTTTGAACTGATGCCTGGACGAGTTTGGCTCACTAAGAGCAATTTCTTATGTTTATTATTAATGGATGAATGATATTGTACTGCTAATCATGTTGTATTTTACTTTGTATAATAATTGTATGTGTATACAAGTGAACTGTTATTTACAGTATATCATGTCTTTTACTAATGATTACTGATACTTTTTAACTTGTTTTGAAATAATAAACAATTTATTGATCAATATAAACTAGATATTTATTCAGTGACATGCCTCATATAAAGTCCCATGCTTTCCTCTTCCTTTTTTGTTTAACCACTTCCCTACCCGCCCATTGTCATATGACGTCCGCAGATTGGATCTCCCACCCTGGGCGGGCGTCATATGACGTCCTCAGCATCCTGGCGGTATCGGGGCGCACGCGACCTGCCGCGTCACAAGAAGCCGATGCGCGTGTAAAAACACAGATCCACGCATGGGCGTCCGCAGAACTTTTTTCAGGGGGGGGCACTTAGACATAGCAATCAGCATAGCAACGTTACACAGGCAGTCTGAGGCAGCCAATCATGTTCCGGAACAGCCGAGATGTCGAGCAGGGGCCCAAGCGGCAGCCAATCCGATGATTGGGCCGGGGGGTAAGGGAGGGACTGACGGATGTCTGTATCAATCTGTGATAAGTCGGAACAGACTGAGAGCATCCCCAGGCCAGCAGACGTAGAAAAAAAAGTCCATGGCTTACGCGGAGGCGGCCGCGGCAGCCATTGCGTGACACAGGGCAACTGTCTTCACTCTTCAAAACCTTCTTAAGATTCCAGGGGGGGCAATTGCCCCCCCTTGCCCTATGCTGCGGACGCCCATGGATCCACATCCTGTCAGGGGAGAGGAGACCGATTGTGTGTTCCTAGTATATAGGAACACCGATCTGTCTCCTCCCCTAGTCAGTCCCATCCTACCTACAGTTATAATCACTCCCTAAGTAACACATTTAAACCCTTCAAACTCTCTAAGTTTTATCCTTCACATACAGCCCTCTGCTGGAGAAGATGCAGAGAATCAGGTACATTATTTCACTTACTATGGTCCTGTATATCACTAAGGTCATTTTGGAACAAAATTTTCTCCATACTGTCAGACATAGGTGGCCATCACATAGCTCCTAACCCTGAACTAGCAATCCTACACCTGACTATGCAGGAACTACCACCCAACATGCGAGTAGTGGCTACACAACTTCTACTCGCCGCAAAACTCACAATCACGAGATTGTGGAACAAACCTAATCTACCTTCCCCTCTGGATGCCATCCTTACCCATTCACATTCACAGCTCTCAACATTTCGGGAGGGAAAGATCCAGAGGAGGCAAGGTTGAAGACGGCTCGTAGATGAGGGGCAGTTTCATTAGGGAGACATTTATAATATTCGTTTGAGGAACCATCGTCTCCCGGGGATTTGTGGTTGGGGAGTTTTTTGATGATCAAACAAATTTCCTGGGTTGTGAATGGCTGGGAGATGGACCTGAGTTGATCGTTAGTAAAGCTAGGAAGCTTCACTTTGCTCAAAAAACTATTGATAAGCTCAGGAGAATGTTGGGGAGTGGCCTTATCGCTGCGGAGATCATAGAGAGATTGATAGTAATCCGCAAAGGCATTGGCAATATCTTTGGGGTTGAAAAGAGTTTTGTGGGATAGGGGGTGAGTAAGGGTAGCTATTTTGTGCTTAAGCTGTTTCACTTTGACTTTTTTAGCTAACCAAGCTCCTGCTTTGTTATGCAGGCCATAATAGTTAGCTTTGAGGTATTTTAGGGGATTTTCAAATTTATAAAGTAACAGGGATCTTAGTTTTTGTCTCTCTTGGAGGATATCATTAGTTAAACGGGGAGTTGGGTTAGTTTTATTATCTCGTTGTTTTGTGGCTATAGATTGGAGCAGGTCGTCAATCTGCCTCATCCGCTGTTTCTTGGTGTATGAAGCCAATTTAATTAGTATCCCTCTCATATACGCCTTATAAGTATTCCACAGAGTATACTTACTAATTTCCGGAGTATCATTATACAGAAAGAAGTTATGATGTTCTTGCACAATCTTTTGGTACAATTGCTTGTTCTCCAAGAGGGAGGCGTTCAGTCTCCATAACGGGGGGAGAGTTACGAAGTTTGTCATCAAATTCTAGTGTAATCGGAGCATGGTCTGACCAAGAAATTGTACCAATGTCAGTGTGGAGAACATTTTGTAAAGACACTTTATCAGTTAAGAAAAAATCAATGCGGGAATATGAAGAATGGGCTGCAGATAAAAAGGTAAAGTCCTTTTTTAGACCCGTGGAAACAGCGCCAGATGTCATATAACTCATGCTTGTGGAGTAATGGGGCGATGGAGTGTTCAGGTTTCCTTGTAGAGGTGGTAGAGTCCATAGCAGGGTTAAGGATTATATTGAAGTCTCCACCGATGATCAGGGTGCCTTGTTTTTCCTCCAGGGCCTTGGCAAGTAGTGGGGCTAGGAATTTCCTGTTTTGTGTTTGGGGCATAATGGTTGACTAGTGTGAAAACCGTTTGGTTCAATGAGGTATCGTCCCTGGGGATCCGGAATGGTGCGAATGTGGCGAAAAACAACAGAATCCTTGATGGCATTAAAAACCCAGCAAGTCTTTTTGGGGCCATTGGCTAAGTATAGATGAGAGAAATGTTGGAAATTCAGTCGTGGACATTTGTTGGCAGCAAATGAGTTTCCTGAGCAAAAATTATGTCTGCTTTGAGGGAGCGAGCTTCCTTTAACAGTGCTGCACGCTTAAAGGGGCTGTTGAGGCCTTTAGAGTTAAGAGACATAACCTTTAGAGGCATGGAGGGGGTTTGTTATAGGCTAGGGCATAGGTCAGGAACCTTTTTGGCTGAGAGAGTAATGAACGCTACATATTTTAAAATGTAATTCCGTTAGAGCCATACAATATGTTTAAAACTAAATACAAGTAAATGTGAGCATTTTATGTAAGACCAACACCTTTAAAGTACAATAAGTCTCTGAATTCTTAATTAATAATGTTGTTATGCTGTTGCTAACCAATGATGAATAAAGTACTTCTTACCATTAATGCGACTTCTGGTGCTGCATGGTTTTGCTGATGGCTTTGTAGTCTGGTTGATACGTGGTGAGGACATCTCCCCACTGTAATATCCACATCTCCCCCCACTGTAATATCCACGTCTCCCCCCACTGTAATATCCACGTCTCCCCCCACTGTAATATCCACGTCTCCCCCCACTGTAGTATCCACATCTCCCCCCACTGTAATATCCACATCTGCCCCCACTGTAATGTCCACATCTCCCCCACTGTAATATCCACATCTCCCCACTGTAATATCTACATCTCACCCACATCTCCCCCACTGTAATATCCACATCTTCCCTATGATTGTCTGCTTGCTTACCACTACACAAGCAAGCAGATCAGCGAGCAGTTGAGGCAGGTGATGATGACGTCAGCGCGCCGCTCACCTAGGCCGCCGCTGGGTGTACCAAGATGGCCGCCGCTCCAGAGCTAGGCCGAAGCCGCGGCCTTTCCTATGGGCTCAATCTGCGGATCAGCACACCACGCAATCCGCGGATTGAGAGGCGAGAGTCAGATGCAGCCATCAAAAGAGCCACATCTGGCTCGCGAGTCATAGGTTCCCGACCCCTGGGCTAGGGTGTTGCTGTATAAAACTGTCATATTGAAGAAGAAAGGGAAAGGAGTACCTGATGGGTGGGAAGTTCAATATCCGTGGAATAATGTCGCATATATTAGGGTTGTTCAGGTTGATCACTTCTGACAAGATAGGTAGAGGTTTCACAGATCCAAAAGGTAGTACATTTGACATAGTCAGCAGGTAGGGTCCATGCGTGGTGTTCTCAGCATCTTGAGTGGTGACTAAAAGGGTACAGAAAGCCAAAACAAGAGGTAGGTGGGAGACAAACAGAAACAACATATTTAAGTAACTCCTGGCAATGCAGGCACAATGGGTAGCCGAGGCTGCTATAGGATCGTGTGGGGGGGGGGGCAAGTAAACTAGCAGCTCGCGCTAATGCAAGAGGTATGGTAACATGGAGAGGCTCATTTAAGGGCAAAAGGGCCCTGTTAGGACGTAGCTGGAGGCTGCACATCAGGAGGGAGAAGTTGCCACTGTTTAAAGAGTTGAATGCCTTTGTCCACACTATATATGGGGTATGTTTTGCCATTCCAAGTGACAAGTAGTTTAGTGGGGAAACCCCACCGATAGATGGTGCTCTTGTTACATAGGATTTTTGTAAGTGGAGTGAGTTTCTTCTTGTTCGTCGCTGTCTGCTGCGATACAGTATCTTCTGCAATAACCCAAGTATTTAACGTCAAAGTACCAACATATATACATGGTGGGTCATCTGCAAGTGGTTAAATTCTGGCAGTCAGGATCCCTCCAGTGTCCAAAATGGGCACTCTGTACTAATAAACTAGGATAACAATTGGCTTTGAGTCTACACCGTAATAATATGTCATAAAGGGTAATAACAAAAGAAAGTGATAATACACAAGGCCTGCATGCTGAATTCAGCCCACCAGGTCATTTTTTGTGGCTCTCGCACCTCTCCTGCAGCTGTGGCACCCTCTACATCTCTACTCCCACCTTGTTTCAGCAGTTGGCAGCAGGGAGGAGGACAGAACTCCTCCTACAGATCCTACACCTCTCACCTCAAAAATAAAAAAAGTGTATATATATATATATATATATATACTCCTTTTTTAACAAATAAAGTGCAACATTTATTGTAAAGTGCCAGTTTACGAGAAAACCTCCAAAATTCACATGCAATAAACAAATATAGAACAGATGTAACAACAAAATAATTTAACCTGTATGCTATACTAACAAAAAAAACCCACCACAATGTGTGATATCAATTCCCTCACAGGGAATTTCTAAAACAAGTTGCAATGGCTGGGGGCCCCTATGTCTCTATGCAGGCTCCGATATGTGGGGCTCCTCCTGCCCCAAGGTGTCTGGACACATGTGTTGGCCTGTGCAGAGGAGTGGGGTCAGGAGTGCTGAGTGTGCCGGCCCGGGCCCCTCTCCTCAGGCTGCCTGTATTAATTGTGCAAAGTGGGGCCTAAACCCTGGGCCGCTCACTCCTCAGTGCCCATCAAATGCAGCCTAGCCAGTCCCCATCAATGCAGCCTGATCGGTGCCCATCAAATAAATATTGGGACATCAACACAATTCTAATATTTTTGGCTCTGTGCATCACCACAATGGATATGAAATGAACAAGATGCTTTAACTGCAGACTTTCAGCTTCAATTTGAGGGTATTTATATCCAAATCAGGTGAACGGTGTAGGAATTACAACAGTTTGTATATGTGCCTCCCACTTTTTAAGGTACCAAAAGTAATGGGCCAATTGGCTGCTCAGCTGTTCCATGGCCAGGTGTGTGTTATTCCCTCATTATCCAATTTACAAGGAGCAGATAAAAAGTCCAGAGTTCATTTCAAGTCTGCTATTTGTATTTGGAATCTGTTGCTGTCAGTTCTCAATATGAGATCCACAGAGCCGTCACTATCAGTGAAGCAAGCCATCATTAGGCTGAAAAAACAAAACAAACCCATCAGAGAGATCGCAAAAACATTAGGTGTGGCCAAATCAACTGTTTGGAACATCCTTAAAAGAAAGAACGCACCGGTGAGCTCAGCAACACCAAAAGACCCGGAAGACCACGGAAAACAACTGTGGTGGATGACCGAAGAATTCTTTCCCTGGTGAAGAAAACACCCTTCACAACAGTTGGCCAGATCAAGAACACTCTCCAGGAGGTAGGTGTATGTGTGTCAAAGTCAACAATCAAGAGAAGACTTCACCAGAGTGAATACAGAGGGTTCACCACAAGATGTAAACCATTGGTGAGCCTCAAAAACAGGAAGGCCAGATTAGAGTTTGCCAAACATCTAAAAAAGCCTTCACAGTTCTGGAACAACATCCTATGGACAGATAAGACCAAGATCAAATTGTACCAGAGTGATGGGAAGAGAAGAGTATGTAGAAGGAAAGGAACTGCTCATGATCCAAAGCATACCACCTCATCAGTGAAGCATGGTGGTGGTAGTGTCATGGCGTGCAGAGCTTGAAGAAGGAGCGTGCTGCAGGGGGCAGGAGCTGGGCGGAGGAACTTGCTGAAGAGGGTGGGGAGCACAGGTGATGTCATTGGTTGCTAGGACAACAGCGGTTCTAGCAGCCAATGACAGTATTGCAGCGGTAATCTAGTGCTGCAGATTGGTGGGCGCGGTCCTGTATAGTATAGAGGAGTTGGAGGAGAAGGACTGAAGGAGGGGAGGACGGGTGCACTGGGATAACCCCCCCAATGTGTGGCACACGGGGCGCACTGCCCCCCCTTTGGCACGGACGTCCTCTCCTTCCAGCTAGCCACTCTGCCTGCCACAGACAGCTAACATACTTGAGGCCAGTCCTGCAGGATGAGGGTGCTGCTGTGTAAAAAAGTACAGGAACGTCGTTCCCATGCGTATCTGCAGGACTTGAGCCCTGGTGGGGGGGCTCTTGACATCTGATGTAAGAGGGGGTGGGATGCTCTGGACATCTAGTCTTGCAGATACAACCGGCCCTTTGAGGGCAACCATATTGCTGATGAAATTTGAGTTTGACACCCGTGGTCTACAGCAACATGGAACAGTCCTTCACAGGAAGGATTTAGCCAGGATCAGCAAATTTTTAAAACCTCTTTTGGTAGCTTGAATCTGTCGTAGGTTATTTGGTTCCTACTTCATCGTAGAATTCATTCTTTGTGTATTGCAGTTGCAGTTTTCCCTTTTTGTGGCACTGTGTAAATAACAACCATGGCTAGATGTTGTGTCAAATGATGTATGAGAGATTTGATACAAATGTAACTTTTCTCTGCTGCTTATTTGTACCACACACTATTTCAGGGCCTTCCTCAAAACCATCATTTGACATATGTTTATAGCGGAGTTTCACCCAAGAGGGGAACTTACGCTTTAGGCAGGGTTCACACCTATGCGAATCGGATGTGGGTTTCCCCACATCCATTTCGCATGACAGCTCCCTATGGAGCCGTCCACATAGTTCCGTTGCGGTGCGTCTTTGATCCCGTTTCAGTGCTGAATTTTTGCCTGAATGCAGCCCTAAAACGGAGCCAAAGATGCACAGCGCCTGACAGGTACCCAACTCCCATTTCCACCTGCGCCACCAAGGCGACACCACCTCGCCCCCTCCCTCCCTGCTATCTTCTGGGACACGTCACAGGTCCCAGGTCCCAGAAGATTACTCAGCCATTCAGGAAAGCACAGCGCGGCTTGCGCATGTGCGGTCACAGCTGGGTGCCCACAATAGTGATGCCGGTGCAAAGGAGAGGCGAGGGAGAGAATGGAGGCTTTGGGCGGCCCCATCGATGGACCATCTGATGACTGCCAGGATCCTTTCTTTCATTCAGAGATCTGAGTGTAAATTATGCACAACCCCAACCCCAAACACGTTACAATTCTGTTAGAGGAGTTGGGGCCAAAGGAATTCTATGTAAAGTTGTTAGGGAGGATAAAGTGCACTTTGAGCGCACATCACAGCTGTAGTCATTTTCTATGACATGCCTCTTTTACTTTATTATTTGTATTGTTATCAAACATTATATAAAGCAGTGCAATTATGCTAAATATAACTAGGGTAATCATCCAAAACAATACAAGCAAAGCTTTTCTAGCACGTTAGCAGACTATGTGATTGTTAATGTGGTATTGAACCCAAAAACAAGAATGCGATGCAGTATATTGCAGCTTACCACTTGTTAATGTGCTAGCAGCGTCTCCTTTTTTAGGCTCTTTTTCCTTCATTGTCACCTATTGATCTGGCCAGGAAGGCTGGGTTCACATATGTACCCCTGCAGTTTCCAGCCTGGGGTCCAGTGCGTTTCTGCTTGCTGGTTTAGGTGTTATTCAGGTCCAAATTTTTGCCTGAATTTGCACCTGAACCAGACCCAAAAATGCACAGGACTCTTTTGGAAACCGCACGTGTGAACCAGCTCCATTAAGAGCCGGTCACACTTGCATGCCATGCGACTTGAATGCAATGAAAACCACATATGTGAACCTGCCCCAAGCCTGTTATCTTTCAACTTCCTTAACAGACCAAGCTGTCCAGCAAAGTGACAGAGGGTTGAGAATAAACCATTTACCACTGACAGGTTCATACAATAGTCAGGAAAAAAAATTGTAATGGCTTAAAAAGTGCTAACTGGTATTCAGCTTCAAAGTGTTACTTAGGCCCTATTCACACTTGTGCAACTTGTCGTGCAACTTTGGACATTAAAGTCGCATGACAAGTCGTTCCCCATGTTTTTCAATGATAATCATTTATATATATGCGACTTAAAGTTGCAGTGACTTCAAAGTAGTTCATGCACTACCTTGGTTTGGCTTTCATGCAACTCGAGGGCCAAAGACTTCAATGTAAACCCTCAAAAGTTGCATGAAAGTCGTACCTGAATGTTATACAATGCAACAGTTGTCTATTCTCACTGATCAAAGCCAAACTCGTATCCAAGTAGCACCCATCCAAAGCTGCATCAAAGTTGCACCAAAGTTGCACTCCAAAGTCGGATGAACTACTTTGAAGTTGCTGCTTTAAGTTTCACATATATGGATGGTTATCATTGGAAAACATCAAGGGAACTACTTGGACATCAAAGTTGCATGACAAGTAGCACAAGTGTGAATGGAGCCTAAAGGCTATTATATTATGAAAATAACAAACATATTATACTTACCTCCTCAGTGTCTGAACCCATAGCAATGTTTGCTATAGGGGCAGACATGCGGGCTCACTACCGGGCCAGGCTCTGGAGTTGATTTACTAAAACTGCAATTCTGGTGCAGCTCTGCACAGAAATCAATCAGCTTCCGAGTTTATTTGTCAAAGCCTAATTGAACAATCTGAAGTTAAAAGCTGATTGGCTACCATGCAGAGCTGTTCCAGATTTTGCACTCTCCAGTTTTAGTAAATCAACCCCATTGTGTCTATAGACACACATAGTGTGGCTCAGCCCCGCCCCCTACTCCCTTCTCCCTCCCAATAATGGCTCCTGTTGCTGCTTCCATGTCAAGTGACGAGGGAGAGAGAGAGTGCAGCAATGCTGCTCTTGGGCACAGTACTGGATCGAGTTTGGGCTCAGGTAAGTATTTGGGGGATCTGGGGAGGGAACTAATCTTGGAAGGTTTGGGGTGAAAAACCTTTAGCCTTTACCACTTCTTTAAATTGTTAGTCAAGCCCCTTGCAAACCTGCTAGTGCATGTAATATTACTCTCTCCCCAGACTGACAATCCTGCTGTCCAAAGGTGTCTCTGTTGCTCCTCCATCCAGAGTGGAGACACCCTAAGATGGGAAATGTGTTAATGGCCGGGGGAACCAAGTGAAAAAAAAGGGAAAAAAGACTAAAAATAGAAAAGTAATTTAGCTACCACATTTAAGGATTGGTAAACTGCAATATACTAAATGTATATTTTGGGCTTAATTCCACTTTAATGCCCATGCAGTAATCACCTAAGATTTCCATTAATTTCCCAGCCACAGACATGCATATAGGTCAAGGTGAAATTATATATTTCTGTCCATGGATACAATGTGCCCCATGTCTCCTCTGTGCTCTCCTAATTACACGTCTCCTTCATCCCTTACATTTTTAATAAATACGTCCAGGATTGAACTACTGGGGGCTAATCCTGTGTCCAGTGATTTACCTAGATGTTGGACTAAAATGGACTTAGACATTCAAGCAAGCTGAGCCCTCATGATCATAATAAAATATTGATCATGTCTGACCTCGCACCATCAGAGCACTGTATTGTGGAGCTGTCAGAGAGAGTTTTTCTTTCCTTCCTGTATCGATTGACAGCAGATTCTTCATGACAGCTGCTTCTCTTCATATCTTTGGTGCAAAGAATTCATCAGACTGGTTAATGACAAGCCTGAAAGCTTAAGCCTTCATTTCTTTTATAAAGCATAAATCAGTATATTACCCCCATCAAAGCAGACGTGCAAAACATCCGTTGGGCTTGGTGTTTTTTTCCAAACATCAATAATAATGCAAACAGAAAGGGGCATGTCTAGAAATGATTTGTGTTGATATTCTATATTTAGTGCACATGAAAGCGACCCCTTTACTGCATTCAGTAATATGGTGGTAAGCCAAATTTCTACAGCCTACTCATTAGTGGCAGCCGCTCATGCAGGGCACCGGACACATGGATTACATTGTTTTTTTTTTTTAAACACGATTAGAGACGGAGGCTCTAATTGGCTTCAAAAAGGGTGGGCTTTTTGTGACT